>JAYGXS010000006.1:21569651-21603530 GCA_036362985.1 Ligula intestinalis | reverse complement strand
ATAAGTCGGAGATTCTGTTTATACTAAATGACAGTTAAATATGCGAGCACTAAGTAAACTGTGTAAAATAAAGAAAAACAAATACGGCACATTCCCTAGAGAGCATTGATTAAAAGTGCTAATTCACAGCATAGCTCTACGTGATAGTTTCAAAACGCTCACCTTCTCGTTCTAGCGAAACAATTGGGCAAAGAAGAAAGCATTTGAGTTCTTAGGTTATATTGTCATTACATTTTAAATTCAAGTGTTTACAGTTCTGCGAACCCTGCAAGCAAGTTTGAGGACAAAATTTAAACTGATAATTTAGCATTTATTTGGACAGGGTATTTTGATCAACTGAGTGGATTAAATAATAGGAAGGACTTTGTTTATGAAAATTGCCCTTATATTTAAAGTTATTGGGAGAAATGGGATCTCATTTCTGCTAAATAATGAGCATTTTTAAATAAAAGAAATTCAGTATGCTTTAATGAAAGACAAAACGAAACTTTCTTCTTATAGATATTGTGCTGTGGAAGAATTCCATACTTAGTAAAAAGGTGATATAATAATCCCTTACAATACTTAAAAATGATGTACGACGTTGATCAAATAAAACTAAAGCGAGGTTTATGGAATCACATTTATTTTCAGAAACAACCAGCCTTAGAAATTTAGAAAATTGTATGCAGCTATTCTGTGAAATTGTTTGGCAAAAATGCGGTAACAAAAGATTGATTGGCAGGACATTTTTTTCCACACAGCTGGTTCTGAGCGTTAACAAAGTTTCTACATGTAACCGCACAGACAGTCTTTGGAATGCCTTTTTGAATGAAACTCATGTATAAATTTCGTTTTTTTTTAAACATAAGTTCTACTCAAGCGTTATTTATAAACAAAACAGACAGAAAAAAACTAAGCATTTCAAAAAATGTTCTTATACTGGGCCTGTTTTTTGCATTCACGCGTTTATTACGGATCTTGAAATAAATCTCCTCAAGCGAAAAAATAATTCGCTATAAAGCGAACAGTATCTTCTTTCACCTCAAGTCAAATTTAATCGTTTTTCCTCAAGTAACTTAAAGAAATTGTCAAAAGTCTCAAATTTCCCTGCAAAATCACGTTGAAAAAAGTTAATGTACGCAAATTTCGTCAGCTTATATCCAATAAAAGCACTTTTTAAGACGTAACCTATTCTGGAAACTTTTTTTATTAATCTTAGGAATAATAATATGTGTGGTATCTATCAGACATGTTCAATGCTCGAAAATGTGGTTTTCTGTGATGAAACACTTCCAAATTTGATCAACATGGCCATTTGCACAGAAAATAATCTCCAAAACTCATTTTTTTCGAAAAATGCTGTTTGTTTCTATCTAATTTTAAAGGGTTTGATGTAAATGTCGAACAAACGGACAGTTAGTAAACTTTGACTAAATATACGTAAAACAAGCAAAATGAAGACCGACTTTATTCCGCCATTTTCAATACCATATGCACAAAATATACAGAAATTGATTGCTTGAAGTTTTATGCTTAACAAAATAGTCCAATGTACTTTTCGAATTGATAGGTATTTTTGACGTCGGCACAAGCTGGGAATTATCGAGAAAATTTTTTTTAAACAGACACTTAGTACTTCTTATAGTTCGTTTAAGTACTTAATATGCTTAATTCGGTTCATTTTTAGCTATACGTTTTCGTAAATGCGTTATCGTTGGTATGGGAGAATTATTCAAACATTTACAAATTAAGGAAATTTGCTTGCAGCGCTCGCAGAACTCTTCTTCTTGATATTTTGAGAGGAATGCCATGTAAAGAAAAAACAGCAAATGTGTTGTCCTGTGGGGTATAGTTCAACTATATAAGCTGTAATTTAAAACTTTCGCCGGTTGAAAGTTTGTAGTTTTTTTCGATAAGTCGAAGCTGCTTACCATAAAAAACTGTTAACACAGGCATTGAGCATTTCTGCGCTCTGGTGCGTAGGTGTTCATTTGTGTCAGTCGTTCGGGAAAAGCAAAATAGTTTTCATTTCAGTTATCACACCTACTGTTATTTTGATTCCACTTACTAGCTCAGCTATCGTCTACTCAGAGCTCATCGCCCAAAGTGGAGTAAATGCCTTCTTTAACGTAAAGCGAGAGCATTTTAATAGGATGTTTTCATTCCACATGATCTACGGACAGTTGATCCTGAGAACCAAACTTAAAATTTTAGATCATAGGAAGCAAAGGCTTAAAACCAAGTCAGGCGCTGTAGGGCAGGTTAGGGTAAAGACGGCCTTGTATTTCAACCTTGGTCTTTTGCAGACTTAATCGTTTTTTATCACCTTAACCAACTAAGATGTGCAATCAAGAACGAATTCCATGATAATATTGCCGGTAAAAATCTATTATATACATGACCAAGATAATCAAAGGCCTCAGAATTTTATAATACGCGACCGCGGGTTATAAGGATTACACACGTGTGATATTAGGGGGTACAGGGGAGAAAATAGAAGCAATAACGCGAACAAAATCGGGCAATATCAGGTAAAATAGCTTCACTTTATAAATATATAAAACAAACAAGTGAAACCAAGCCCGACTGAACACAACTGTACTGTCTGTTCTCCAACTTGAACTATTTGAATTCCAAAACCATGCAGCTAGCACTGAATTTAATATTACCGTTTCAGCTTCAGCTGAATATACAACCTATAACCAAAACAACGAAAAACAGCCTAGAACACCGAAATGGAGCAAGGATATGGCACATTCGGTAATATCATCTATTGTTCATACACCGTTCCTAGCTGGGATAAATTAGCCATTGATTTGCCTTGGTTATGTTTTAAATTAAAAGCAGTTATTAATCCGAAGGCGTCTGTAAATTCTTGTCCTATCGAGAAATATGCAGTGTTCCATAGACAGTTTTGATTAAAAAAACTAATTCATGGTTCTTTTCTACTGAAAGCTCGTCTGGTCGCCGAAGCTAGACAGTCGGGTAAAGAAAACACAGTTGAGTGGAAAGTTGTCATCAGATGTGATTGGCATTAAAGATTCAAAGTAAAGTGCACATTTGTTGACTGTTTAAATACGCAAAAACACACAACAACACAAGTAGTCTTTCTTCAGCGAGCTATGATTGAATTGCATAGGGTGCTATATAAAATGTTTGCCGGCCGGCTACACCACATGTTGTCGGCAAGGAACAATTTTCGGATGTGAACCAAAATGGCGTTGAGCATTTGTGGGCTCATGTGTGTTGCTAACGTGCTTTCTTTTCTGGAAAGCAAAACATTTAACAGCTTAGTCATTAAATATCCCTTTTCTTTGGTTAAAGTTATTTCACATCCAGTAAACAGGATATGTTCTTCAAAGCAGACTTAGAGAAATTTTTCATCCACAACAGTCTACGTACCTATCTGTGGGGTGTTATTGGAACCTGTAAAGCAATTTACAGCAGTTGGCTGTTCATTAGAACGTTGATACGGTTGAAAAATGTCAACCTCTTTTGACATCTATAGAATGGCACTGAGCTCACCTTAGAGAGTTCTCAACGGAGGACTGTAGCGACCTTGTACTTCTTAGCCATGTTGTCCTCGGACGCTGCGGGGACAGGTCAGGTCTGGCATGACAACCACGCGTGTGCAAGAGACTATATTAAAACCCCCGTTCACGGTCATCCCCTGTCTGGCTCACTGACCAACCACTTCTCAAGGGCAGTCCACAAAGGCCCATGGTGCGGGGATGTTATACGATCAGACACTTCCGGAGCAGGCAACCTACTGCCTGTTGCAGACCTCCAGACCCGGGGACTTCACCGACCGGAATGCGACTCTGGACTCCAACCCACTCATGGCTGGAGTGCACTCGTCTGGGAGTCACTTACCTAGTACTTATATTCTACTCCTGTTACACTTTATTAAATAATTCCTAACACTCTGGCCTTACACGCTTTATAATATCAACTAGCTTATAATCGTTGGGATACGTTCGATCGTCTATTATCCGACCGGACCACTTCGTATCCTACAAGACCAACCTGCCGATTTAAGTAGCAGCCGTAATATGTATTTTCCCTTCTTCAGAAGACAAAAGTGCTGTAGCTGTTGTTCAAATGCTTCCATTTTCTGGCGCCGCGGCCCCCCTAGGTTTGACCCACCATTCGCTTCAGACACATGTGAAGACAACGCGCACCTTACGAGTATAGGCCAGCCTGGTTTATCACCCATGGTTCCGTGGGTTTATGTCCACAGACTGTCCCTTTGACCGGCCCAATCAAACACCCAACGCGCACACCCGCGCGCTGACACTAAGAAAAGCAAATCCGTTCACAACCCCTGCTGCTCTCAAGCCCCCGAACGGCCGAATTGTCCAGACATCTCTGCTTATACTTTCCCAGACGAACGCACCTAATACAAACAAGTGAACAGTCCATTCTCGGTAGTTTGCTCTGTGTATCAATATCTGACTGCCTCCTTCCTTCAGACGGAAAATTCGTGTCGTTTTGGTTATAGTCGATCGCACACGCTCGTCCGCAACATATTGGTGACTACCAACGTTTTGAGCGCAGAAAAATAACTAGATGTTCCTTCAACCCCTCCTGCTTCTCTATCATGATGCTGGATGACGGACAGTCAAACAACTCACCCTCCACAACACAGGTCTCTGCAAAATAGCCGTCTTTGTGGCCACGAAATATACAGCTTGGATTGAACGTTGTGAAACTGAATTTTAGGCGTGCAGAATAACTCACCTGAAAGCAAAGCTTAAATACTGAAAGCAATGAAGGCGAGTACTGTGAAAAATAGACTGGTTTTGCACCCAACGATTTAGGCTGGGAAGCAAGAACAAATGTTTCTGGTGCTTTTTTTTCAATTTTTGAGCACATTGTTACATCACATTTAATTCAATTGAATCGGCCCAGAGCCAGAGGGATTAAGGATTTAGTGCATTGACCTGCAAGGTGACCAGTTAGACATCCCAACAAATCACTGAGCAACAAATTAGCATAATCTCGAGCTCTGCGCAACATTTCTTAATGCTTCCAATTTTATTTTTAAAGAGAGAGATATTTGAAGTTAAAGGAAACTGGAAATATAAACGCCAGATCACTGAAACAGTAGGGGGTAATAGACTGTGCTTTCCATCTCAGGCAGTTAGCAGTCCTCAGAGACTGTGAGAATGCAACAACAAAGCAAACGATGTATTAAGTCAAGTGGAAATTAGAGAAGGCGGTGTAGGCGAAGCTGTGGTTTTCGCGTCAAATTTGAGTCCACGTTTTCTCAAGGGACCGTTACAGCGTGCATTCCTAGATAGGCACCGGACAACGCCTCTTGGCCGTGTGAACGGACTGTGGGATTTCAGGGGCTATATGAAGGGGCATGTTGCCAGTGCTGCTGTCAGACTTCCAGGCAGCCAGCAGCTTCCACCCCAAATTATTGCTAGTTGTCGCCAGTATCCCATTGAGGGATGTGGTAAAAGACGATCGGAAACGGTAGGTCATGGCTCTCCTCTCCTCTCCCCCAGTTTATTCGTCTAACGTTTTGCTCTGTTTAATGGCGCGCATAGTCAAAACATAGGATTTGGCAGGACTGCCCTGTGGGGCCTTAAAAAATACCATCGACTTATACTAAAATAGTTCTTTATCGTGTTCAATACCCCGGCTTTCTTTTTTTGCGCTGCGCTCACCGTTGACCCAATAGAGGTTAGTAATCATGGTCAAAAAATTTACCTCAGTGATCATGCCCAAGGTCATCGAACACATCCTCAACGTACACGTACCCACCGTTGGTCCAGTAGGGGTAAGTGGTGATATTTATAAAATGTACGTCAGTGACCTCGTCAAGGTCAGCGAACACCCCCCGATCCAACTTACACACGCTCGCCATTGGTCCATAAGGGGTATTTTTTAATATCATCACTTATTCCTTCTGGACAGTGTTTGTGACTTTTCTCCGTTTTATCTTGTGAAAGCTAAATGACACAGCAGTTAGTATCACTTAAGCCGTTTTTTCCTTGTCGTCCCCCATCAGTTCACCTAAATGTGATTTTACGTTTTTGAAAAGTCCTCTAACGCAGCCATGTTTCTGCACATGTAATGGCCTCTTTGCAGCCACTTGGAACCCAAGACCAGCCACTGACGCATGACTCATCTGGCCTGTCTGTGTGCCAACCGCCTCCTGGGGCTAGGCGCTAACTGTCATTGGCCCACACTGGCATTGGCCCACGCGAGTCTAGACATCACCCGCCTCACTGGCCGCCGGAACAAAGCATGCGCCAGCGACGCTCGACGTCCTCAACACACCGGAGCCCACCCGAATAAGGAACGGACGCAATACTCTGTGAGTCAAAACTCTTTCCATCTATTCTCCATTCCAGTGTGTACACAACAAACTCTTCCTTCTACTCTGGCCTTCCCAAGAATTCGCCTATCTTCTAAGAACCCAGGGCTTGAATGATTGTAGGTGTTAGGGTGAACCATCTTAGCCTTAATTCCTATACACAATCCAAGGTTTGCAGTTTTAATTGGGAACCCGATTTGGATAAGTTGCCGTTTTACACACCACAGTCCAGGAAAGGCAAATATTTGACATCCCCTTCTTACCTAAGGAAAAAATTATTGTTGAAGGCGTCTTGAAAGAAGTTACCCCCCAATTATACGGAAAGTTATCATTACATATCGGCGTCAACAAGAAAATACACAGTAAGAACAGTGCTAAAACTACACTGCATATTGAGGAAAGCCGTCGCCATCCCATTGGTGTCCTAAATAGTGTTGCTATGAACAGGCCATATTATTTGCTAGTAGGACTGCCGTTAGAGGTCACATTTACATCTGTCTTATAAAAATAAACTACTTTTCAATTTTCTGGTTAGCCCAACCTTCCTTTTTTCGTTAAATTTCCCCCAATATAAGATTTAACTTCCATCAACAGACGTAAGTTACCTGGGTAGCAGGTGTTTATGCTGACGAAGTTTATTATACTTAGCTCATTAATACAATTATAAGCTGTCCCTGGTTTCGTTTTATTACCCCCGGGGCATAGACTAATATTTTTCGAGTCGGGTTTAGTGAAATAGATGTGACAGTAACAACTGGGTGAGCGATGCCATAATTTCATCAGGTTGGGCAGTTTTGACTTAATGTCTGAAGGAATGTAGAAGGCCGAGAAAGTTGAGATTTGTGAGGCCTCTCGGGGAAATTTCAGTTTTCTGGCTGTTTATTCTAATAGATTTTACAAAGTGCAGCCCTTCAATATTACGCCTGACAGAAGGGGACCATTGCGCCTATGCATTTTGAGCAATCCAATAAACGAGGTAAAGATATCCTACATGCGTCCAATTCTTGATTTGTATATATGGATGAGAATAGGTCGCACAGATCACGATGTATACACGTGAAGCATCTATCACACATCACATCGCGCACATGATTGGTGCCGAGGTGAATGACCACAATTTTTTTACTGCTCTCCTTGCACTTAGGCACTTCAACCTGTGCAATCTAATAAAGTTAACGCGCCATCGTAATACCTTTGGCTCTGCGCATTCTGTTTCAAAAGGAAATAAAGTAGTCGCCGGTTATTAAGCCCACCTCAGGCTCAGACCGAATTGGGCGGCTAGGCCTATTACCCATGGCCTTAATAGCCGGCGACTACTGTACTTACAAGCGTCGCGGGCCTTTTACCAGACGCGACCTTATCAGACGACTGCGAGATACGAAGTAATTTCGGTGGATAATAGAAGATAGAATGTTTCCCAGTAGTCACAATCGAGTAAATAATTTAAAGCGTTGAAGGCCAGAGTGTTAGAAATAATATAGTTAAGTTTTGAAGGAGTGAAAGATGAGAAACAGGTAATTGCCTCCGGGACAAGTGCAGTCTAGCCGTGAAGGTTGGCCATTCCGAAGTCGCAGTTCGACGGTCAGGTCGCCGCGTCCGGACAGTGACTGCGCGTAGTCAGTCATCGGCAATAAGGTCCCTTGGGAGCCGGCCTTGGGAAGTGGTTAGCCAGTTGGCCAGGCACGTCCGTGACCGTGACTGTAGCTTTGACACCGTCTGGACACGAGAGGCAGACATGCGGCACATGCATGTGTTAGAATACAAGGTCGCTACACGACCATGCTGCAATAGTCTTGCTTTATGAATAGGCCAGCTCTATTGTTGTAGTCAGCATGTTATCAGCATGTTGAAGGGTGCAGTTGTTTTGGTAGCTATTGCTTAGCAGTCGGTCTCGATTATGCCCTAGGTTCACCCCACTGCACCTTTCAACTTTTGCAAAGTCGTTATTATGCCCCATCCGGGGTCGCTATGATATCTGAGAACCTGAGACACCACCCACCCGAAAGAAGTTCACTCAAACCCAGTCTACTACTGTAAGTATTTCATTTTAGTATAAGCCTGCATAACAATGAGGAAAAAAGCCACAGTAATTTTTTTACAAATCGAGCAAACCCACCAGAATTTTGATTGACATGTCCATCGATAGTTAAAATCTAATGGTACTTCAGATTGAAGTTAGATATTTGCGTTAATTAGAACAGCTACTGTACATACAGCTTCCCCTAGGCCAGAATTGGGAATTTTCAAGAGACTGTCTTCGGTATCTGCAGTTTACACCTCTGAAAAATGACTTCTTTTGAGTATTCAACTGTTTTTGTAGTTGGGAATATGGCAACTCTAAGTGTAACTTGAAAGGAAAGGTAATTTTTGCATAACAGAAGGTAGATCCTGAATCATGCGTTAGCTAGGTAATATTTAATTTTTTTTACATTGTTCTCATGTCTAAGAATAATATGGGACGACTGCAAAAATTGAGAAAAGTAGATTCCGGGATCGGGGAAAATGACAACGAAGCCGGTAACCAAGTCGCATAACTAGCTAACTGCAAGCTACAGAACAAGCGTCGGTTGGCTGTACTTTTGTCCGCCTTCAAATCGAGCGGTCGACGTTGTGCGCGCTTCCTTTGTTCTCTGGTCAGATAATTATCACCGGGGTGGGATTTGGGGGACAATCACTTCAGAACGTGAAGGCAAAGAGAAGTGATGACGTAAAAGCGATTCGCCTGGGAATCATCCGCAAGTTCTTGGTGTGCCGGCCTTAGCGCATAGATAGTCTTAGAAGACTGCACTGTCTGGCTGGCTAGCTTTCTTTGCAGAATAGCTTTTAAGGCAGGCTAAAAGACACTGCCATGTTAGTTTCTATTAGAAAGGAGTTTGCGTAAGCGTTAAATTGTAAAATCTTTGCGAAAAAAATTTCAGATATTTTGGTGCGAAGAGAAGGCAGCTATATATTAAACAAACAAGTGCAATCGAGCCCAACTGAACACAGCTAAACTATCTGTCCTCCAATTTGGATTATTCGGATTTCGAAACCATGTCACTACCAGTGATTTAACTTTAACTTAATACACAGCCTACAACTAAATCAACCGAAATTAGCCTAGCACGCAAGTAGTGCCCAGGACATCAAACATTCCTAAAGATCGGCATTTATTCACATAAATTTTCTACATGGGAAGAATTTGTCAATTTGTCTTGGTTCTTTTTTAAGTTAAGGAGAGTTAAACATCCGAGGTGGTCTGCAGCTTCTGGTCGCAGTGAGAAAAACTCGAAAAACTACGCAGTGCTTCACAGACAGTGCTGATTAAATAATGCTAGTTCATGGGATTGCTCTGCTAGAGGCTTGTCTGGTGGTCGAAGCTAGACGGTCCGGCAAAGAAAACGCAGTTGAGCAAACAGACGTCGTCTGGTGCCAGTGGCATTAAAGGTTCAAAGTAAAGTGCGCCTTTATGGATTTTTTAAACGCCAGAACTGTTGACAAAAACATGAAACGTAATCCCTCTAAAGGACATGTCATTGAATTGCATAGAGTTTTGCCTAAAAATTTCGTGCGCTGGGTGTGCTGAAGTGTGTTGATCATTTGTGTGCTTAGCCGTGTTTCTCACTTTTCTTTCTTAAACTTTCCTTCAAAACAAAAAACCCCATTGTGTTTTGCATAAAATTCCCTCAATTTAGCTTCCAGAAAAAATCATAGCATGGCGTTTATTTGCGCATCGAACGGAAAAGGCATTTTTTACAGCAGACCATGAACATGTACGTAGGAGGTTTCATCCAGAACGGTCTACCGAAATACTGGCGGGGCAAGATGGACCTGAAGAAAAAAATGCAGGTTAGTTAAAGCAATTAATTAAGCTCTAAAGCACTGCAACCCATGTGGCCGATCATGAGAACGTTTAAACGGTCAACTAATAAAGACGGCTTTGACATCTATACAACGGTGTCGGGATCACCTCAAAGGGTTCTTAACACAAGACCAACCAGCCGATTTACAGTACACGCCAGAATTCGTGCAATATGCCGATATATGCGAATTATTGATACTATTTCGATAATCAGCACTTATTAATGCTGTGATACTGATAATCGTGCAGTCTATTCTGAAGTTATTTCAGTCATTATAGGATGCGGGTTTCTAACGAGCTTCCTTCTGAGCACTATCAAAACCTTAGTGCTATCAAAAGTTAGTACGAAAGTGGCATGCATGAATATCATTCATTTTGACTACCTTTATAAATTCAATAATATTTTATGGAAAACATGCAGGAAAAAATATTTTTGAACTCATTTGGTCGGAAATTATGCCTTCATTGAATTTTATACACCAAGAAACTGTGTCTTTTGTTTAAAAAAGTTTCTAAATTGCCCAATAATTTTGAAACCTACTAACTGCTACACTGGAATTTATGGTTTACATACTGCGCACTGTGTACATCCTGTTTAAGGAAAAGTACGTTTCTACCTACAGTTTGAGGACGAAGTCACTTTGTTCGCATAATATGTTGCAATAGGTGTGGAGCATGCTTATTACAGTAAAGGCTGTTTTAATAGATTGACGGATACGATGTATAAGAACTGAACACCTCAAACGTAAAAAAGCTAATAATTAGATTTTTTAAAACAAAAAATAACCTTCTTTGAGTATAATATTCAACGAAAGCGTTATTTCCGACCAAACGAGCTCAAAAATATTTTTTCGTGCATTTTTTCCATAAAATTTATTTGAATTTATAAAGGCAGTCAAAGTCAGTGATAAAAATGCATGCTATTTAAGCAGTAACCTTTACAACATATACGTTTTGTAAGCGGTACGAACGAAGCTTGTTAAAAAGCCCGCATCCTATCATGACTTCAATAACATCAGAATAGACTGAAAAAAAGTAAGTATCACACCAAAAGTCAATGCCAATTAGCAAAAAAGAATCAATCTTTTGCCTATGTCGTCATGTTCTACGAATTCTTGCGCATACTCTTAATGTAAATGCCCACTGTTTAAACGACCAATGTTCTTTGTCACTACAAGTCATAATGGTGATAGGTGTAGAAAATAAATGGTTTATTTTCCGTTCAACGAGTTATGTTTTCCAATTATTTAGTGCAGTGCTTCATCGAATTTAATGCAATTGAAACCACTAGGTAGCTGAGGGATTAGGAATTAAGATTTGTGAACTGCAGAGTAACTGCCTAGACACCCAGACACCTCATTTGAGGTTAGTTTTGCTTAATATTGAGTGATTTGTAAGGCTAAACAGCTGTTTTTAAATGCCTTCATTTTTCGTTTGAGGGATAGATAAAGGACTTAAGGTTTAAGAAACTGAAAAGATCGAAGAGAGATCATTGAAAAAGTATGAGTATAAGCCTGAAATTTCCGTCTCATGGAGTAGGCTGTCCTCAAAGACTGTAAAAATGCAACAACAAAACAGGCAATTAATTAAAGCAAGTTAAATTGGAGAAGAAGCGTAGGCGAAGCTGTCGTATTCGTGGCAAGACTGAGTCCACGTCTTCTCAAGGGACCGTGACAGCGTGCGTCCTTGGATAGGAAGCGGGCAACGCTTCTTGGCCGCGTGTACGGATTTTGTAATAGCAGCGGCTGTATGAATATTTACGTTGCCAGTGCTGGTGTCAGCGTCTACCACAAATTTTTGCTAGTTCACGCCATTATCCGCCTTCTTGCGTATGACCTTTTTCCTGGGGTGTAAAAAGCTATTGGAAACAGAGCTTCTCTCCTTGTTCGTGTTCTATAATTATTGCCATCCCGCCTACCTGCCCGGTATAATGGTAAGCCCAGTCAAAACAGGAGATTTTGATAAGCTGTTCAAGAGTTTTCACCTTCTACTAGCCTGTGTTTAATCTGCATGATGCGGATACATATGGTTGATGGGCGATAACCACGCCGAATTCCGTAACTATACTATCCGTTGCTTTGGACACATTATATATACCATATGGATTGGTAGTATTTGTGGTTTTCCTTGTGGAAGTTTAAAAAGCCGCAAATTTTCAAGCTGTTTTGGTATATATTCCTTAGAAGTCGATCCCAACAATGACCTCGGTTCACTGATATTCGTTTTTTGCTTTTGAAGGGTCCTTTTTGGGTTTCATCCTAGGTTACTATGGTATCTGAGAGCCTGAGTTGCGGCCCACCTGAATGAAGTTAGCAAACAGCCGGTCTCTTACCGTAACCAATTCCTTTTATTATTAGCCTACATAACAACCCAATAGAAAAAGGTTTTTTTACATATCAAGCAAGCATTTCAGAATTTCGATTGACAGTTTCAACCATAACAAATTTACTGAGTAATTATGTTTAGTTGAAACCTGACATTAATTCAAAATGAAGGTAGATATTCCATGAGGAAGAACAAATACCCTAAAAACAGCTTTCTCTAGACCGGAATTCTGAGTTTTCGACAGTCTTCCTTCACCTGCCTGCGGTATCTGCGATGTAGACCCTGAAAGGTGACTTCCTTCAAGTATCCTTCCGGTTTCAGTTAAAAATATGGCATTCCTAAATGTACATGGAGAAAAAAGGTATTTTTGCATAACAGGAGACGAACACCGGAACATGCGTTTTCTAGGTTATATAACATATACTTTTACATTGTTATCGTGTCAAGAAAAACAGTTGCCAACTGAAAAAAAGCGTAGAGTAGATTCGGATGCACCGAAGCTGGTTATCGACTCGCAGAACCAGTTAACTACAACCTACATAACTGCCTTCTGTTGGGTTTGCTATTGTCTGTCTTCCAAACGAGAAGTCGCAGCCACGCGCTTCTTTTATTCTCTGGCTAGATAAATACCGCCGGGTTGGAGGTTGAAGGACAATAACTTCAGAAAATAAAGGCGACTGGGGTAGGGGTGATGGTGTGATGAGTTAAAAGCAATTGGCCTGGGAAACGTCAATTATGCATTAGTCTGCCGGCGTACGCGAAGCCGAAACACATTTGTTCGCGCATAATAGGTCTTAAAAGACTAAACTGGTAAGCTGGCTTTCTTTGCAGAATAGCTTTTGGAACACGCTGAAAGACGTCGCTATTCATTGTCAATTGAAGACAATGTTACTCAAAATTTCCTAGGTAATTGCTGGGTCAAGGTGAAATCCCTGCGCAAAACCGGTTGACTGATAAAACTCGTTTTTGTGTATGGTCGCACGTTCGCAGACGGACCTATGTAAAACTCCTTTCAACCAGTTGTTTGCTGAGGTTTCCGCCCAAGCGTATACACAAGGAATCAATGTTGCTAAAAACATTTACTAACATATATAGATTTACCTTTGTTGCTGAACCTCACCCGATCAATCGTCCCGTTTTGCCTTGGATCTTACGCTGAAGCCCTGGCACAAGCCGAATACCAGCTCGTATCCAAGGCATAGAGCATGATGTTCGTCGCCTTCCATTGGTTTATTAGGTCGTTGACATTTTGCGTTAAGGAAGGGTCGCTGCTTCACTTTATCAACTTTTCTAAAAAAGGCCTGGGAAGCTTTAGTTTAGAAAGCTATGGAAATTTTGCAGCCTTTCCCACCTGATAACGCCAGCAGTTTTGATAAATAAAGACGGACAAAAATAGCAGCGCCTGTTGGTAATATGGACCTTTTCCAACCTTGTAGGATCAGTTCGGGCATTATTGCCAGCAGGTTACCAGTGGTGGTCAATTTGAGAAGAAGCAGTACTGATCACTTGGGCAAGATCTGCTTTCGCCTGGCGTTAAAGGCCTCCGTCATGGATGTATCCTTATTGACAATAGCAGAAACGGGTTATTCTTCCATAAGGAGTTGCAGCATTCATCGTATACCGTCACTAGGCTTCTGTCTACCCATGAAACTTAATTTCTTGATGGCCCGAATTCGTTTCGTGCTCAGAGGAACTGTCCCTACGGGTGCTGGACCTGGGTAACTTATTCTCGCAGGAAACTAAGAAGATGTTCTACTTTCTTCTATAGAATATCAGGCAGATTACCGCATTCAAGCCTATTCAGGTGCAACCCAATGTGTGACCTATTATTATTACCCTATGTTATACTCTGTTTTGCTCATTTTAGGTATTATTTTAATTTAACTTCCTCTGTTAATTGGCGAAGCTTCGCCAAAATGCCTGTGAATCGAATCCTAGACCACAGTGGCGCATAGAACACCGGCTGTTTCGAGAATATTTGATATAACGGTCTACTGGCATGGTTTAAGTAGTTGGTTTTGTGTCTAATGTTATAGGCCTCGAGTGTGATTCATTGCCACTTGCTCATTTGCAATGCGGCTTTCGTTGTAGGAAATGGCGCAATGTCTGTCTAACTAAAAAGATTATCCACAGAATTTAAGCCTTTGATTACTTTCTATGACGTGTGCATGAACCAGTCTCAAGGTGAATAAAGTAGATATGAATTCCAATATAACATCAAGCACAATGTAATTATTTATGCGCAGTACACTAAGAAGAATAAACAATGGGCTGCAGAATAACCTGCCCATGTGTCTATAAATAAACGCAGCAAATGCTCAATCGGCGCATTTGAGGTAAAAAAATGTGTGTGACCTACTTACAAGTATTCAGCCATTGGCACGTTGTTTTCTCGATTCTGACCGGCAGTGTTACACTCCACGACCAAAAAGTCAAGATTATGAACATCGGGTATTCCATATGTGCCATTGGTAATGACTAACTTATAATGACTAGGAAGCCAGAAGTTGTCCTTTCGGTCTCACATGTCTCTGTGTTGATAATGTTCAGTGCATTGTCTTTTTCAGGAATTTTTTATTGATATGGCTGATTATCCTATTGCGAGCAGCGTTTTTCTTCTTCTCATGAGACTAATGTTCGTTCATCAGGTATTCTGACTCTTATTTCAAACTGATTTGCGATCTGTTGTTAAGGTTGTCATAGTTCCTAACTTGCGTGCCTTACTTTATGTTTAAATTAGATTTATTTCCAAGTTTGGTTCAAACACAATTGCTTTACCTGATTTATATTAGTGCCTACCGGCGTCCCGCTTCCAAAATTATCAGACACTGCCCTGTTTAGCAGACTCCTCATCACAGGATGACCTGGAGAACGGATCGTGAATTTTCGAGCTGGCAGCACCGGTCCGTCGTCAGACTAAATTAACGTGAAGTGGCCGGTTAAGGCCAGTTTGCGCGAGAGAACAGACGTCGACAAACAGGCAGTCAATGTATAAAATGGGTTCAGGGGTACGTGGTGGACATACGGTTGCGGTATAACTTGCGGTGGGGGGAGGGGTGCTTCGGACATTGGGCTAAGAAGAGGAGGGGATGGTGATTCAATGCGATGACAGCCCACAGATTTGGTCATGGCCGATGCGGTTGTCTCGGATGGTAAGTGCACCGTGTTCAAACGGGATCCGGGATCTTCAGCTGTCGCTCTTTGTGTTCGGGGAAGGAGTGGCGCAACACTGATATTTAAAGTGCCCAAGCATAGAGTAGTTGTAGTAATGGTATTTGGAGTGATTACTAGTGATTATTGGGTTGTGAGCGTGGGTCGGTGAACCGAGAGCGCATCGCTTCGTACTGCGCGTCCAGACCTACGTGATGATTAATGTTGGTCGCGCTAGAGTGCCAAACCTCGGGGAAATTTCGCGTCTGTTTGGCATTGGCCATGGTCATAGTGTTGACCTGTCATCTTATCAGCCCGCAGGTGGTGGTGGTAGTATTGCCTGGTCGGACTGCGACCTGCCAATCGGACGACGAGGCCAGCAGTGGCGGACGAGGGAGCACCTGTGGTAAACAAAAGACTATGCGTGCATCAAAACGTGCGCATGGGTCTGCTGACGAAATTAAACGCCGGGTTTCGGCTGCCTCCCTAGCAACATCTCAAATAAAAGTACATCTGTGCATTTGTCCACTTTCGACCCCAAAGAATCCCCCCTCCCCACCTCCCACTGACAAAAGCAAGACAGCGGGATTATCGGGATTCTGATTCAGTAGCTTACCGAACCTTTACCCTCTCAACACACATGAAGCGGCATTTTCAGTAAGCGTTCCTTATTTTGCCACACGTTTATCGGTCAGGTGAAACACCGAGGATGTATGGCCCAACCATATCACATTCCCTGGTGGTCATTGGCCGTTTCCTTCCGCGGTCTACTCAAATGTACGCGTTTTCTACAACAAGAACCTGACAGTGACATTTGCAGATGGACGCCCACCCACCGCGAAGGGAGCTCAGTCGACCCGCTTCACCTAGGGTCTCATTTCTCAGGCCCTGACAGCAGGTTTAGCAGCAACATATACAGCCAAACAGTTTTTCATGAAAACAAAAATATGAGTAGGGCATTGTATGAATCAGATAGCCGTATATTACCAGGACACGGTTAGGCTCACCACATGCTCCAACTGTGTCGGAGTGTGACCATCGTATGTAGACTGTCTCCAGAGAGCCCGAGGTGCGAGTTGTTCTTGCCCAAACAAGCACATTTAGAAAGATGTTTTGAAGCCCAAAGTGACACGTATCAGACAGATGTTCGGTAATGGATAAGCATGGAGTTCTGGTTTCCGTTGCGTTGCGTTCGCTATATGTACTTGCATCCGCAAGTGCATGTTAATTCGTAAACAAAATTTGGCAAGGCATCCTGCACCTATGGAATTAGTTGAGGTTTTGTTGGATTGCAGAATACCAGTTCTTCACCGAAATATGTCTTTTCAATGGTGTTTAGTCGGCGTCTCTTGATAGGTCTGAAGATGTTGTTATTCCTTAGTGGGAAGCATATGAAAATAAACGGTTCCCTCTTTCACTTTGCTATGCATGTCCATAAACTGTGCCGGATATCCCAAAATACTGTGTGACTTACTGCAGTCAAGTAGAAATAATTTTTAATCTCTAGTTAATGACCAACTATTCAGACAAATTGACGGAGCTGGTCCACTTGGAGCGACCTTTTCTGGCATATTAATGGGCAATATAGGAAAAAAAGTTATCTCAAAACTGAACAAAACTACACTTTACAGAAAATGCTAAAATGAGGTCTTCTTTACTGTTGATTACAATAAGGAAGCTGACGTACTACTGTTTACACTGAATAGTATGCATAATAAAATAAAATTTACGATGGAACAGGAGGGGTAAACCCAGCTTTGCTTTCGAGACGTCAAGACAGAAAGAAGACTGTATAACACGAACAATCTTCCATGACAATACATGGAAATGACAGTATTTGCATTATCTGAGTTTTGGATCCATAAAATGAAAATGTTACTTTGTAAATACTCTCGTCCAAAGAACGAGAAAAACCTCCTTTATGGATACAGTGGATGCAGACATCGATTGCCTCAAGGAAACTTTAGTGGGGACATCCTGTATAGTATATCAGCAAGTAAAGCAAATATTTTACGGCATCAATTGACAGAAAAGTCAGTTACAAAAAGCCCATTTTCATATCCTTGCCCTGTAGACGTGAGCACATCTAGAATAGTACCAAGAGACGCATAGTGAATACCATCAAAAAACATACTTCGCTGCCATACTCATATTTTGCAATCCACAAAATGTTCTACCAATTCAACGCGTGAAGTATGCCTTGCCAATGCACGCCAATTCCTATTAATTTATATAATTACAAGCGCTTGTGGATGCCCGTCCATAGAGAGAACACAAAGCAGCGGAAACCAAAACTCCATGTTCATCCATTACTTGTCTGATATACGTCATTCCGTGGACCCCAAAACATCATTCGGAGTACTAGTTCGGGTAAAAACGACACCTAAGTAAAAGCAGTCTATCTTCGGTGGTCAAAACCTGACCTATGTAAACTGCTGGAGCATGTTAATAACCAAATTGTATACTAATAACATCCGGCTCCCTAATTTACATATTTCTCTGCCCAATTTTTCGCTTTAAATTTTTTTTCACTTTTTCTTTCCGCAGCGTGTCAAAGTTCTATGACTTAACTGAAATTTTTTACGAATTTGTATTATATCATACATTATTCGCATTATGCAGTGACAGAAAGCATTTGATGAGCACTATCGACATTCATGTATTCATTATATTCTGTCATTTATGCAATCTTCAAATTTTACCTCAGGATAAAGATTCCCTAAAAACGTAAAATTAAGGTAACTATAAGTAACTTAACTATAAGCTAAAGTAAACGAATGCGAGACGCAAGCTTATGTCATTATTCGACATGAATTACTAAGATTTCGATGGAGGGGATTGTTATATGCGGATGGACTGCGTCGGACTGGGCAAACAGCCGATACCAAAGTAGTAAAATAAAACATGTTTACTGCCAAGAAATGAGTAAATAGTTTTGCTAAGTAAGAGGCTGTCAACTCGAAACGTGAGTCGTCCAATAACAGTTCTGTTAGAATAACAGTATCGGTGAATTGATCAGTCTTAACTGTTGAAGCCACTTCGGAGTCAAACAAAGGGTAGCCGTGTCCCGCTTCCTTAATGAAAACTGATGGGAAATTTTCGGAGGGATGATAAGCTCGGCGTATTGTGAGCTTAATGAATTAGATGCAGAGAAAACCTGGAATCAGGGAATCGACTATCATTGATTATTCGGTGGCAAGGCCTGAAGTCTGGCTTCCGGATAGGCAGAGAGTTCAGTATGTCTTCTGCATAAATTAAGTGAGGGCATTTTAGTACAGGCATACCCATATCCTTGGTTTAAGAAATGATACCGGCTGAAGCTCCAAAAACCTCTGCCGGTTGATTAGTATGGCAAAATGGTGTGGCAGTAGTGGACAACATGCCTTTGATTTTGCACCTTGCAGTTTGCAGAACAGATGTTACCATCGTTTCACCACGAAACGATAGCGCCCTCATATTACTCATACCGCTTCGGTTAGGTTAGCGAATTCTACGCCATCCCTCTCCCTTTATTAGCACTCAGCGGCACCCCGCTAGCTTTGCGTAATACCAGTAGAAAGACAACAAACTATATGATCTCACAGATCTGATATTTGGCATAAGTGAGCGAAAACATAGATCGAAGTGTAAGAATTAAGGCATTTATGGGTGAACTGAAGATATAGGAGATCAAGGCTCGGATCAAGGAGGCCAGAGCCAGTAGGGCAAACGAGTACGCAGGACCGAGAGCCAACACCCAAAGAAAATAGGTGCGGAGGTCGGACGTCACGCGACCAACATCAAACACTGTCTTTCCGTCGAAACCGTGAGGCAACGAACAGCCCAAGTGAACAACAACGACTGATCGTGGGTAACGTGGGGGAGGCCAGCAAGCATATTGACTCGCCTACGACTACGCTGACCACAGAGGGGATGAAGGTAACACCAGCAGCCGACCTTCAGAAGACCAAATGGGGTCGGCAACGAAATGGGCAGGTCAAAGTTCACACTTCCAACACCGATATAATTTGAGGCAGATGGCACAAGGCAGGCTAACTCACGACCACCTGACTCTACTAAACTCTGACGATGGAAGCGAGAAGGTTTTCGAAACGTCAGTTCACATATACTTTCGTCCATGAACCCGCCGCCTTTTCTTCTTCCTTACCTTTGGGAGATGATGAACGCGATAACATATCTGGACCCCGAATCTTTCGGCATTCAAAAGGAATAGAAGTTTATGCGTTTTAACCACCATCCACCCCAACAGCAAAGGCAACAGCGGTGCCTGCACCATCTGCGGTGGTAGCAACTACCACCCCACCAACCACCACAGGCCGGAGACACTACACCCTTCTTTGCCAGTTTCTCCCTCACCAGGGTTACTTGCACTTGAAATCCGAGGATATGTACTCTCAGCAGAAGTTTTTATTTTGATGACTTGATGGGGTTGACATTGCAGGCACGCAAACTCTTCTCCCTTTCATATCCAACTGATGTGCGCGAATTCTTCGTACTGTTTGCTCTCTAAATCTTAGAAATGTCAGAAAAGAGAGGACTTTTTTTCTTTCTTCTACCCAGAAAAGCAGCGAGTTAAAAATCGAACCTCGCGCGTATTTATCGACTTGCGCCTGGATAACAGCGAAGGCAAATAGTAAGCTGGGTCTCAGAGGTTCCAACGACCGCTCATATCGTTGCCCAAAGCAATGCGGTCCGCGACGATCATTTGGCCACTAACCATACTCCTTTACGTCCCAGCAAATAGATTGTATAAGTGGTACTTTTTGGATTTTTTTTACATTCTCATCAATACAAGCACCTGCATTCTTGCATGCTGGATTTCGTAAACATTGATTGAAGACGCTCGAAGCGTTCAAGATGGCAGCAGTCAATCTAGACAAAATTCTTAGTGGTAATACCACCATTCCCATCGTGACCAGTCAATTCACAAAATGTCTCGTTAGTTGCCTTGTATGCACCACACATTATCTGAGGGCTGAAAGTGTATTTTGGAAAGGTCCGGACGAAACTCATAGTTGTATGAAAAGAAACATGTCATTGGATTTCTCCAATGTCATTAACGTGACCATGCACACTCTATCTGTACTAAATACTATCTTATCAAATGCGTTGCGGAAAATTTAGAGCCTGTCTTTGAGTAATCTTGCCGTTGGCAAGGGGTGAAGCAGACCCGCATTTTCTTACATCGGTTTCCAGCTTAAATGTTTCATAGAAACCACTTACTCGCAAACCAGAGTCGTAAATATTTTCCATATCTTCACCACAACTGACAATTGCCTTTAATTCGACTATGGTAACTGTGACATCAAGTACTGGCAGCTCCTATTGTCTTACCGCAATTGCCTGGGAAATATCAAATGCAGTCCTTCTAGGCAGCAAACAAGGAGCAAAATGTAAACCTCACAGAAGCTCCCGCAATATCTTCTTAGTTGTATATTTTCAGTTTTCATGTGCGAATTACGCTCGAGCCTATCGAATACGCGGAAACCAAAGCTGCTGTCTGAGAAGTTGGCCAAAGATGAAGACCGAATTCTCGGATTTAGAACATCGAGCATGTGTTGTTGACATGATAGTCGAAAAGGTTTGAAAATGCTCTAAGGCATGAAATTAGATTTCCCCAAATATCTAACTTATGAGTAGATATTCAAATTCCCTTGCATACACGAACTTCTACATGAATGCCGAGTAGCGGCTGATTCTGAATTAGTTCTTTAGAGATATTGCCGTCGCCGCTGTTTGTTTCTCCCTATCACCGGTCTCTACCAAACAATGTGAATTGCCTACTAAAGTAGTCGCCGGTTATTAAGCTTACCTCGGGCCCAGACCAAATTCGGCTTAATAAGCGGTAGGCCGACTAACCGCATAGTCCCAGTTCTTGATTAGCAAACGCAGTATAGGCACTTTATATTACATACATACTGTTTTATGTGATAAGCTTGGATACGTACAAGAAAAGGATGCTGTTTTTATGTATTTTACGTAAAAACATACACAAAAATGGTTTGCGACATGTTTAAAGAAAGCGGTATAGTGTCAGTTATTTTGGCGGAAACTTGACTTGCAAGTGCTCTTTGGTGTCCTTCGCCAGGCACCAAAAATAATCAAAGTTTGTGAAATCTGATGCCTGCAGACCGCGGTGCAGAGTGTTGAGCGCAGCTCTCATCTATGCAGCAGTGGGAAGACTGGGCTTTGCAGCCGGTGGATTTTTCTACGTAAAATTCCGTGCCAAGCTGATTTGGGCTTAATACGTGGCTGGGCCTATTAACCGTGGGCTTAATAACCGGCGACTACAGTATCTAGTTTTTTCGACCCACGCCTGATGTTTGTAAGTGGCACTGACTCTGAGCTACCCAGGCTGGTATCCCCAAGGCCCAGTACGAGGGTACAAATGAAGGTGATCGGCCGGAAGGTAAAGGGTATTCACATGGAGAAAGTCCAGGCCAGAACGCGCAAGTCAAGCAACGCAAGTAAGTCACTCTCACAAAATGCTGTTTGTTTATTTATTCAGTCGATTTGATGAGGGACAATGGATCAATCAGTTATGATGAAAAATCGATAATTAAAGTGCGCGTTTTCGTTGCCACTGCATGACAACTGGGCTTCGAGGCCTTTTTGTGCTGTTACTCATCCTTAGAATTGACGCATTCTCAACACTAGTCAAGGGCTTTGCGGCAACTGTGGAATTGGTTTTTTTTCCAAGAGCACTTGCCACATCAGTTCTAAATTAAAATTCTCTTTTAATCAGAGTTGTTTATATGTTTAAAACCTTCGCCAAAACCGACAAAGCGTCCCTACTTCCAAAGCCATTAATGCAATGGTACTTGCTAACCTCTGGCATTGCAACTTCACTTTAATTGCTAGCAGTCGTAATTGATGTGACAAAGGCTTCGTTGTCCTAATGTTAGACTGTGATTTATGCTGAGACCCAGGGAAGAGCCTAAATGAATATCACGTGTGCTTACAAGCGTGGTCGCGCCAAGAAAAACACAAAACCTTTTTACGAGTTCATGCATTTCCTTTCTCATGTCTAATATAATAAAGTGTGGATTTAAAAAATATATTTTACTCATTCACCAATAGCCCGGACCCCACAGTGCTTGAGTTGCGCGCAGCCAGGTCAAGTTGGTAATTAACGTGTGTGTCAGAGTATAAAATGAGACGTAATTTAGCTCAGAGTTATGAAATATGACTGCGTTTCTTGTAATCCTCCTCACGTCCTCCATAATTACCTATGGGTCAGGTGAGGAAAATATTGTTTTATGCTTAGGCCTTGTTACATTATAATTAAGGAACTCAAAGCAAATCATTATTTACAGAGGGCACGCATATTTTTCCTCTGGCTAACAAACACTAGTCATCAACATTGAGGATTGGTGATACTTTCGGTTGGATTTGTGTTTTATATAAATATGATAGAGCGTGAAATAATGTCCGAGGATTACTATGCGCCTACACTTCGAGATGCATAAGAGCAATTTAAGAAAAAAAAGATATGTTCGTTTACCTGAACCAGTCTTTTAAAACAGTGTCAGTCTAGTTCCCTCGCGCGTAAACTACTGTTGCATTTATCTTTGATGTGAATGAAATGTTTACAAAGTGAATTTTGTTTTATTTCATTATCAGTGGCTTTATCGCTTCATAACACGTTTACTTAATTAAACATGAAATGATTATGTGCATTTTAATCCAGAAACACCACCATCAGGATGACATATATTTCCCTTCTTTTAGGCACAAATGCATGCAGTCCCCACCGGACCCACTGCCGTCTTGGAACCTGGGGTTAGCACTGTGTGCCGTGTCGTCTGAGAAACAGCTGGTGCACATCACATGACGAGTGCTGTCGTAGACAGTGTTTCAATGGTTATTGCATATAGTCCGAACACCCTTTCTGCCCACGAGTCTGAGAAGGATATTGATTTGTTGATCTTTATCATGTTATTTTTGACCAATCGTGGTCATTTCGCTGTTACCCACATTGACTTGTTGTGGTCTCTGCCGTCCCATTGCTTTTTCCGGCGTTCTTGTTCAAGGCCAGCTGCCTCAAGGTCATCTGATACCTCAGTCGGCGCCTGCAGACGCGCTGACCTGCAGAGACTTCACCTACTTCCCCTCGGACACACACACGTGCGTCAAGGTTCTCGCGGCTGCCCAATCACTACTCGACCAAGTCCCTTTTCCCCACCCTCGGCCGCCAGACGTCACCCAGGACCACTGTGCTCCATCGGAATGACGTGTGCTCCGAAGTCCAACTTCTTACACTCTATTCTTCGTTCATTGTGTACACAAAAGACTATTCCTTCTATTCTGGCCTTTAACGACTTCTTCTCTACTGAGTTGCCATGGTCTGACGATGGCAGTTGCTATGGTTTAAACTACTTAACTCCCTGCGACAGTCTTAGTATAATTAATACATGGTAGCATGCACACTTTCATTCTATTTATTGTTCATTCTTAGACTGGGTCTTCGCATCGCTGCTGAAAACCAAATGCTTTAAGTTTACTGCAATCACCGAGTGGATGCTACTCTGTTCAATCGTCTCGTGAATAAAATTTAATATCATCCGCTATGAGGGCAGGCTCTACAAATGTTTGTGCTCGTATACAATGGAGCGTAAGAGCGTAGCAGACCCTAGCAATATGAAGCTTTACAAAACGATAATGTTTTCATAGTGGTTAGATAAAATAGGTTAACCCTGTGCCCGAGATCTTTAGGCCTGGTTCCTCGTGAAAAGAGAAGAATCCATACTATAGATGAAAAGAATAGCTTATTCTATACAGAAGTAGCGGAGAATGAGTAGGTCGTAGTTGGCTGTAGGATGAGTGCACACCCAACTGCGAGGAGGCCGGGATCGAAGTGCGTTAGCGTTAGAGTGATTTGAGTGGAGTAGTTTTTTTGTGAACCAGCGTGTGAACGATATTTGCCAGAGCGCAGTAGGTACATACGATGGTGTTCGCACTTGCTAGCGGACGTTAGAAGCAGACGTTGTGCGCAGTTTGCATCTATCCCAGAAGCAGGCCGATGACTTCAATCACGTGACCCCATGTGTGGCGGAACGCCGGAAGTGGCGTTAGTACAGCGTGTGCAGTATAAGGATTAGGTTGTGCTTTCTGTAGCACACTGACTCATAACTTGGCTTTAGACTTTTGAAACCGTAAGACTGTCCTTTGCCTCTGTCCGCTTTATAGCATACCATAATGCACGCGCTTATCACGTTATTCTGTAGGATACATTTTTTGCACAACCAGGCAAGTGTGTCATTGGCCATGTGAGAAACCTCAAATGTAAGTCATGCGTTATTTGCTCTTTCTTATGTCACCAAATCTATTTGAAATAATTTACACACACGTGGTTGGACTAAGTTGTACCACATGTTTTACAGTTCATGTTATTGGTCCGATATGTCAACATATGTTTAACGTATCCGCGGAATAGACGATTATGGCATATAATGTTTACGTTTAATAGCCGCCATCGGCTTAATGGATGACCAAGGAAAACAACATCTCCGCGGGTGGCAAATATCATAAAGAGTCTGCCAAATGTGAAGGTGGCAATCGAGCAGACATTATATGTACTCTCTATCACCCAAACCGCAGAAGCAGACCGACCTAGGTAGATTATACTAAAAATTAAAACATTTAAAGGCGTCACAGAAACCTGCCTTCGCGGGGAGTCTAGACTGAGCTCGAAGGTTAACGGGGGGCATATCCCGTAACCAGGTAGGTTTACCAAGACATACGGATTGCTTACTCTATTAAAAACTCGAACAAATTTGTGTTGAATATATGCGGACAGAGATCTCATTTTGGAATATAGGTGGATACAAATTTCACCTAGTCATTCATTAAAAGTTAATCAATTAACTGCAGGGTATAAAAAACATACGGCTGTTTGCGTTCGCGGAATTCAAATATAGATCAACATTGGCAGATAAGATTTCCGCCACTGATAATGCGGAATGGAATGGCAACATCTGACTTATAAACCGTCGTCAGCCACACATACCCAGACCTGCTAGCGGTTGTTGAACGTACATCAAACGAGTCAATGTCAATGGCAAAAATTTCCACCATCTTTTTCAATAACAATAGATTAGAAAGTCAAGGAGTGATGTGATAGTTAATTTTTGTTCACTGATTGTACCTCTACTTCAATTGCCAGCAGGTCCGAAAACGCTAAATACTTGTTAATTAAACGCTGTTTAGTTACTAACGCCCAAATTGCATCGATACATTTGCTGTGTACGCATAAAAATAGTTTCTCTATTAGTACATAGGTGTACATAGATCTTGTCCAGGATTCACTAAACCTGGCTGTTTCCTCTGGCGAGGATTGGACACTTTCAGTTAATTTTTCTCAACATAGTTTCTCTATGTTGCAATAGCACAATTTTCGACTAAAACTCGAGTTACATCTGAAAAGTCGTTTGAAAATACGAGCCCATATTTGGTCATTAGATGCATAAGGGGCTATTTGTTGTACTAACATTAATAGTGATTTCCTTTCTATTTTTTCACTTGAAACTATACTTGGAATACTTAACAAAAATTTACCTAAATTTTTTTGAATGTGAGGGAAAATGCGAGATATACTATAGCATAAATTAAATTTAAGGTATTTAGCCTCTGGCAGAGTGCAAGTTGTGACGTCAACAGGTTGCTAAATTTTTTCAAAACACACGTCACTGACTTATTCAGATCTATGGGGTTTATGTTAGCTAATACTGCTGTTAATTTTCAGCTCCTGTAGCCTCTGCTGAAGGTCTTACTTGGTCCGGAGATGGCTCATTAAGCGGTCCCTAGAGGAACTGACAATTATAGTACGCATGCGGGTAACCACTTCGAACTAGATTGTATTATCTATGCATTTTTCACCCTTAATTGCGCATGCCTCAGCCTTTTCTACTGGCACCTATTATTAAGGATTCCCGACGGAATCCGAAATGTCAGGACAATAAAACTCTTGTTCCAGTGAAAGCTTCTTCTTCTTTTGAACTGCTTCTTGCACCTCGCCTATTCAATGATATTGGCATTGATGTAAACCACGGGATAATTGCAAATTCCAGCTGCTAAAGTACACATGTTGGAGCTTGAAATTCTGAGTCTTACCAGCTCCGCGCCAAAATTCCCGTCGGAAATGTAAACCTTGATTAAGTCTTTTGGATAGGTAACTGCAGTTTATCAGCTGCACATTGATGGTAATAAATTATGGTTTTATGCACGTCAGTAAGCCTGTCTGGGTGTTTTGAGCGCGAAGATACGAAAACTGGAACAAGAGTTTTATTTGCCTTACGTCTTTTTTTAATATTTTATGACAACTATGTGATTTTTTCCTCAAACATTAGGCGAAAACGTATTTTTCCTTAAACAGGATGTCCACAGCGCACGGTGTTTAAACCTTGCATTCGAGTGTAACAGTCACTAGTTTAGGAAATTATTCGGCTGTTTAGCAAATTTTATGATTGAAAGCTACCCTTTCTTTGAGTATAAAATTAAAAGAAGGCGCAATTTGGCATCAAACACGTACAAGATATTTTTTTTCGTGCACATTTTCAATAAAATATATTTGAAGTTATAAAGGCAGTCAAAATCAATCATAAAAAGACATACTACTTAAGTAGCCAGTTTTTACAATCTATACTTTTTGCTGGTCGTCAAAACGAAGCTTGTTAAAAACCCCGTATTCCATCGTGACGGAATAAACTTCAGAATCGACTACACGATAATTAGTATCACAACCTGAGTCAATACTGACTGACGAAAGCATATCAATCTTTTGCCTCTGTCGAAATGTCGCGTGATCCGTGGCATCTACTGTAGTGGTAAAACGTGCCTCGGAGAAGATGTGGTGTAATTAAACATGCTGGTGCCCGTCGGTTGAGGAAGTTGCGTACGGCGAAATGGGAAAACGAGTGAAAGAGGTGTTTTCAGGCTCAGTTTGCGTGGTTTGGGATGGTATTTGTTCGGTCTATGAATAATCATAGCCACCTACCCCGTGAACAGTTAATCCACTACATTCAAATGGCGCTTTACGTCCCAGCGACTATTTCGGCCTGAAAATGAAGCGTTGAAAACCCGCGGTTGCCAAATAGTCTTTTCAAAGCCATCCTGGTGTTGGAGTCCCCTTTCTGGAACACCAATCTCTTGGATAGACATGCAAAACAGCTAGGATAGCGCTTCCCCATGCACGAATGTTTGCTTAGCGTAACAGAAGAGGACAACACCGCTAGGTTTTTCTGTATCATATGCAATCTACTCTGAGGAAAGGTAGCCTAAATTATAAGGCCAGAAAATTTAAAGTTTCAGAAGCTGAACTGTCAACTGTGAGACTAACTTTATATCGTCAAATATGAATTGCTTTCTGGACTAAGTATTTCAACGGAAAACGTGCCAAAATTTACTGCAAACATTCCTGCTATGTTCCACAAATGTTACGCCTTACTCAATTGAAACTTGTGAATGGCCAGCAATCACACACAATAAAATCTTACTGAAATACTTTGAGAGCGGTATAGATGTTAGTGACACAAGCGGCGAAAACCTTACACTGTTTGAAATTTAAGTTCGTTATGCATTAATGTGACATAGCATGACTGGAAATAAATCCTGAAGAAGTGCAATATTTTTAAAAATTATGTCAGCATAATGAATGAGCTCATAAGTCTGTTCCGCTTTAACAAATAGCCTTCACACCTTTGCGTTAGTAAGGACTTTCAAACATTAACGAATACGTAGGATATCATTGCTTTCATCATATCGCATAGTTATTTTCTAAATTTAACTGCTTAAATAGACAATTTTCTTCAATTCGCCTTCTTATCCAGTACAAAATTATTCCGGAAAATTTGTAATTGGTTATCTTCAATGTAGATAACTTTGATAGCTTCTAATAGTTTAAATTGCCACCGACGCAGTTAGCAGATTCACCAAGGAACATCACTGTTTACCAACATGGAAAACTAGACAGCCCTTACTCGCCAGTATCCCAGACACCTCATGGTAACTTACTCATAGTTAGCCGAGGGCATTAAAGGCATGCAAGCCCTTAGGGGATCCAATACGTAATACTCCTCACAGTTCACCTTGTTAATACATGCATATAGCCTGGTGACCGATTGAGCTGCATCGACTTAAACTTTAGTCTATAAACAATGACGGACTGTCTAACACATTTTTGTTGATAAGCCTCAGTTTGATCGAAGCACTTTTCCACATCGGGAGCGCACCCTGGAGCGTTTCTACTGAAGCTCGCGCCAGGATGCCAAAGTACCGAAAATAATCCCGGAAAAAATGTCAGGCTGTCGTCCATGTCTGATGAAGTTCCACAGAATAGCGGAATCCCTCGTCATTCAATGAACTATTGCGGCTTGCCGAGTCCTCGACAATACCTCATTGTCTTGCCACATAAGATCATGTAATTGAGTGCTTAGCCTTCAGCAATTTACCAGCACGTTGGGTATTGTTTACGTTAGTAAGCTGTAACACAGAAAATTGATTAGGCGGTAGCAAAAAAACAGGCTAGGTTTTCATCGTCGAAAAATAATTTCATTCCGAAAATTATCTATCACTAGGTTTCCAAACTTAAAATGTGCCAAATCTGAATGCTAACATTCCGAATGTATTCTCATTCTCAATTTAAACGTCCAGATGGCCCAAAAGCATTCATAATGGTGAACCCAATCGTTGTACATCACGGATTATCTTAATGTTAGTGGCAGAAGCGGCAAAAACGTGACTGTCCGCACCCTAAATTACTCATTAATTTAGGTGCATATCGTTACTGTGAATTTACGCTTGCAATATTGCAATAATCTTGCGGATTAAATGTGTATTAATAATTCATTCGGTAACCATGTGCGCTTTAACAACTACCCTTCAAGGCATTGCGCAAATTGTATGTTTAACCCATTGTCAAATGTCTTGTTATTATTTGGCGTCCGCCATATCCAGCAGGATGGAAGGAGCGTCTTAAATTTTCTCAAATAAAGACTCCCGAACGTTAACGTTAACAGTCAGTGGATAATAGGATGTCAATGCTCCCATAAAATTGCATAGTTGGTCTCTTAATCTTATTGCTTAAAGGTGCAGAGTTCCGCCATAAGGCCGTTAATCGTGTACGATATAATTCTGGAAAATTTTGTAACCGCTTATGCTTTCAATTTACATACTTAAATTGTGTCTTATTGTTCGAACTGTCAACGGTGCAGTTAGCAGATTCACTAAATATGTGCGAATATTCAACGAACGGACATCATTTTTGACCGATAGTGAACGAAAATAATCCTCATCTCCTAATTGTTGCAGATTCTTCACGTTTACTAACACAGAATCCGCCAAAGGGAGTCAAAGCTTTTCAAGGTTGCACGCGATTAGTAACAAGAACACGCCTCGCAGTTCACATTGATCATAAAAACACAGGCTGGTTACTTTACAGATTGAGCTGCAACGACATGAATAATGCATGACTGCCCTCTAGTCTACAAAAATGGATGAACTTTGCAAGATATACTTCATGCTGAGGCTAATTTTGGCCGATGCACATTGAAACTCTGAGAGCGCACCGATGATCGCGTCTCCCGAAGCCACTGTGGGACTACAAAAGGTCAACATATTGTCAAGCAGCAGACCGGTAGGGTGACGAAAATCAGCATGTGACGGCGCTAATTACGGACATCAGACAATTAGCGTACAGGCAGTCAACTGCTCGCGGGAGTCTTTAATTACCCTTAGGTACGCATCGGTGACGGGCAGTCACCAATGCAGCTCCAATGCGCGCACCGTTTAGAGAGCTGTATTACAATGGCTGACCCTTAAGAATCTGGCTGATATCCACTAACGATAGTTCAACCGTCGACTTCGAAAATATGCACTACGTGCTCCAACGAGTTAATAAACGTGATCATAGTACCCGATTATGATGAAGGTAAACTCGCCTGGACCGGTAACTGGTTGTCAGGACTGTGTCAAGAAGGCCGAAAATGAGGGTGGGCATAAATGGCTGGCTAGACAAACACTCAACACACGTGCCACAAAGCACGCGTCTTTAGGCACGTTCCTGACAAGAAACGCCAGAAAGGTCATACGTATCCATTAACACACGTAGTTGCGCCCAGAAGCTGCCCCAAAGCCGTTTGAACAGGTGACATAATCTCACTACAACCCGCTAAGCACAGACCACTTTAACACAACAACAATTTAAAAGTAGCTGCTTTATCCTTTGAAATAAGATGAAGACAACAGCTTGGAACCGTTTCTATGGCTTCTCTAAGGTGGAAAGGGATAACACTCATGCCGGGCTCACCGAATCGCTCAGAGGCCATTCAACTTGATCATAGTTATAACTAGCTCATCTGTTAGGAGCGTGTGGGTGATTGCGAACTGAAATATGTTTCACCAGAGGTTGAAAACTGGCTTGAATGACATTACGAGGGATGGAAAACTTTTAAAGGAGGAACAGCCGATGTGCAGAAAAGTTTGACTTTGGAGTTTGGGTACTTTCGGTCACAGGACAGGATCATGGAGCTGCAGCGGTTTCACTTCACGATATCGATGACAGCAGGTGTCTAATAAGGTCAATCGCTTCATGCGTTGCCCCATATGCCTAAAGATAGCCTTCGATGTAGCGATCATTTTGACATATTAAGCATCAACCAAACTTAATGAATGCGCATTGCTTAACACTGGTATTTGTTGCCGCATCTGTTACTTTGTCTACAGATTGTGCAAAATTCGGTCCTTTTTGGATGACATGGGACGAGACAATTTTCAAAACCTGTTTTCTACTGCTTCTTTATGTAACGCCCTGCGTTTGCGGTTTCATTCTACTACCATATGCTCAGTTGTTTAACCCGTTTTCGTTCAACAACGCGCAGAAATTTTCCTCAGTCTAGTACAGTTCAGTATATTTGGGGGAGTCGGCAATGCCTCCAAATACCTTTTTGAAAACAGGTATCATAAAGTATGCAACAGAACGTATGACAATACGGAGTAATGAGTAAGGTATACACATGAGCGACGTTTTATGTACTTGCGTTACCAAAGCGTCTGTGCCTACTAACAGTGCTTTACTGTGTGTATAAACGGTAGCTACTAAGTAAAAATACACCCATCATGTGTTTATATGCATCTGTAATGTCCCCCATTACCACCCTCTCCGTGAATCCATTGCAGATACCGACCACTGGCTGTGAAAACAAATGTCTGCGAAGATCCAGATGGGGTAAGGTTCCGCAGTTTGAGAGAGATCCCACCGAATGCTACGCAGAGACTGTGAAACTTCCCGGATAAGCAGCCCACTGAACCTTCCTCAAAATATTCTGAACTCCTACAGCCTACGAGACAGAGGAAGGAACCCAGTGGTGTAGAGTGGGTATTTGTGCAGGCATAAGGATATAAATCACGCACACAAGGGAGGCTTAACTGAGAATTTCTGGCTAAAAATTTTTCCCAGCCATAACAACATGTGCTGCACAACCTGAGAAGAAAAACTTGCGATCTTTGGATCTGCGCTCTAACAACGGCGCAATCTCCGGGTTGTCTTGCTGAGTCAGATTGCCTATGTGAGTGCTTAGCCTCGAGCACTTCGCCAACTCGTTTGGTATGGCTCAGGCCAGGGCGCCCGTGTTTCTGCGGGTTCGGCATTGGGCGTCTTGAGAAGTCCGCCAATTTCTCCATGAATAGTTTCATGCATGTTGATATATGTGCATGCATCTTACTGAACATATTTTGGCCTTTGGTGATTACATGTTTTATTAAATTTGTTGTAAACTTAATAGTATATGGCAGCACCTAGTTAATTTTAGCAGCTTCAGAATTTGCTTGCATCTTAGAAAGGGCTGTTATTTAATGCGCCAACGTATATGAGCCAGACATTTCCTTTGCAGGCTCGATTACCTGTGCTGGGAAGCTATCTTTCCACTTATGCAGTACATGTGAAGTATTACTTCTTTTGAACGTTGCTATCCTAAAAGATATAATTTGGACGAAAAAATTGCTTGAGAAGCGTGAGCAAATACTATTTATTTTTCAGTATGCTTAAAAATGCGCACTCACCTTTACACATTCCCCGCACGTCTGTCGACCACCTGGCTAGAAGGTGATTAGTGCAGTTGGCAGTCCTTGTCTGTATCACTGGTGCTCGTAATTGATGCGAATGCTGCTGTAAGTTCCATACCTGCGCCATTAATTACCGTGATGGCCTCACCATTGTCTGTTCTCAACACAATATGCACTCGGCTTTCTGGCTTACTGTCACTGAAAATTTTGGTCCCCACATCCTCGGCCGGCTAAATCGCAGAGCAGAATATCGCTTCGGCAGTTCGTGATTATTATAAATAAACCACGGGACAGAGAATCTTATATCAAGCAATTTGCGTCTTAAATGGTAATCATCCCTTAGGACTAGAATATATTTGTGGAATCGTGAAGGAAAATTATGTGTATTTTGCATACAATGGAAGTATTGTGCATGCAAATCATTGAGTATTCAACAGAAATTAAACAGTGTAGAGCATAGAATTGTTTATTTTTTCCGTTAGTGCTTCCCCTTAAACTGATAAAACATCTAGTGTCGCCATTCAATTCCAATGTAACCTTTAGGTGAATGGTGCTTATGTCATGGCTTCAATGTTCCCATGACAACGACAATGTTTTTAATGCAAAGCTGTAGGTAAAATTTCAACCTGAGATGTCACTATGTTGTAGTCTGCACGTTTTTTCTACTTCAGTCCTTCCTTTTGTGTTGTCTCTGAAACACCTAATATATAAACGCTGAATTGAGAATCGGGCCAGACGATCTAATTTTGAACATGTTGTTGACGTTTATTATCGTCTTCCTGCTAAAGAACGCAGATACTGAATCTTTTTGCGAACAAGATAAGAAGGGACTGTGGATTAGTGAGTGTGATACGTACAGAATTATCAACACCTGTGTGTACGAAGAGTGCAAACAAGGCGTGAAAAATGGAAGTATGATAGCAGTAGCTTATATCCCAAATCGGGTAAATATGTTGGCACATGATCGTTAGCTAAATGTTAAAGTTATTATTTTTAAAGTATGGCATACTTGACACTTCTTTAACTGCTTGTTCAATTTTAACTTCGTTTAAAGTGTTTCTGCTATTGCTGTATCAGCACACTACAATCAAAGTTGAATCTCCCATCCACTACCAGCGGAAAAGTTTTTGGATTGTGCCGTTATGGTTAGTTTCAATGTTTGACCATTCTGCCCGTTTACTCGTTTTATCATGAC
>JAYGXS010000006.1:21559547-21569551 GCA_036362985.1 Ligula intestinalis | reverse complement strand
ATACCCCACTTACTGATATATATATATATATATATATATATATATGTATATATATATACGACCTACTCCTTCAGACGCCTTGGAGTTTGCAATAAAGTGTGCTCAACACAGGAATAAGCAATTTATAGTACTCCTAGCCCCAGGAGGTTTCTATTTTTGTTCAAAAAACCAAAAATGTGTTGCCACTTCCAACAAAAAGGTGGACGCTTTGCAAACTGAATAGCCGTTTCCACGCACACCAACGTAGATATGCAATTGAGAACGAATTCGGCGAAGGTTTGCCAGTAACAATCTAGTATATACATCACCACCATGCTTAAAAGCCTCACAGTTCTGTAAAGTGTGACTGGTGGTATAATGCTTTCTACGATAGTGGTGGTATAAGGGAGTGTGTAGAAGAAAAACAGCGAAGAAAAGGCGGTTATAGTAGATAACATTCCTTTAATCATCAAATATATTCAACGAACAAGTACAACCAAGCCAGACTGATCAACTCTGTACTTTATGCTCTTAAACATGAACTTGTGAGATTTCGATGTCATCTCGCTAGTACGGAGTAGCTAATCATCAATTCAACTTCAACTAAATGTACAACCTACAACCGAAACAATGAAATGCAGCCATAGGAAAGAACGGTGCAGAATATCCTCAGATATCCTTGATGATCAGCAATCATCCACAAACAGTTGTAAGATGGGACGAATTTGTCAGTGTTCTTCCTTGCTTATGTTTAAACTTAGGAACAGACAAACATCCGAGGACGTCCGCAGACTCTGGTCCCACTGAGAGAAATACAGAAACTACGCTCGTGTTCGTAGGCCCCAGAATGGTATGCAAACGGTTCGGGGGCTAATCCAGTCTTTTATTCTATTGGTAAGTAGTATTCACCCAATATTGAGTAAGGTCTTTGTTCTGCACCAAGTTGGGAACAAGAATTCAATAAATAGTTTAAATTGCTTACTAATGCCGACGTTATACTTACTGTGTTATGGTAATTGTTGAAATTGTTGTTATACTTACTGCGTTACCATCATTTTTGCCCCACCTCAGCTGCCCGAGTAGCTAGGCGGTCACTATGCGATGGGGTAGAGAGTGAGGTCGACCCTCGGCGCGTTCCTCTCCTCACTATAATAAATCTGAATTCGCTCGATGGTATCACGGTGTGCTAAAAGCCGTGGCTTGGAGGGTTTGCCGAATGACGGGAAATGTCGGCCCGCCTACGTAGCTGCTCCTACTGTACGCGTGTGTCTATGTGTGCGTACGGGAGGAGAGGGAGGACTGAGAGTCAGGCTGCAATGGCTCCTTCTTAATGTGGCCTCTATGGCGCTCCCGCGCAGTCGGGAACATACCTAGCGAGTTGGCTCAGTCAAGTGTGTGCGTGTTGAGTGACTATCGCACCAGCCACCTAAACCCTCGCTCATCATCGGTCTTATTGACTTTGCCTTTACACCGGAAACAGAGGTAAGTGTGGCGAGCGAGTAGGCAGATTCTCCGCGAGTTTGCTTAAACGCCGGTTTTCTCTCGCGGTAGTTCGCTGCGTTGCTTCTGCTTGCTTTAGCCTTCGTGTTGCTTATCCAGCTGGCCTCAGTGTCTGTTGCAGCTTGCTTCAGCTTTTTCTGAGACCTGTTGGAACGCGTTGTGCCCATGGTCGAAATCGACGGGGGAACTGTCATGTTGTCGCAAAATTGACAGCATATCTCTTATTTCTCAACATACTGTTCTTCTAGTTCATCTGTACTTTTCTAAGGATTTGATTTAAGTATATGCTAAATTAACATTGGTGGTGTCATTTCCTATTGATCACGGCCAATACTGGCATTCAAAACGAATAAAAGCGCAATTTCCCTTCGGTCCAAATACCCAAGAAAAAATAATTTTAAAAACAAAACACAGCTGCTAGATTGGTTTTGAAAGTTTTAATAATCTGTCTTTGTTCTATTTTAAAATATGCGATACTGACTCCAGCTTCTCGCTATTTTGAAACAAAAAGGATTTTAATCAAGTAAAATACGCAGTGGTCCATTAAGCTTGCTGATTACATATGCTGCTTCAGAGGACTGCCATACGAGAATGTTTCCTATATCTTGCCAGGTCGTTGGAGGTTGCTAGTAGAAAAAAGAACACATTTGAGCAGAAAAGCGTCTTCAGGTGCGATCGAAATTACCTTGTCAAAGTAAAATGCATACTTTTGGACGGTTTGAAGGACACGCAGTCTCAAAGAACACGTCATGTTTTTTTCCTAAGTGCAGTGTGTTCACATTTTATGCGATGTCATCTAAACATTTCGTGTGTTGGTAGGGTCTGTTAAGTTCAGTGTGGCGAAGTTGTATCGCGCACCAATACTGTCAGAATAGTGTTGAACAGCTGTGCTATCCAGGGTGGAGTTGCTCACGTGTTTAAAACTTTCCTGAGGAGCATAAAAGGTTGATATTTTAGCCATTAAAAATACGCTTCTTTGCATTCTAGCTGCTTACTTTACTATGATGATGATTAAGATGATGATGATGATGATGATGATGTTGATGATGATGATGATGATGATGATGATGATGATGATGATGATGATGATGATGATGATGATGATGATGATGATGATGATGATGATGATGATGATGATGATGATGATGATGATTATGATTATGATGATGATGATGAGAACTTTATTTTGATGGTAATATCAAACTTTCAGCAAAAAATGGCTCCATTTATGGAGAGCAAGAACTAAAGTAAATTAAGGGGCCCAAAAACTCAAGAGTAAACGGTCAAACATCACAAAAAACTCAAAGTAAGAAGTCGACATGGTTACCACATTATTTATGGAATCAGGTCAGCCTTCAGCTTCTCAATTTCCGTTTCTTCACACGTGAGGATGCATGCTAAGAATGGGAGCACCGAGTTCTTGTAGGCCGATGTACGGCTTGTCATATGACGGAAGCTTTGGCACATCGTACGAGAAGACTTCACAACCATTAATTCAGAATGGAGAGGGTAAGCGACCTCATTAAGAATACGGTCCACAAAATTCTTGACCCATTTGAAATGTCGCTGAGTTATGAGGTCAGCTAAAAAAGCATAGGTGTAACCGGCAGCTGAAGAGAGCATGCGGACAATACGTTTAATAATAAGCAAATCCTTCTTGAATAGTGCTGAAAAAGTAACTGGAGAGCAGTGAAGAACGGGAGGGAGTATACAAGCGTCTATAAAACGTCAGATGAGGGCTTCCGGGGTGCGACAAGAACGCAAGTGGCGGATATAATATAAAAGCTTGCGGATTTTAATAAAAGGTCTTCAATATGAAGAGTAAATGAGAGGTTGGAAGCTAGTGTTACACCAAGGTATCGGAAGGAGGATACCTTGTTGGGCAGAAAGTCAATTGTGTCAGGACTGGGAGAGGGTCGCAGCCGAAAGATACACTGGAATGACTTCCGTTCGTTAAGTAAAAGGCCACTGTCTGACGACCATGCTGTGACATGGTCCAGTCCATCCTTCAGTGTTTGGAGATGGAACTGTCTTTTTAGAGGAAAGCCGACAACCATATCTTCAGCATATTTGGCAAACAAACGTGCGTTTGGAGAGGGGATAGTATAGTCCCCTGCAGAAGTCCACAATTTTTGGGAAGGACCGTGGATTTTCGCTTTCCGCTCTGAACGAATTGGGTGCGGAAAGTGAAATAGTCCTCAAGCCAAGAGACAGCACAGCCGGGAGAGCCGCACGCAGAAGTTTTGCTAAGAAGTAGATTTCGCGGGATCGTGTTAAAGGCTGAGGAGTAGTCGAGAAAGGCACATGCGTATGAATGACATCCCTTGTCCAAGTCTCTAATAGCAGATTGGCCTACCAGTGCAACAACATCTAGTTTACTACGCCTAGCCTTATACGCAAAGTGCAAGGGATCCGAAAAATTTGATGAAAACGGCTTAATGATGTTCAAAGCTGCTCGTTCTGTAAGTTTGAGGAGTGCAGAATAGCAGACAATTGGGCGAAAGGATTTGGGACCCACTGAAGTGGTTTTTTTGGGATAGGAGTGATTTTGACCGAACGCCAGCCGTCAGTAATCTTGGACTCCATGAAAGAAAAATTAATAAGATTTGCCAAGACAGCTGCTAATTGAAAAGAGCACGATTTAAGGAGAAATGGGGAGACGCCATCTGGTCCGGCAGCTGTTGTACTCTTAACCTTGTTTAGATGTTTCATGACTGCTGCCATGGGAACTGGAGAGATATCACTAGGTGGTAAGGAAATATCATTTTTCGGGAGATGGGAGTCGGTGGGAGTGTGGCTGAAGTTCGAGGTTAAGCTATCTAGGTCAGCATCAACATGTGCCAATGTATTGCGTTGACCAGTGAGACGTTTGACATTCTTCCATATTTCGGAGAAAGTGAGAGGAGAGAAAGCTGTATAAGCAGTAAAAAGCTGACTAACAAAAAGGTCATTGAGCCTGGAAATGGCACGCCTTATCAGGACGTTCAGATCCTTTAGTCTTTCTCGCAGACCTAGTTTATAGAACAATTCCTTTGACGTCCCAAAGTTTTAAGGTGGGGAGAAGATATTCTGTCAGTTCTTACCATGACAGTGTCAAGAGGACAGCAGACATTGAAGGTGTTGTTTTAAAAAGTAGTGAGATGACTACAGCATGACTCGACATCCGAGTACTCTAGAAGGGTAGAAATATTGCCAGATATGACGATCTGGAGCAAAGAAATATTATGCGGGGAGGTGTCTCGAACACTTAGTTTCCTCTCGGCAATTGCTAACAGCCCTTTGTTAGAGCTAAAATAGATGGTTGGCAAGCCCAATAACACAGAATGATCTGAGCCTGCCAACGGTGCTCTATTTTGACGACAAAAAATTTTGGGATGGTTGGTCAGTATGTGATCCAGAGGGGCGTCGAAGGAAACTAAGTCATCAATACCTAACAGTGTAAGGGGACGAAGATTTACACGGTTGAAATCACCGCTTTAAATTATAACATGCTCGCAAGACAGTGCAGCAATTTTTTGGAAAAAAAATCTAAAAGGTGTCTCAAGCACTTTGGCATGTAGAGGGAGGAATGTTAATACTGACAAAATGATGCCTTTAGAATTGCTAAAAAATCTAGGCTTGCATACTACAGCAATGGCGTCTCTCAAGTTGTCTGAATAAGAGAATAAGAACTTACAATTTGTGCACCATTGCTGGCTTACAAAGACAGATATTCCACCACCTCTGCCGCTGGTTAAGGATTTTCTGTCCGAACGATAAGCGTAAAAATATTGTGGGGTGATGAGTTCCGACTCAACGTCGCTGTTAAACCAAGTTTATTGTAGACAGATGACTGCAGCGTTCTTATGTTCTCGTTTTACCATGAGTGCTGATAATTTGACACTCTTGTTAAACAGGGATCTGCAAGTTGTTGACATGAAATCTGGAAGGGACAGTTTCTGTAGAGGCTAACGTTTGTTTCCTTGTTGCCAGCCTGATCTGTGTGTTCTTTTCCGTGTGCTGCGGAGAATTGTTGAAAACATTGAATTGCAAATGCGACAGATTGGCCTCGTTTGACAAATATTGAAATGTTGATGTGTTGTGTATAAAATAACTTGTTTTCGTGCATTTAAAAAGGTAGCAGTGTACTGTAGATATAACCTCATGATCACAAATGCAGACAAACAAAGCAGAGGATAAGAGAGGATGGTAAAAGATAATAAATTCCCGCGTGAATGGAGAGCAAAAAAATGATTGACTCAAATTCGAAAGCCGCGCCATGACACACTGGCCAAATATGAGCATGCAGTGGACGGAATCTCCTCTTCAAAGTAAACCGCAAACACTTCAATATAATGTTTAACCGTCGAACAGTCCTTGGACAATCCCTGGGCAAGTTGGCCCTCAGAAGGAAAAAGGCAATCCACGTTATAAGAAATATGAGCTCTCAATCCAGATGCGCACTGAAAAGTGGTTGGACAATAGGTAGAAGGTTACGAGGTTGGAATATGTTTACTCTGCTTTGACGTCTATACAAGTCACGCTTTCTGACGAAGATTAAAGCTTGACAAGATACCATGGATCTTGTCGCAGCGATTGCACCAATCGCTGCGACAAGAACTATCAATAAATATAAGTAGGCCTCGTATATACAGTAGTAGCCAAAAAACACGAAATTTTCATAAATTTGTAGACGTTTGATCACTACTCGAAAGTTGTGTAAATGCATTCAGAATACTTAGAAATAAAAATAAACAGCATTAGGCCTATTTAGTACTTAAAAACTAAGTGTTTGGGGTTAACGGTTAAGGTTTTGGGTTAAGGTTTAGGGTTAGCGTTTACGCTTAGGGTTAGGGTTAAGCGTTTAGCCTTAGGGTTAGAAGGTAGGATTTAGGGTAAGGATCGGGGTTTAGGGCTACGGTTAATGATATGGGTTTTTTATTATTAGTTATTTTGGTAAGAATTTTTGGGTTTATATATATGGTTGAGTGTTGCATTCGCTGCCTTCTATTTGTTGAATAGGGCTTACATTGCGCAAGATTCTGCTCTGTTTGTTTTCTATGAAATATTTCATTAAAAATTCTTATTTTGACATTCTCATCATATTTATGAATTTTTATTGTACTAATATGCCGCTTGCTTACATTTTGCTGTTTGGGTTGCATTTACAGTTCAGTACCGTGAATTTGCAGTATATATGGCATCCCGCTAAAAAATATGTCATTTTTAATTTATGCGCTCGATGCCAGCACCATATAGCACCCGCAATTAACACATTTAATTAAAGTAAGGTAATTGTTAGACTTATTTCTCTATGCATTAATAGCCATCCATTTTTCATCCTCATTCATAAACCCCCAAATCCCACCAGTTCCGTAAGACAGTAGGCTAGAGTTTTAGAAACCTGGATGGGGTTACACGAGCTACTTTTTGCCAACAGTGTGTCATCATTTTCTTTGTTCTCATTGTCTTCATTGATAAATTGATAATTTGCACATCTTTTCGACGTTTACACCGAAGCGTTTAAATTAGGATGAAACAAAGCGTTTTCCGATATAAGTTTTGATGAAGATGGCCACGTTGCTTGTAGTAAGAAATGCCTCAAAACAGCAATCAACTTTGTCGACAGTGAATCATGTCTGCAATGGACTTCGGAAACTTATATTCCTAAGACTAAAAAAAACTTAACATAAGAGGTTGCTTCTTAGAAAATGCTCTTATTGGATATTTGACTAACGAACTTCTGTGTATGTTAACTTTTCCAAGGTAAAAAAACAAATAAATTACAGATTTCTGACAATTTCTTTTAGTAACCTGAAGATAAATGCTTCAATTCGATTGGAGATGAAAAAAGTTTGCCTCTTTTTAGTGGATTGTTTAACGCATAAGTGGATTAATTCCATAATCGATTGTAAGCTTGTGAATTCAAAAAAATGGGCAAACACATTGCCATTTTTGAAATACTTATTACTTTTCTGTATGTTCTGTTTCAACATGTAACGTATTGCATACAAAAACTATATTTCTTCTTAAAATTCATTCAAAAATCCTTCGTTATCTTCAATTTGCATTAAAATATTCATTATTTTGCAAATGTACAAGCACGTTTGTGCGTGAAAACAAACTTTCTGACTTCACCTTTATGTTAATGCATTTTGTGCAAAACATTTTACAGGATAGCTAAGCAAACTTCTTAAACTACAAATCTCCAATGTTGCTGCAAATAAATGCGATTTTTTAACTTGACTTCACTTGAATTTGAATAATTTTTGACAATATTTCATATTCTGAAAGGGATGTCTTCCATACATATTTTATTTATTTTGGAGTTCTCTCATAGCATAATCAACAATAATGTGCAGTTTTGTTCTCCCTTTCGTAATAGCATAGGAAATTCTTTCGGTGTGAGACTGCTCCCCGTTTTTGCCAAAATTAATGGTCATTTCTCTTTATAAACCTAACTTAAATGATGCCATTCCTAACTAAAAGGCTTTCGCAGAATTCAATAAAGTGAAAGAATCAAAACAGTGTTACTCAATATAAGCTGAAGTTCCAAGTCCAATTTCATCATGAAAAATGCATGGTCTTTAGTGACTACTGTATACTTCAACTCCCACTCTACGAACTTCCCATATCTGTTGCTCTTTTTTTCTCTCTGAGGCCCCATTCGAGCGTTGAATCGTAGGCATCAGGCGATGGCGTCATCTTCCAGATGCCTTCCCCGGTCAGAATAAGGTCTACAGCAGATGCAGTCTAAGCCCATGTAAAAAATGAAAATATGTGTCACTGAAGTGGTGCACCGCTTTTACTGTGAAGGCACAAACGTGATAACTGAAATATCAGTGGTTGCGCCCAAAGCTCTCAATTACTATTCGAACCTGACATCGTCATTGGCAGTTGCAGTTGTGGCTAATGAATGCGAATCTATGGGTCCTATTTGCTGAGTTAAATTACTGTGCCATCCTAAAAATCAATCAACTCGATAATAGCTGCGATTTGCGTCCGTGTTCGTAGTGTCGTTCAAATGTCGGTATCCACATACGCAATAAATAAGCTCGAATTCTACTTGCAGGCATAAAACATCGCGTTATCGCAATGTGCTACCCTTATTTAAAATCCCTATCCAATTGAAACCCCTACGCTAATTGAACGCAAATGACATACAATTAGTCGCGACAGCTATTACATATTTGCCTGCGAAGGTTGTCTGTTCAGTGAAACAACCGCACATAGCAAGTGATCAAACGTAAAAATTTATTGGAGTTAATTTGTCCACACATAGTTGTGGGCACAAATAGCTTACAAGTATGTTAAAATGTTATTGTATGCGGATCCTACGACTACTATGTTAAGGCCATTTTTGGCACAAAATGAAAATATTGCAATTAATGTCCCTAACATCGGCAATTTTCTAAAATTCTGCTCGAAATGAATTCTTATTTAACATTGCTGTTGTCGTTGATGCAAAAGCAGAGTTTTCTTATTTCCTGTTGGTTGCAGCAAAAACGCCATAACAACAAAAAAGAGCGCGTGCTAGAATGCTCGAGAAAAACTTTTAAGCAGCTCCTAGACGCGGTGGAATTGCAAATGTTCTGCCTTGTTCTGTTAAAAGTAAGGGCATTTGAATATCCAAGGACGGTTCCGGCTCCTGTGTGTATTTAGAAAACAGTTTATAATCTCGATAATTATGTAGCGGTCTGAAGACAGTGGTAATTAAAAATGCATACTCACCGAACTGCTATACAGTGGTTTGCAAACCGCTCAACTAGTCGCTAAAGTGAAACGGTCAGACAAAGAGGAATGCATTTGAGCAAAAACGCGTCGATGTGTGCAATTTGCAGGACATTTTCACAGTAAAGTGCATATTTGTGGATTTTTTAATATGCACGCAAGGTTAGGAAAAAAGGCAAGTTTTCTGGTTCAGTGGCTTATGATCAAACAACCTAAGCTGTCATCTGAAACATTCCTGTTTTTTTGGTGAGCCGAAGTTGCATCTCACGAAAAAATTGTCGCCATGGTGTTGAGCGATTGCACGCGCAAGCGAGTATAGCTGTTCATTTGTTAAAGTCTTTCTTGTAAAGCAAATTGTGAACATTTCAGCCATGAATATAAAGTGTTCTATTTTTCATTACTCGGCCATATATCTTCTTCTCACAGCGCAAGGCCCTAATGTGTACATTTAGCGGATAAAAATGTCTTTTTTAAACACGTTTGAAAAATATGTTTATTCCGAACAATATACGGGCATATCTGTAGAGGCAAGTTGTTCCTGATAACAAAACTTAAACTTTCAATAGAATGAAAATCAAGAGAGGCACTATAAAACCGTCAGCACATAATGAGAAGGTTAAGCCGGCAAAATATTTGAACCTGCTTCGCTGGGTTCACAAAGCGCAGCGATAAGGTGTTTTCTTTTCTTGTACAGAAAACCAAAAATGCATAGCCACTTTAAATAATAAAGGTGACTGTTTTTCAGGCAAATCCGTTTATTTTACGAAAATAAGTCGGAGATTCTGTTTATACTAAATGACAGTTAAATATGCGAG
>JAYGXS010000006.1:21534639-21549616 GCA_036362985.1 Ligula intestinalis | reverse complement strand
TTGCAATTTGCGTCACAAAGGTACTAGAGAGAGACAACATATTGCCTCCGGGGGGCTAGTTTGAGCTCCAAGGCCCAATGGGACGACACAAATAAATTATTTACTTTATTCAATAAACAATTAAGACACTGGTTTTCTTCCAACTGTATATGGACGAATATTCAATATGGCTTTAAGAAATGCGTATAAATCGAGGAAAGTACTCTGTGCAAAACGAGAGTATAGCAAGTCAACCCAGTGGTCTCTATTCCTCATTGAAAGTTAGCAGACACAATGTATACAGTGGCTTAATTATTTGCTGAATTTCGCGAACTTTCCACAAGGATTAAACGGAACATGAATGAGAAAAATGCAGACCGTACGTCCGAAAAATAATCGAATAGAAAGCCAAAGATCTATGGGATAGTTAACTTTTGTTCGCTGGTTGTTAATCTACTTCAGGTGACAGTAAGTTCAGAAATTCCACTAACATGTTGACGAAACCCGTTTAGTTAGTTACGACCAGGTTGCATTAACACGTGTGCAATAATTTTCACTGGAAAACGTTGCGATAAGTTACCTCAAACTGTTTAAACGGGAGGAAAGAAGAATTAAAGTTATCCAACACCTGGCAGGGTGCCAAGTATGACCTCAACATGTTACTTTTACTGTTGCAAACTAGGCTTCACTGAAATATTGAAATCTCTGGATATGCATGCCAGCCAGCACTGATTTAAGTCACTAGGGAATCACAAATATGGCTATTAAAGTACAACTGCTGGGCCCTAAACTTGTAACACGAGAGAATCAGGCGTAGTAGCACTTCCACGACAAAATCTTGTCGGAAAATATTAATTTGAATTACATTTTTCGCGAAGGTTATTGACAGGAATCAAGGAAGCTCAGGCGATGCATCGAGGCAAATCAATCATGGATGTGGTTTCGGTATTTTCACCATCCTGTCTGGGAACTTTTGCACTAAATCAGCTTTGTTGCGTAATATCATTTCATGTTATTTTCATTGTCAATATATGCCTGCCTCATCGGTTTATAATTGTGAGGCCCTGGACGAAGCGGAACGTAATTGTTCCACTACCGGATCGGCGAATCTCATATATTCATCACCTTCCCGATCTCAACCGACCAAGCAACGAGCCCGTGTTCCAATGATACAGTGGTAACCTGAATGAACAATGGAACCGGGTTCGAGTCTCGGGAGCTCCAACCCTTGAGATTCGGCATGACATCCTGATTAAGGCTAAGAAGCCAGACATGACCATTTCGATCCCCCATTGCACTGTCGAATATATTTCGTATATAGTCTGCTTCAATTGACAGTAGGTTCAGAAAAGTCAAATACGTCTTGATGAAACCCGACCAGACTGTATGAATTGACAGTAGGTTCAGAAAAGTCAGATACGTCATGATGAAACCCAACCAGACTGTATGAACACGTCTGCAGCCTAACATAAAAATACTTTCTTTATTTTGCTGAAACACAATTTTCAATTATGATTATAATTACCTTTGAAAATGGCTTCGGAAATACGACCCTGTATTTGACCATTGCTTGCAATAGGATTTTCGTTTCTAAGTGGTCATTTCCAAAATATTTTCTCCACGAAAATATACTTGGAATACTTAACACTTTTTAACCGCAAACTGCTTCAGCGGGCTGAAAAATCCATGGAATATCATATTATGAAACAGATTGAAGTTAACTGGCTCCTGATGTGACGTCAGCAGGTTACTTTCATTTTTGCGAACCAGACATCACTCAAAAATTAAGATTTCTGTATAATTTTGTAAACCGACATAGATGTAAAGCACGAGATAATTGCAAACCCCATCTGCTAAAGTGCTGGAAATTCTGCGTAATACCAGTTCCGCGCAAAAATGCCCGCGGGGAATAACTATCTGATTCAACACTTCGTGGTGGGTAATAAGACTTCATCAAGAGAAACTAAGCACATGATGCACTGACGTAAATAAATTAGGGGTGTGATCAATATACGTCGAGCATCCTGTGTGCGTGTACTTTTGCACAAAATCACTTTTGTTGCATAATATTACCTCTTGTAATACTTCAACACAAAAAGGAGCTTTCTGGCTAAGAAAGAACTATAAAGAACCGCTTTTTCCTACAAACACTTTCACTCATGCGTGTATCAGGAAAATATTTTTGGAACTTTCTAAGTTCATGACCTTGGCGTGAGTGGCCAGAACACGACTTTCTGAGGTCAGACCCGAACTTTCTACGAAAATATAGGTCGACGATAAAAAATTTTCGTGGGCTAACCAACCAATGCCTATTCTGCAGACGAGTAATGCTACAAGTAGTATACGCTCCCTATCGTCCGCAGGGCAGCCTTTCTATCAATCAGCCGCAGGAATAGGATTGGCCGGAGGGGGTGTGGAATATCCATGCCCATTCTACACACGAGTATTACCACAGATTGTATATATCTTACATGACAAATAAGTTATTCTTTGACAGGGGTTTAAGTTAGTAATGTAAAACCTTAGGCAGTGTGATCTACAGGCGCGGTTCCTAGTGGGATTGGAACCAGCGAGACCGTGGGCTCGTAGCTCAACTGTTAGGACGTTCGCCCTGACGGAAGAGATTGCGAGTTCAAATATCTATGTGATGACAATTTCACCGGCCACACTGGGGTTGGGTATCACTAGCCAGTGACGCCTAACAAGGCAGAAAAGGCCTTCCTAGTGTCCCTTGTCTTTGCTGGTAATGTCCCTCTGCCTGTATCCTAGCCGCCCAGCGATGGAGACTCGAGAGAGAGCTCTAATGGCAACATGGAGGGACGAGTGGGTCCTCTGACAGATCAGTGTACGCGTCTATGCCACTTTATATATGAGTATGTCAAATGAAATGTTTGGGCGATCTCTGGGTTAAGAATATTCGGCAGAGGTACTTCAAGTAGTGCACCTGAAAAACTCCTGGTACCTACGGAACCGGTAAAAATATAGGAGTTTGGGGAATGAGGAAATAGAAAAGGCAGCGAAGGAAATTTGTAGGATTCAGTGGATTCACTAGATTGCCGTACTCTCCGCGTACGAACTAGCTAAAAGCCCAGACCCAATTTTGGCCGCTGTTTCTGCTGGAGTGTGATAAAACAACGAGGGCTCTTCAGTGGTTCCCCAGCCTCCCCTATGCGGTTTCTGGTATATAGCTTCCACGTAATAATTCAAAAATGCATTTGGGAAATTCGTAAATGCATGAAATGAAGTGGGTGGCCAGAGCATGATATTTTGCGATCAGCTCCGACATTTCTATGAACATTGGGATCGAAGATAGTGACTTGTCGTTAAAATAATCACGCAATGCCCATTCAGCAAACATATAGTATTAAATTTCATGTGGGCGGAAAAATATCTGGGCATCAGATGGCATAAAATGCATTGAAGATATCCAGTTACTGGGAGAGTAAAAGATATAAAGTCAAAATGTTACTTTGATGTTTTCCAACGAGACAACGGAAATGTTGAGATCTCTAGAAACTCCAGGGAGACAACACTGATTTATGTCACTAGATAATCTCAAATCCATCTGTTACAATGCAACTGCTGAGCTTGAATATCTCACATGAGCATACCATGCATAATACAAGTTCCACGCCCAGAACTCGGTTGGAACTGTCAAATTGAAGGTAAGCGACATGAAATGAAAAAGCGCATAATGCATCGAAGTACATCGATTATGAATGTGGGCTGCGCACGCGACCATGCTGTCTGGGTACATCTGCACTCAAGTATTTTTGTAACATTATATCGTTTCATGTACTTCTGAAACTAAGAAATAGCTTTCTGGTTAACACAGCGCCCTTTTTTCCTATTGCTGGGGCCACCGTTGCATGTGCTAGCGACCTGTGTTGTATAAATATAGGGTGTCCGACAAAAATGCATGCACATTTCAAATAAATGCAAACTTGTTGATCAGTATAATTTCATTATTTCAAAAATATTAAACTACTAGCGCGGAAGCCCGGCTTCGCCTTGGGTTCCTTTCATGTTGTTGACCCTTAGGTAGGCAACCCGCATATGAGAACTACTTTAAATGATTATGTCCAGTTAATTTCAGCTTTATTTGGGAAATTCATGGGTAAATACCTTTGAACTCCCTCTTTGTACATAATTATTATGCAGTACCCGTGGCGCTGCCAGAAATGGATTAGCGTTGGGTAGGGGAAGACAGTAAAGAAACTCCTGAGACATTTTCCATAAGTCAACTTTCAAATGCCGTTTCGTAGGATTTAAAGGCGAAAAACTGTCGAGTGTAGGGCTGGGGCCGGGGGGGGGGCGACGGGTATATGTAAATTGGAAGTCCTGCTGCTGAAAGACATGTCAGGAGGAGGAGGCCATCGTGGTTGATCAATACGCTAATGGTCACAAGAAGAGAAGATCGCAATGGGCACGAGAACATCGCCGAGTACCGGATTTGAGCCCATCGTACACCCTTGCTGGTTACCGGTTCTGCCGACCAGATATCGAAGCACGGGAGCCCAACGATCGTCAACAGTTATTCTGAGCAAACAAAGTACTGAAAAGTAGCGAACCGTATGGTTTTTAAAGGCAATTTCTGCCAGAGAATTTTGGTGGCAAACCTTACTTGTTGCCGAGCGGCAATGTTATTAGTCTAGCATCATTACAAAGAAAATCTTTTTTCATGCTTGTCCAACTGCATCACAAACGTGTCCACAAGTGGCATTTATATATGAGCGAGTAAATAAGTATGGATGTGGCGGAAAGTGGTAAACGTGGGCATTATGAGAGCAGAATTTTGAAATGAAACAATAGTTAGAAATATGGGATCTTGAGACGGCAGAAAATATTGATCAATACGCACCGTAAGGAGATGGAAGGTAGATTCGTCAGACTAACGCTGCTGGGTAAACGACATTTCTCGTAATGCCGTTGGGTGCCAATACGTAAAATTGGTTTTCGAGCCAACCCGAGATATCGCAACGTAGAGCTGACCGGGGCAAAAGCACGATTCTTCCAGGTGAATTCCAGCCACCCTGAAGGTTTGACCTTGGGAATTGTTGATGAACATGGCGAAGCAAACCTTCACGGGAAATTGAAGTCATCAGAAATTAAACGGAGTGTCAGATAGCACGATAGGAATGCGGGGGATATAAGCAGTCTCCCCATTTAGCACAACCGGTCATAATTGTGGCCTCTATAAGGTATGATATCAGTCGCTTGATAGTTAGCCTAGTGCCATTGCATAGCCGCGGTGCATCAGTATTACTCATCAGCATAATTGGCGCGCAAACCTTCAGAACCAGTTTGCGCGATGGAACGCCAGATATTTCCAAGCTGTTCAGGAATTCAACCGGATGATTAACACAGTCGGAAGGATCAACCGTCGTATCGAATGATTTGTACAGTTTTTCCTCACCTGGAAGAAGACGGCTAACTCTGTCGTTAATGGAATTGACGAATTTGTTGGTCGGAGCAAGAATTCCTCGTTCGCATAGCCATTCTGCGTCGGTAAAGTTATTTTGGAGCTCAGGGAAAACCTTGTCTCTAAGACCTTCGTCACTGCTCAGCAAATTTGCAACCTAACTAATTGGGATGTTTCAGGTAAAATCGCTGTCAATTTTCCCTTCGCCAATCTTCAAGATGTTGGTGGAGAATCCGTCGTTTTCCTGGGCATTGTGCAGGAGAACTCTCATATTTGTCGTGAGTTTTAATGTCGTCACCGTTGAACACAGCGGTTAATATTTTAGGCAGAATTTTACCTGGTCAACCCTGGTACCCCTTTGAATCACCGGTAGTGTCTGGCGGAAATCACCAGATAAAACCATTGTGATGCCACCAAACGGAATGTTTTTTTCCAGTGACATCACGCAGCGTTTTGTCTACCGTTTCCAGTGCAATTCTGTTAACCATGGTACACTCGTCCCAGATTATAGCTGAGCACTGTTTCAACAATTCAGATGATCCACTACCTCTGCTTATGCGGCATGTTGCGGTGCCATCATCAGGTAACCTTAGAGGAAGCTTGAAGGTGCTGTGAGCAGTTCGGCCACCAGGAAGTAACGTCGCTGCTATACCAGCCGATGCAACAGCCCAAACAATTTTGTTTTCTTTTCGCAGCTCAGCCAAAAGCAGCTGAATGACGAACGTTTTGCCAGTTCCACCGGGCGCATCCAGAAAGAAAACGTGGTCGCCATTACTGCGGTTATGGACACTGTCAAGGATAGTGTTGAATGCGTGAAGTTGATCGATCAGCATCCTTTGTTATTGCAGAGCCACGTATGCTGCCAGCTCGGTAACATTGTAGCAAAGTTACCGCCGAATTTCAGTTGGAATCTGATTCCCAATGCTCCTGTCAAAAGGAGGAAATCCATACCTTTCAAGTTGCTCTCCCCCCATTTCAACCAAGGTGTTTTCAATGTGAATGAGTGCCATGTTGTAGATGGCGGCATTGAAGTCTACGGGAAGATGGGCATTTTGCAACTGTAGTTAATGTCGGTAGTCTTCCGACATATAATTTCTGTACTTTAACCATAGATCATGGGGGCAGTTGAACTCACAACGTCTGATCAACAACGCAAGCAGTCATCGTAATTGAAAAGGAGCGTTAGCAACGATAGCTTCAGCAATGGTGTTCTCTCACTGATTATCATCTTGAAGCAGACCACGCCTCGCACAGGCTTCTCTGTAGGTAGAACACAGAAAACCGTCAATCGTCCTAAGATCTTCAAACGATGTTGGACCTTTAATTTCATGGAGTAGCACTCGTAAGTAGAAGCTTTCTTGTTAAGAGGGGTGAACAGTGTGAATTCTGCCCATTTTCACATCATACTTGATGCCCGGATGTCCGTCAACTGGACTACCTACCTTTCGTCGGGCCCACTTGTTTCGATTCCATGTGTAGTATGAGGGGACCTGAATATAGAAAAGTGTCTGGGCAAACGAATCTTGCTGGCACAACTTGAAGAAAGCAGTCAAAGCTGTATCTTTAGGATTCTGAAGCTGATCCAAGAGGAATCCTTCCGTAAAGTAAATCCGTTGGCCATTTTCCAGGTGTTCAATGGCCGGAAAACGGTTATGGATATCAAAACCAAAGATTCTCCAGAATGCCTCATTGCTGCTGATGTTTCTGCTTATTTCATACTGGGTAATCTCATCATTATTGTTACGGTGGTTGGGAGAGTACATGGCGGCATCGGATCCTTTTTTGATGTACTTGCAGACGTACTTGATGGACTTCGCTGAGTTGCAAAATTCAACGTTGATATGGGCGTTGCATAATTTTGATAGTAAGGGGGAATACGGCACAATCCAACGGTCATCAATTACAACACCACTGTTTCGCCTTTCATTGATAACTGCTTCGAATCCACCAAGCTCAGGTTGTCGCCTTCTATAGAGAGGATAACCATCCCCATCAGTCTGAGTTGCATCTAGAAATCGCTTGGGATATCTCTTGGTACATTTCCCATCCTTCATGCAAGGACTGTTGGGATTTATCTGAAGCATAGGCCACGCGCCATTTGAGTTTTGATCGTTTTAAACAGAACAGGGTCAACGGATCGGTCCGGCAACTCTGCGCATATAAATTTGTCGACATCGCAAGAGTGCAATTTTTCCTTCAGCCAGACCAAAATGTGAGCGTGGGGCAATCTTCTCTTTTGCCACTCAACAGTGTACATGTGACACTGAACATAACCGAAAATTTTGAATTTTGTGATGAGTCTCATCATGGTTTTCAACTTAAGCTGGAATACCCGCGTGGACAAATCATGGCGATTCTGTGGCTTTTAACCGGGGAACAACTCATCAGTAATTTCAGGCCATGAAGGGTTGCAGGTAGAAGTAATGAATAGATCCGGGCGTCCAAAATGTCTAACGTTAACCAACACATCTTGAGTTTTCTCATGAATATAGCGAGGAGACCCAGTGTGGCTTGACGGTAAGACGAAAAGTTGACCGCGATTAGCATTATTAGCACCATCAGTAAGGATATTGCCCCTAAAGTGGATGTAGTTGTCCACGCGAAGTTCTTTCTGGTGTGTGCGAAAATATTAAAGGCATTCTGTTTCCATTTTGGCAAACATATCAACAGCAAATTGCAGGAACAATGTTTTGAATCGACAAAGTAGGTTGAAAGTTCGTTCCCGAATCATAAAATGATATGAGTAGAAGACTTTACAACTTACTGTTTTACGGCTGCCAATTTGGGGTATACCGAAGCGATAACCGTCTTCACCATTAATATGCATGAGATGGTATTGTAAGGCGTCGTATGAACGGTGTTTCTCGTATATCCTTTGCAACCTATCGTCCCTCCTTCTCAAGACAATATCCCTGTTGCCGTGCTGTGTTTCTAACATAATGACGGCCACCTCGTTGCATGCGGGAGCATTAAATCTTCGTTGGTGTTCTCCACGAGGACGTTTATCGGCATCTATGACAAAAGTGAAGTCAATGGAAGCGTGCATCTCCAGGACGGACTTGAAACTGTTAACGTAGCTGTTGCGCTGGTGTAGCATTTCTTAAAGGGACAGTATTATATGATGCTTTAAGCCTGGGTACACTCGGGATCGGCTTTGAGCCTGTAGGTTTATGTCTTTACGAAATATATTTGTAGAAATTTCGGCTCGCCATCAGGAGGAGGTAGTAACGATCCAATCCGTTGGCAAACCTGGCCTTTCACCTTAAAGGTACGCATAAATCGAACCTCACGAACAACGTTGGCACCAAAGGAGGTCATTTGAAACGCACCGTTGTATTTTCTAATATAAGAAAGAAAATTCTTCAAGTCGTCGGTATTACCAGCAAGCAATGTTTGAAGTATTTCTGGCGGTGGTGGGAAGTTATTCCGTAGAACTTTGCAGTTGGAACAGTACATGCCGATCGTCTCACCAGTCCATTTTTTCGCCTGACAATGTCCGCAACCTTCTCTATCTACCCAATGGAAACATTTACATCATCCACATAACCAAGACTTGGGTTGTAATTGAGTGAGGCTTTGTCCCACACTTGAGCATTTATGGAAGCAACCGACAGGCCAGAGTCGCCAAACCGTATGGGAATTAGTTGCAAACTGGACAATCAATGTCGTCCCGTGGTCATCGTGTCAAGTTTTGTTTGGAGGTGTGAGGACGCAAGGTGTCGACCTCTTGAGACGGTGTCGGTGGCGTTTGGATGCTTGGTTTACGGTGGGTCAATTTGAAGCTGCCGTGTAAACACGGTTAAGGCCCTTGCTACATTGGCGGGGGTCGACCTTTCAAGCGGCCGCGACGACCTGGAAGCGACGACCCTTTCCCCACCCCCCCGTGGCGTATTCGCAACCGCATTTCACGTCGGGCGTCACTTGAATACTCACGCTCACGGTAGAATGAGGGAGCGACGTAGAGACCGACACGCACAAACGACCTAGAACGCGTGCCGGCGAAGTGATCGTGGTACTAACATGCGCGCGTCGAAGGCGCACAAGGTGTGTCAACCTGACTGCGGTGACCAATGACAACGGAGACACACACAGAGACAGCTACCGATTTTATGAAGTATACAGATTTATCATTTTATTATTTTATTGTTTTTTTTTTCACTGCATGTCCTCAAACTGACGTCCATTTAATCCAGACACTGCTGACAACGCTAAGCAATGGAATCGCACACACCATGAAACAATTCCGTTCGTATTTGAGCGCATTCATGTTCAATGGCTTCTCCTCTTCTCAATTAGTTAATATACAGTCAAAATGCAGTGGAAAAACAATAAAATACTACTTCTTAATACTTTTACATTTTTGCAATAAAAAAATCATGATAAACACCAAGGTTACAATTGTTCAAAATGCGTATACATGTTTTGGCACACACTGTATGTGAATATGCAACCAAATTTGACAAAACTATCATTGGCGTCCCCGCTAAAAAAGAGGTTCAACTGCAGTCCCGAACAAATTCGACTACAATGAATAGATGCTGTCGTTGTTAGAACATGCATTGATATTCAAATTTCTTCCAAAAGACCCGACCAAGTCTCAAACTTCATCTATGGACAAGATTTTGAAGCGTCTCGGTGTTGTAAAAAAATTTCATGAGATGTTGCCAACTCGTTGAAACAAACCAAATCCACTATGATTAACGGATTACCTAAAACTCATAAGCCCGAAGCTCCTCTGCGGCCGATAGTTTGGTTACTCGGAGTGTCCAACTAGAAAATGTATAAATGGTTGTTCCATCACCTCCGCCCCGTCATAAGAAGCTGCGAAACTTGCATCGAGAACTATATCGAATTTCGCAAGAAACTACCAGGCGTCACAATTTAACTGATGAAATAATGGTCTCATTTGACGTCGTCTCCTTGGTCACATCCATAGCACTCGATGCAGCAAGGCACGTCGTCAGACGGGAACATCCGCTTCCACGCGCATGAAAAGACGTGACCACCTTTCGCAAGTCACCGTATAGATATTAGACACCAAGTACGACTTTCCGTGAGACAGAACCGGTGTAGCGACCTCGTATACTTAGGTACTCTTAGCTCGAGCTCGTCTGGGACATTTCCCGCATGTCTGGCTCTCGTCTTTACCTCCGATCAAGGTCACGGACGCGTCTGGCCTAACTGGCCGGTTCACAAGAGACCTTAGAGTGGTGACTGCTTACCCTCCGACACTCCCAGAACCGGCGACCTTAGGGTCGGTTACGGACATTTGGACCCGGCGACTACACCCGCTGGAATGCGACTTTGGACTCGGCCTGCTCATAGCTGGTCTGCATTCGTCTGGGACTCACTCATCTATTACTCAAATTCTACTCCTTCTGCATTGAATTAAATTATCCGTAACACTCTGGCCTTCCACGCAGCTTGCATAAACAGGTACGTTGAGTTGGATTCGTCGTACAGAAGCCTCATGGAGAAATCGGCCATTCGCGAACCACCTCGACCGGAGCGAGACACACGGTAGGAGCCTACTGGCAGAGTTAGTCTTACACCTGACTTAATCGTCGCCAATCATAAGAGCACACTGTGTTATTTGCTTTTAGAAGGGAGAAGTTAATGTGATCTCTGTGTTGGAATGTTTATCTGTCTGATGTGTCGAACTAATGGTCGAGCACATTATGAATGATCTCCGTGGACGTGAGGAAACGAAAATGGGTTCTGCCTTGACCAAGAAGTGAGTAATTATTTTGATAAGTTACATGGGATGATAGTATCTAACGAAAAAAGATTGAATGCCTAAAATTAATTAATAACAATCCAAAAATAATGCCCTACATGCATAGACCACACTGATAATTTATTTACTTCAGTGCATCATGCGCTTCCCAAATATCTATAGATGAAATGCAATTACCTACCCTGAAAAATTGATTCAGACTGACATGTAACTCGCATTTTAGAAAGTTGGATTTGCGATTATTTCATGAATTACATCAGTGTTAGCCGCGCAGAACCTCAACACACCTCAATATTTCAATGACGTCTGATTTGCAAAAATTCAAGTAACCAGTTGGCTTCATATATTCTAATCGGTCTGTAGCTGGATATCTTCAATCAATTTTATGTCATCCTATGCCCTGTATTTTTTCGCGCTTATGAAAGCTTTAAAGTACATTATTGAGAGTTATTCCAAGGATAGTTCTGGTTTAAAAACCATAGTGGAAATTACAACTGATGTGAATAAAACCACTAGCCGCATAATTTTGGAATCTTCAATTAAAGGCTCGTATTTTCGAACGCATATTCAGAGGTAATTGGAAGTTTACCTTCAGACTGAGCTTAGACATTCTGCGGCACAGAAAAAGAAGTTATGCATAGGTTTTACATGTGCGCATGCAATCTGTACGCACGACTTGCTCAACACGTGTTTGGCGTTTCTGAACCTCCTGACAATTAAATTAGATTAATAACCAACGTACAAGTAGTGACTCTCCCATCCCATTTTCCAGCCATAAGTTCGAAGATGACTCATTCATATTTCGAATGAACAACTGTTATATTTTTTAAGTTTGTTTGCGTTAAATTACAATGAAATCAAACATTTGTATGCAACTATTTAACAGCCCAACGCAGTATCTGTTTTAACATTAAAATTTAAAACAAACAGAGACATTCAGTGTTATTTAATTAAAAAAACATTCGCGACGGCTTTTCCACTGCATCTCGTCGCTGCATGAGTCAATTAATAGTTAGAAGCATACAGCAGAGTGGATTTCACAGAATCTTAGTGTGTGAGAGCAAGGGTCATAGTTCAGTGTCAAAAATGATCAATTGAAGCAAGCGGAAACCAAGTCGTGATAAAAACTGACTGCCCAAATATCAAGGTAATTGGAGATTCGCCACATGGTCTAGCTGCTCGTTCAGGTCGGGTCCCTCCCACCCTATGTAAGCCGAATAAGTTATTCGGGCTTTGTGGAGCAAGTGTTACCACGCTTCGTACACTCCTGTCAGAATATTAAGTTCAGTACTTGCTCATTAATAGCTACATTTGTGATTTGTAGCCGAAGTCCAACACCGTTTTGTCCCGCGTCCTCATTCAAGGTCAGTCGTCTCAATGGCATCGAGTACCTCAGTCAGTGCCTTCAGACGCAGAGGCTTGAGCGACTTCCACTCGAACACACGTGAATCCAGTTTGTCGCGACTGCCCAAGCTCCACTCGACCATATCCCTTTCCCCAACCGTCGGCCGAGACACGTCGGCCCTCGGGTTTTGTCATGCGCACTAATTAAAGAAAACGTGAACCTGCCCCGCAATCCTACTTAAGCACATGCTATTCTCCCTCAAGTCTGGCTGGACGCAGTAAAAACTAGCCCTGGCTTCGCTAGTGGCCACTGTCATCTAGGACAGCAGTTTGAAGCTCTGTACACAATAAATTACTCCTTCGGGTTCCTTCGACCTGTTAACCCCCAACCTGGGATTTGACCTGGGTTCGCCAAGGGTCACTGTTTCCTGAGACTGCAACTGAACTTTCTGCATACAAAAAAATACCTCCTTCTGTCGACTTCCGCATTTTACTTCCAACCTGGCACTCGACCTGCTGATTATAGGGATCTAGGCACACGCACGACTAAGACCGCTGCAGATTCTCTGCAGACATAAACCAGCGTTGGCTAACATGCATTTTCAGAGGGTTCAACCTCTTGCATCACTGCGCACGTGCGCTCAGCTATCAGCCGGACTCAGGTCTGACCAATTGTCTCCCCGAGGTTACTTGCACAGAAAAGCCGCCCTGCGGACACTGGTGACGACTCCGTGCTCTCACTACACCTGATGTGCCAGGCTAGGGAGCGAACACAGGTCTGTTCGAAGGATCCATTTCATGCAGCCTAATCTTCACTCCTTCTAGGCAGAATAAAAACGAATTTATTTGTTTGTGCACCGATCTATTCCTCAGGATGCGCCCATCCAGGGATAATGCGTTTGCGAGTCGGATCAACCAACTGTGTTCCGCAAAGCTACTGGTAATTGATATGTTACTAGCCAACTGTCAGTAGCACATTTTTTAAAATAATTTTGTCATAAGAGTATTCCGGCTCAGACAAGGCACCTTGATATAGCTATTTCGGGCTATTGGCCCTCACCAGCCACGGGTAGCCAACTCTAGTGTAGCAGCTGTAATTGCCGCTGAACCCGAGTTTTGAACTCGCGCCTCGCCGGTCAGGGGCAGACGTCCTTTGGGAAATAAGCAATTTTACTGAGCAAATTTTCGACACTGGATCTCCAGTTCGTCATCAGACTTGAGAGAAATTTGCAAACAACAGTTAGCATTGAAAAGTGCTCATACAGTTATATAGTCAGTCTGGTGTGGGTGTTAATTGGGTGGTTACAATTTGCGTCACATCTTGATGGACATGATTATCAGTTGCAATGCCGTAATGACTAATACGCAACTGTAATTGAAGTTAGTCCGGGGTCAGTCCGGGGTCAGTCCGGGGTAAGTCCACGTTATCCGGTGTGGGTGCTAATTGTGGTTCATGTTGGTCCATGTTTGTCGGCTGCAGTCTTTCCCACCTTTCTGTAAGGTGTTTGTACACTCCGACAAACTCAGTACGCCAGTTGATGCATGAGTCATCGGAGTGCATGGCCTCAAGAAATTCTCGGCTTTTTTGGAGGGGCAAACTTTAACGACGCGTGTTTTGTCCCATGAAAAAGTATGTCCTGTGTCAAGGCAATGCATAGCCACTTCGGAAAAATGGTTATGGCTCTTCGCTGCCGATTGGTGCTCGCGGATGCGTGTAGAGACTGATCTTCCTGTTTGGCCACAATTAAACTAATCACAAGCTTCACATGGGATTTTGTAGATGGCTTTGTTCTTATCTAAGTAGCCAACCCTATCCTTAGGGTGTACTAGCTGAGTGCGTAACGTAGCCATCGGTTTGTGCGCCACTTTTATTTGATGTTTCCGCAAGTGTCTTTCAACGAGTTCAGACACGCTCCTTATGTAAGGAAGAACTCGCCATGTGTTCGTTTTGGGCGCCTGAGTGGAACAATCCGGTTCCATTTTCTTGGATTGTTTTTGTCTCATGCATCGGCGCACAAAGTCTCTGGGGTAACCATTGCGAGAAAACAATTCAAACAAGTAATTGAGCTCGTTTCGGTAGGTGCTTTCGTCAGAACAGTGTGTCTTCGCTCGGCGTAGCGGACTGTTGACGGCACTCCTTTTGTGAGAGATGGAGTTGTTGCTCTCATGGTTAAGAATAACTTCCGCATACGCGTCTTTGCGGTAAACGGACGTTTGTAATGTTCCGGCAGCATTTCGCTGCACGACGACATCCAGAAATGGGAGTTTGCTGTTAACCTCCTTCTCGAGCGTGAAGTGAATGCCCGGAATGGCTACCCGTGGCTGATGAGGGCCAATAGCCCGAAATAGCTATATCACGGTGCCTTGTCTGAGCCGGAATACTCTTATGACAAAAACATAAAAAAGATGTGATACTCACAGTTGGCTAGTAACATATCAATTATCAGTAGCTTTGCGGAACACAGTTGATTGGTCAGACTCGCAAAGCATTATCC
>JAYGXS010000006.1:21515083-21534239 GCA_036362985.1 Ligula intestinalis | reverse complement strand
AATGATGATGAATTAATCGAAAACGTTCGTTCGCTTAACTTGACTTCCTTAATGCTTGCATGGGTATCATTGCTGAAAATACTAAAATATTGTTATGCATTTTTTACAAAAAAGTTGTCAACATAAGGGTGAAGCCAGTTACTTTTTTGAGATGGTGTTAGTAGAAGCCGGTATGTGAGGTTGATTATGTAGTAGCAAATAACGTATATTAAAAGATCAAGCCATAGCAGTTTGAAGGAACTGCTTTTCCATCTGGAGGAGGAAAACACACAAAATAAATGCAAATAAAGAGCACAAAATGAACCGAAAATTAGAAACATGTCTTGCTAGCCCTCGAAGCTCGTTCTAGCTGTCGAATATATGTTACTACTTCGTTCAGTTAATCAAACTTAGGAGCGAAACCAGAGTGATTTTTAGCTCCATTAAGATGAGGACATTTTCAACGGAGAGCTTTTTAAGATAGTTGATTGCGGTTCAAAGATTGGAGCTAATGTTTGTATGGAATTGTAATCTTGGAGTTTTTCTCCATTTTTAGGTTGTCCTAACACAAAGCAAGCAAATCAAAATGACTAACCTAAAGATTCAACTTGATATTCCCTACTGATAATAATCTGAAATCAATTGAGAACTACGAAAAGCGTCATAGCGATTCGGCAATGGCCACACCAATGTGGGTAAAAACCTCTTAAGCGAACTTTTTATAAGTAACCGCAGTATTTCTTATGCCTATAGAAATTCACAAATTTTTAAAACGGAGACAAGTATGAAATTAAACACGCAGTCTAGAACCCCTTCTTATGTGTGATGATAGTCTCATACTCATCTTAATCACCTATAATCGCCTCGTTTTGCACCTTGATATATCACGGTGCCTTGTCTGAGCCGGAATACTCTTAGGACAAAAACTCTGGCTTCCCACTTCTACTCTTCCTCAGTAACCTGGCCTAAACTTCGCACTGCCAAGGGTTTTTTCTTACTACCTTAAATTCCTGCGATAGTATAACTAAAATGCCGAGTAAAATCTATCCTTATTTTATTAAATCTCGCGTGCTAATTCCATGGAAGCTGATTGTACTTGACCCAAATGTTCATCGAAACTTTGGGACTGACCTTAAAAAACATCATTTTCCGCCCACCCATATCAAAACCGTAAACTGAATAACTTCCAGAATAATTTCCTCGACACATGCATGCGTGAAAGAGGTAATAGAAAAAATGGTCCTTTCTTAACTGCCACACAAGATAAAATAGTATGTACCAAAAAGGATGCAGTGCCCAAAGTACCCAAACAAGATGCTCGAAGTGCACAGACCACACACATGATTTATATACGTCAGTACATCATATGCTTCCTAAATATCTGTCGATGAAGTGCAATAAGCTAGCTACTGACCTCGGTTACTTCTATTCAGGTGAAGAAACTAGCAATGCATTAAGAAACACTGCATTATTTACAGTAATCTTGGTTAAAATGTCGCGAAAGTAAGCACTTGTATGAGGCTTGATGTTTGGCTACCTGTCTGCTGACTTTTATTTAGGAAAAGAGTCCACCTCAGAATTTCCCACTCTCTATACGTATTTCTTAAAACCATATGGGATGCTTGTCCGTATGTAATTAAAACGAAACACTGTCCGGAGCTTTCCTAATGAATGCAGTTCGACGTGTATTTTATAAGAGTAGGACGCTCACCGATCTGTCTGTCCCGTATGACCTCAGAGCTGGATCTAGACCTATCGGAGGCAATAGCTGCGACAATTCAAACTTATAACAGGCATCCTTTGTTCTGTTCATTTTCCTTGAGCAGATTGACTTCTACAACGACTGCTGACGATTTAATACCTATAGTTTAGTGCAAATGACGATCGCTATGTATCCTCCTGTGATTTGCATCCGCTACTACTCTGTCAAATATTACCGCAAATAATGGCTAAGAGCATTCACTTTTATGTTTGGATCCTTAGTCTTTACAAATTGTTAATAACCACTATGGTGTTATCGCAGCGGTAACTCCCCCACTTGCGCATGTTGCGAACTTCAGACCCTGGTCCTTGTGGCAAGAGACGAAATGAGACGCTGGGCGTAAGGCATTATTTTTTCTGTAAAGAATAAGTGAGCCAAGGTGGGACGAGTGCACACCCATCTACGATGGGGTCCGGTCCGAAGTGCGTGAGCGCAGCAGCCATTATAGCGTCTAGAGGTCGGCCTTTGTGTGCGTCAGCCTTGACGGTGATTGGCTAGGCCGGGGTAGGCAGACACTAATGCATATCCACTTGATAGCAGCCCTGAGTGGCCAGCGTTATGCCAAGTTTTCGGCTGCCCAAGACGCTGTAGAATGCAGTGGCACAATCGGAACCACAGCTAGTTTAAAATACCCATGGGAGTGAGGATATTGGTTTGTTGATCTCCATGGCGCCAGTATTTTAATCGCGATCATTTCTTCGTGACCAAAATTGCAGGTAGGGGTCGAAGCAGTGGTTGTGCCTAGATCCCTACAATGATCATGTCGAAGCCCAGGTTGGAGGCTAAAAAGTAAGAGTCACCAGAATGACGGTTTTATTGCGTAGAGAAAGTTGAGGTGCTGTCTCAGGTGGCAATAGCCACGGGTGAAGCCAGGGCTGGTCCTGACTGCACCCAGCCAGGTCTGAGAGAGTCGACTGAGTTGTGTGGGGTGATGACAGTTGCTTTTACATGACTGTGAAGCGAGTTCAAGTGTTTTTTCATCGCTGTGTTGCAATTGCCCGAGTGGATGTCGTCTGCATAGGTCTTTGCTGCATCTGCAGTGGGGTGTATTAGTCAAGAAGCCCTTAGGCCGGCGCACTTATTTGGACGCACGTGTAAACGCGGGCGTGTGCGCACGTGTGTACGGACTGAGTAAGCATAGGTCAACTGTCGGGTCCAACGGCAGGCCGAAGAACAGGGGACGTTGACGCAGCTGTTATCGGTTAGCCAGAAGCAGCTGCGAGGAAAAGCTTCAGGGGACGGGGACGCCAGTGAAGGAAAGCACTGTTACACTTGTTTGTGACGACACGACTTCGGAGCAGCGAGCCTTGGACAACGAACGGGGAGACAGACAATGTGGCTGTCCGCCATAAGTATATAAATGCTAACCAGCATTCCCTCGTTCCATTTATTTCCCATTCTCAGACTGGATCCAACCATAACTGCTGAAAAACTAAGTGCTTTTATTTTAGTGCAAATACAGAGTGCTATGTATCTTCCTGTTACTCGTGGAGGTTGCTATTCTGTCAAATCTTGCCGAAAGGAATCTTTAACATCATACGCTGTTCAGGCATTCGCGTCCAGTGCGAGTGTAAGTTCGGCCACGAGGGGAGGGCAGCGGATGCGATGTGTGTGTGCGAGTGTAGCAGATATAAGAGTGTGTACAGAGCGTTGATCGTGTGATCTAGCCTCAAAGAGGATTTGCCAGAACGAAGTGCATAGACAGCAGTGCACGCGCACCTGCTAACGGTCGTTGTAAGCAATCGCTATGCGCAGTTTGCAACTATTCCGCCGCTGGTATCACGCCACGTATGGAGACACGCGAGTACAGTTCTCGGCCTTCCTCTGAGATGGGCGCTCACTGCGCGCAAGCCTTGTTTCTTACAGCTACTTGCAAGTGCACATGCATTAGTGTCTGCCTGCCCCAATCTAGCCAATCAACTTTATGGCTGACTCACACATATATTGCTCTGTCGACGCTATGATGACCGCTACGTTCTTTCACGTCTGAACTGGCATCTTCGCCGTCACACGTGCACACGTCAAACAGTCAACTTCCTCGTACATACAGTAAGCGCCGCAGATTACGCAACATATGCGAGAGATTGATGCTATTTCGCTAATTGGCATTTACTCAAGTTGTGATACTGATTATCGTGTAGCCTATTTTGATGTCAATTCAGTCATGATAGGATGCGGGCTTTTTAGCAAGCTTCGTGCTGACCACTAGCAAAACGTATACATTGTAAAAACTGGGTACTTATTCAGTATGCCTTTTTATCATTGATTTTGACTGCCCTTTTACGGTATTGCCTATGTCTATGGTGGAATACTACTATAAAAATTCAACCTTATTTTATGTAAAACATACACGGAAAAATAACTTCTTGTACTTGTTTGATAGCACATTAGGCCTTCTTTACATTTTACTCTCACGAAAAGGGAAGCCTTCGGTTTAAAAAAAGTTTCTCAATTGCTGAAGAATTTTCTAACTTATTGACTGCTACACTCTAATTTAAGTTTTGAAAACTGCGCACTGCGCATATCCTGTTTAAGGAAGAGTACATTTAGTGGACAATCTCAAGCAATAAGTTCAAAAACGCAATAAAAGTCATTTTGCGGGAAGTCAGCACACGTGTCTTGCCCCTAAACTATCATAACAATATAGTTAGAGCTATAAGTAAAAAGTCAGAGTTTGGTTGGGAAATTACTATTTAATAGCATAGAAAAATGTAATTTTCACAAAAGTTTGCTAACTCAAGAAATGGCAATATGAAAATTTACTGGTGCAATGTGAAATAAAAGTGTGTTTAAGGCATGCGAATGGAAAAGGATGGCAAGTTTATACAGAATAAGTACAAATACAAAAGTTTTATAAACTTTATGTTTTCCAATAACATTTGAACATGCACTTAATGTGTCAGAAATGAATGTAATCACCTAAGGTACATTTATTTCCAAATTTTGAATCTTCCGACACATTTCCGTTTTAAATGCACGTATAGATTCTTGCGTGCTTTATATTTATTTCGGTTGACAATTCCGGAAATCACATCCCAGCTGTTGAGCGGAATGAAAAAACATTGATGGCCACACACGGATAGGCTGGCATTTTACTAAAAAGTTAGATTACGGTTGTACTTGTAATCAAATTCATACCATCTTGTGTATGTTGAAAGAAATTTCCATTTGTCACATTTAAAAAAAATATTTTGAGAAATCGAGTGCAACGAGTAGCCAACTATTTTGGAAATGCTACTGAACACTTTACGAATTTCACAGTTTTGCTTTGTTTGTCCATAAATACCGATTTCGGTCAACCTATTTACCGAAAACTTCGAATAAAGAAATATCTTAAAAGCATTTACCTAAATAATGAGTTCTTAAACATTCCTCCTTTGATAGCTACCTGTGTGGGCCATGACTTAAGACTCGCCTAAACATGTCGACTCATTGTCGAGAAAATTAATTTCCACAACAAAAGCCAACAGTGAATACGACTAAGATTAATTAAAAAAACTTTCTAGAACAAGTTAACGTCTTAAAAAGCAATGTAACTAGATATTTCGAAGTCAAATTACTGTATATGATATGTTTATCAAAGATAAGTCAAGATAAAAATGGCATATTTTGACCGGTTTGGGATTTCCCTAAAACTGAGAGGAAAATATTTTGCTGGAAATGAAAGAACTCACATTTCTACGTAAACCAGAGCAGTTTTCAATGCTTTCTTTTACTTTAGGGTAGTGTTCTTTGATTTTAATTTGACAACAGAATGACCCAAAATATCCTCCAATATCTTTCAACATGATAATCTTCTACTTCTTCCATTCGCAGTTTTGATATTTATTGATTATCGTCTATATTTTGACAACATTTGGATGGATGTAGTTTACGAGGTTAATTAGAAAACATATGAGATTACGAGGGAGGCCATGTAAAGTCAAATAGGCCTACTAATTTCGGCGTAGTAAAGCACATGTTTGCCTCTTGTAAATTTATTATTTATCTTTAGGGCACCAAACGTAACATATTTGTAGAGCAAACATTTGTTAACTCGATTCATCAAGCTTTGCTCGACTCTAGTCCTGTATCTTGTACGAACACTAACCTCAATTTCATGGACGCAAAACAAAATTGCTCTGTAGTGAACAAATATAATTTCACTTTTTCTTCTCTTTATGAATGTTTTTTTATACTTCAGGACGCACAAATATGAATCATTTCTCCACAGTGCTTAATAGCATAGGAAATTTCTTGGTAATCAACAAACGTTGGATTTCGCCCGTTTTCGTATATATTTTCTGCAACTATACTGATCTGAATGGAATTCAATTTTAGCAAGCAGCATTTTGCGCCTCAAACCAACCCACTGAACTAAATAAACGACCTCAAGTTTGTGTTAAATCTCTAAATCCCCAACCTTGCATCAGATATGTGACCTACTGTACGTTTTCGTGTACAGTTTGGTGAAGCAGTCACATAGTCGTCGTAAAATATTGAAATAGACATAGAACGTATTTCATGCAGTATAGGCTGCATTACAAACAAGTACAAGAAATATTTTTTTCGTGCATGTTTTCCATAGAATATACTTGAATTTATAAAGGTAGTCAAAATAAATAATACAAAGGCATGCTACTTAAGTAGCCACTTTTTCAATAGATACCTTTTTCCTGTGGTCAGAACGAAGCTCGTTAAAAAGCCCGCATCCTATCATGACTGAAATGACTTCAGAATAGGCTACACGATAATCAGAATCACGACCTGAGTTAATGCCGATTAGCGAAAGACCATCAACCTTTCGCATATGTCGACATGTTGCGTGCTCTTCGGCGACTAGTTCAGGTCAAGGAAAATATAGGTCTTCTCTTAAGTTGCTCACATGTATCTCCAAATTGACGGGCCTATTTATCATTACAAAAATAAGGATCTGACGAAAACATGTACAAACACCCTATTATATTTATATAAAATAAGGATCCAATGGAGAATATCGCAAATTATTTCAGCTTATTAACACCAAAAATGCTAGCTGAAAGGCTACGCTTATTATCAAAGATGATATTCAGTCAAGTATGGGAATATCTGTTCCCCAGGTTGGCGTACCCGATGCACAAAAGACAAAACGATTGCCAACAGGAATTCAGACAGCTGAGAAATGTAATATCCATATTGGACTAGGCTTTTCTCCGTTCCAAGTATATTAAGCGTACTTGTAGTCTGCAGAACACTGAGAGACCGCACTATGTCTAGGTTTGTTCCATGGGTGAACACAAACTAAGCGATACCTTATATATCCTCAGCTGTAGGACGAGGTCGATTTATGAGCGGCATTTATAAATCATGTATGAGAGAACGCTTATTTGTCTCTTCGCTTTGTAATATGAATTTATTAAGGCAAACAGTGAAATAGAGAAGATAATTCCATCGGTGAAATGAAAGAATTGTAAGTTTAACCTAGAATAATGGACTTTCAAGGAATCAATTGGAAAATGTGAGATAAATGAAAATGATCTCAAAGAGGAGACCGATAAACTATATAGAATGCCCCAACAAATGCGGCAAGTCAGGCTTAGCGAACAGAGAATAAATCGACCATAACCAAAGGACACAGTTATGGATGATTACCAAACGATTCACCGAGGGTTTTTTAAGTGTTGACGGTTTAGACAAAATTTGAAGACTAGGCGACTCGGAGTGCGCACGGCAATGCTGACATGTGAATTCGGAATATTGGGAAGGCCGGATTTTTCAGTGTTGGTTTTGAGCGACTGGTAATCGTGCAGCATATCGGCAATTAAAACGACAGCGGACCTGGTCGGGATCCAAATATATATGATGGTGGGATGGGTGGTAATCGCAGGATGAGTAGTGGCCTTTTTGAAAGAAACACTAAAATATCTACTATATTCGTTTCGGTAGGCGTATTTATGCCTATTATTTCAGAGCCCGCATGCCCTCCAACTTACTATCCACGCACAAGAAGGCAATTAACGTTAATTGTCTCTGTATGTTGGCAGCAATGACTGTGTCCAATAAATACTGCAAACCCCTGTGCACGTATTACCCGTTTGTGATAGCGCTCTTTGAATATGTACCTGATGACGAATCCGCGACGGATCTCGAAACGTCAGGCGAATAAAAGTATTGTCCCAGCAATCGATTCGTCTTCTTACCAATTACCAGTCGGCTTGCTAGTTGCTTGAGGATAAAGACTTGGTTAAGTAGGCGTACAGAGGACACAGTAAATGGCTTCCTTTTCTTGCAACCTCGCTCTTTGTTCACCTTATAAGATTGTAAAAAAAACATTTGGGGTGGCACAAAATCTAGCTTTTAACGACATAACAACATCTTAAATCCAGGTTATGAATTATTTTACGCAAATAGAACATATAACGTATAAAATTTCTTTCTAATTGCATCAATCGGCCTAGCGGTGTCTCAGAGGAAAAACTTTGTGGATGTTACATATCATAAGGAGGCAGCCAAATACCCAGCTGGAACTCAGCAGAAAGTTTTTTGCATGCCGAATGACCTAATCAGATATTACTAAACCATAAAAACATGCAGATCTTTTGAAGAAATTGAAATGCAGGCTTCCGAAGAAATGTAACTTTAAGGATAGGCTCCCTTTGCGAAAATGATGAAATTTATTCAGTAAATTTTCGAAACTGGATCTCCAGGCTGTCGTCAGACTTGAGAAAAAGGTGCACAGGACAATTAACATTCAAAGTGCTCATAGTCGGCTAGTGAAGGCACTACCTCGTTATTGTAATTGCCTTCACAAAGTATCTAGAGAGAGACCACATACTGCCTTCGGGAATATAGATTGAGCTCCAAGGCCCAATGGGATAAGCCTAATCGGTGGGCGCCCTACTATTATAAAATAAATGTTTTACTTCTTCCAATAAAAAATCAAGAGAAATGTTTGTTCCAATTCTCTACGGACAAATATTCCATATGGCTTTAAGAAATACGCATAAAGCAGGGAAAGTACTCTGTTGCCACTTTACTCATTTGACTATTTCATTCATTGAATGTTACTGGACATATAACAATGCGTACAGCCGCTCAGCTATATGCTTACTTTCGCTAAATTTCAACAAAGATTAACATGAACTTAATATTATTGAAGTCATCCAGCTTCTGGCAGAGTGATAAACATGACGTCAATATGCTACTTTCATTTTGTGGAACAAAAGAGCACGGAAATGTTGAGAGCTCTGGAAATCCTCGCTAGTTACCACTGATTTAAGTCACCAGGAAATCACAAATACAGCTATTTAAGTACCACTTCCGCGAAAAAATCCTGTCAAAAATGCCAATCTGAATTAAATCTTCGGATAGGGTAATTGACAGAAATTAATGTATTAATTATGGCTGTGCTCTGTGTACGTCGAGCATCCTGTCTGGTCACATATGCACTCGATACATTTTGTTACACGATATAATTTCATTGAATTCTTAAAAAATAAGAAAAATCCTGGGTACGAAGGCGAACTTTTTCATATTACTGAGGCTGTAGTGGATCTTGACGTCATTGTTGACTCATGACGTGCTTACAGAAAGATCTGACAATAGTACCGGTGTTTAACTTAGGATTCTATGTTTAGGTAATAGCTGCGCCAATTGGCCTAACCTGCATCCCGTCGTTTGTGTTTTGCTCTGTTCGGTTATAAAAAATTTATAAGATACACTTTATTGCGTAATGTATTGGCGGACGTGATAATTGGAGAGAGGGCACTGTCGTAATCAATAAGCTACTTCTTGTGTCGAGAATCACATGAAATGTTACTATGTAGCAAAGTCGTTTGAGTACATAAGTACCGAGACAGTATGCTCAAAGGACAAATAGCAGACCCATAATAGATGTAACTTCGACATATTATGCGCTTTCTACATTTCTGCCAATGAACTTCTAGGAGAAATTAACTCAGATTGACATTTCCGACAGGATGTTGTCGCTAAAGTGGTACTACGCACGGCGCTGTCAGCAATAGCACTTGGATTTACGATTATCTGGTTACATAAACCAGTGTTAGCTGCCAAGAATCTCCAGAGATCTCAATATTTCCCTTTATTAATTGCTGAAGAAAATTAAAGTAACCTGTTGCATTTACCTCTTGTACTCTTCCAGTAGCTAGATAACCTCAATCCATTTTATCCCATCCTATGCCCTGACATTTTTACACCCCCATGAATAGTTAGTAGAACTCGTTTAAGAATGGTCTGAAGTTCTTTCTTGGATTATTATCCGGGTGTCCTATACCAAAAACCGCATAGGGAACGTTAAAGGGCCCAGTGTGGAGCCGAACCCCTCGTTTTTATATAACGTGGCAGCAAGAACATCGAAGAAACTCGATTCTGAGCTTTTAAGTCGAGAGTGCAGTACTCCTAATGCGTCACGCCGCACACGGGGTCTCCTGATAGCTGCCCAGACTCTGTTGTCGCAATTGCGACCGGCAAGCATGTGTGCATACAGCGACGCTTAAAATCTGGCCGCTCTCACCACATTACATGTGGACCCAAATTTTCGCAACACTAGGTCCGACCAAAAAAGGCCGCCCTGTGGACGCTGGTGACGGACGCCGGTGACGGACGCAGGCCTGTCCGAGGGACATCTTAATGTACCCTAAGCCCAATTAATTATAGATCGCCTAAAATCTTCTCTCCACTTTCTCTTCTCACTTATTTTCCATCCCACCAGAAACCGTCCCTGAAGATTGCACTCCCTAGGGTTTTATCTTACTAACGTAAACCTATGTCAAGGAATAACTAATGACTAACTAACTTTGACTATGCTAACATCATCTATGATTAAGGCTTGCTGACGGAATCCGATACGTCAGGAAAATAAAACTCTTGTTCCAGTGCTCGCATCCTGTTCTCCTTAATTGCTTCCTTGAACTCGCATATTCTCCAGTCTTGGAAATAACTAATTGGCCATGTTGAATATACATATACTACCTATGGTAATATTCGTGTGTAGGATAGGCAATGCGTGGATATTCCACACCCGGTGCGGTCAGTCGTATCTCCGACGCTGACGGACAGAAATGTCGCACTGCGGATGCTAGGGAGCGTATAGTACTTGCAGCATTACTGATTTGTAGAATGAGCCTTTTGAGTTTATTTCACGGAGTTTGATTATCGTCTACCTTATTGTGCGTAGAAATTTCATAACTGACTTCAGGAAGTTATGTTCTGTTCACCTACCTCTATATCATACAGTTAGTAATTTCCAGAATTATTTATCCAACCCACGCATAGGTGAACGTGGTAGTGGGAAAAATAGTCCTTCCTTTAACGAGAAAGTTCCTCCTGTTGTTGGAAAATTACAGCAGATTATATTACTCAACAAAAGTGAATGAGTTCAAAAGTACACACACAAAATGCTCGACTTACATAGACCGCACCCATGATTTATTTACGTCAGTGCATCATGTGCTTAGTTTCTCTTGATGAAGTCTTTTTACCCACCACGAAGTGTTAAATCAGATAGTTATTCCCCGCGGGCATTTTTACGCGGAACTGGTATTACGCAGAATTTCCAGCACTTTAGCAGATGGGGTTTGCAATTATCTCGTGCTTTACATCTATGTCGGTTTACAAAATTATACAGAAATCTTAATTTTTGAGTGATGTCTGGTTTGCAAAATGAAAGTAACCTGCAGACGTCACATCAGGGGCCGGTTAACTTCAATCTGTTTCATACTATGATATGCCACGGATTTTTCAGCCCACTGAAGCAGTTTGCGGTTAATAAGTGTTAAATATTTCAAGTATATTTTCGTGGAGAAAATATTTTGGAAATGACCACTCAGAAACGAAAATCCTATTGCAAGCAATGGTCAAATACAGGGTCGTATTTCCGAAGCCATTTTCAGAGGTAATTATAATCATAATTGGAAATTGTATTTCAGCAAAATCAAGAAAGTATTTTTATGTTAGGCTGCAGACGTGTTCATGCAGTCTGGTCATAAGTAGCTAAACTGGTTTCATCAAGAGGTATTTGGTATTTGTGAACCTGCTGTAAATTGAAGTAGACTATATATGAAATAGATTCGACGAAGCAAACGGTGATCAAAATGGTCATATCTGGCTTGTTAGCCTTAATCAGGATGTCATGCCGAATCTCAAGGGTTGGAACTCCCAAGATTCGAACCCGGTGCCTTTTATACATTCAGTTTACTAATGTTCCATTGGAACACGGGCTCGTTGCTTGGTCGGTTGAACTCGGGAAGGTGATGAATATATGAGATTCGCCGACCCGGAAGGGGAACAATTAAGTTCCGTTTCATCCTGGACCCCACAATTAGAAACCGATGAGGCAGGCATATATTGACGATGAAAATAACATGAAATTATATTACGCAACAAAGCTGATTTAGTGCAAAAGTTCCCAGACAGGATAGTGAAAATACCGAAACCACATCCATGATTGATTTGCCTCGATGCATCGCCTGAGCTTCCTTGATTCCTGTCAATAACCTTCACGAAAAATGCAATTCAAATTGACATTTTCCGACAAGATTTTGTCGTGGAAGTGCTACTACGCCTGATTCTCTCATGTTACGAGTTTAGGACCCAGCAATTGTACTTTAATAGCCATACTTGCGATTCCCTAGTGACCTAAATCAGTGGTGGCATGGATATCCAGAGATTTCAATATTTCAGTGAAGCCTAGTTTGCAACAGTTAAAGTAACATGTTGAGGTCATACTTGGCACCCTGCCAGATGTTGGATAACTTTAATTCTTCTTTCCTCCCGTTTAAACAGTTTGAGGTAACTTATCACAACGTTTTCCAGTGAAAATTATTGCACACGTGTTAATGCAACCTGGTCGTAACTAACTAAACGGGTTTTGTCAACCGGTTAGTGGCATTTCTGAACTTACTGTCACCTGAAGTAGATTAACAACCAACGAACAAAAGTTAACTATGCCATAGTTCTGTGGCTTTCTATTCGATTATTTTTCAGAAGTACGGCCGGCATTGTTCTCATTCATGTTCCTGTTAATCCTTTTTGAAATTTGGCGAAATTAAGACTATAATTAAGTCGCTGTATAGATTAAGTCTGCTAACTTTCAATGAGGAATAGAGACCACTGGGTTGACTTGCTACACTCTCGTTTTGCACGGAGTACTTTCCTCGATTTATACGCATTTCTTAAAAACATATTGAAAATTAGTCCATTTATATTTGAAAAAAAACCAGTGTCTTAATTGTTTATTGAATAGAGTAAAACATTTATTTGTGTCGTCCCACTGGGCCTTGGAGCTCAATCTAGCCCCCCGAAGGCAATATGTTGTCTCTCTCTAGTACCTTTGTGACGCAAATTGCAACTTCCAATTTGTGCCCACACTAGACTACTATATAACTGTTGAAGCCATTTTAAATATTAATTGGTCTTTGCAAATTCTTCTCAAGTCTGACGACGAACAAGGGATCTATTGTCGAACATTCACGGAATAAATTTCCTAATTTTCCCAAAGGACGCCTTTCCTTGAAGTACTATTTCTTGGGATGCCTGCCTTCCAGTTTCTACGAAAGCTTTGAATGTTTTTTTGTGCAGGAATATCGACTTAGGTCGGTTGGCATATTTCTTTCCAGGTGGTACAAGACAACAAAAGTTTTGCTGAGTTCCAGCTTGGCATTAGGCTACGTCCTTATGATATTTGACATCCACAGAGTTTTCTTTCCCTCAGACATCCGTTATGTCGATTAATGCCAATGGAGAGAAATGTTATATGTTCTGGTTTTTAAAATAACTAAAAACGTGGATTTAAGATGTTGTCATGTCGTCGAAAGCTAGATTTTGTGCAGCCCCAATCGCTTTTTTCTCAATCCTAGTAGGAGAACCAGGAGACAGTTCGCAAGAAAAGGAGGCGTTTTATTACTTCCCCTGTAGTTCTCCGCGGTGTACCCGATCTAGCTATCTGTGTACCGTGATTAATCCGTCAGCGATCGCATCAGCCAAGCCTGGCGGCCTAAACACTCACCCTTGGTTTGACCCGCAGCGGACAGTTGACGATCTGGATGGATGTTTCTGTTTTTCCAGTCCAGTCAGCGGACTATGCAATCAGCAGGGAAGAATCAGGCCGCAGCTTCCACACTCGGTGATGATCCTGGGAACCTTTGCCATGAACCCCTACCCTCCCCCCGGATGTTGTCTTCTCTTTTTTATCCTAAACCCCACACATTTCCCCCACCTGAGCGACAGTTTTTCTCCTAAAAATCCCTTAGAAGTTTTTTCACTGTCTGCTCCTATTTTTCCACCCCATGACGCAGGTAAACTGGCCTCGCCGGTACATAACCAGATTGTGTCCTCGCGCGACTAGCGAATCGATTGACATCCCAATTGGTACATCGAGATGGTTGACCTCTATGCGGCCGCTTCGCGTCGTGTCGGTTCATTGAAGGCCGCAACTTCAAGGCCTACAGGGACCGCTCTGCCATTGCTCTGGTGACTGTTACATTCATGCACTTTGGACACGGACCTTTGCTGTTCAATCGTGCATAAGTAACGGTCTCGTACCCATTCTTCACTCATTCTGTGGAGAAAAGAATATCAGGGCCTTTCTGAACCTGCTGTCTATCGCAGCATATTCTTAGTCAGCGAACAAGAATTGACTATAACATTGCTCTTTTGATTTCTGATTGGTTGTTGTCGGTGGATATGGTCGGAATTGGACTCACTGGTATTTTTGATGACAAACTGTAATATTGTGTTTATGTCAATCATCGTTAAAATTCCGCGAAAGCGAGCGTTTTTTTGCGGCTATATACCTTGTTATACGTCTGCTAATTTCCAACGAAGATAAAAGTTGGCGGAGTGAATTGTTTACCTCTCATATTCCAAAGGACCTCTATCCCCACTCTATACTTATTTCCGAAGGCCATCAGTGATATTTGTCCGCTTGTTTTTCGAAAACATTTGTCCGGATTTCTCTGAATGAATGAATTAAAATGTGTTTTTATATAATAGTAGGGAGCTTATTGATCTGGTTACGGAAAACGCTCGTCCCGTTTGCCTTGGGGCTCAACCTAGATCCTCCAAAGTCTGCATAATGTGTAATTTGCTGAAGGTGGATGAATGCGGTTGTTTTCGTTTGGTCAGCGTTTTTTAAATGTGGTTGCTAGTGGAATATCGCTACTCATTATGGTCACATTACTAAATCCTATTAGCGTTAGATAGACCATACAAGAAAATTATGAATGCACTGTTCAGAAGCGTTTGTTTACCACTGTGGCAAAAAAGCGCTTTTGCTTCAAACAAACAGCGTTGTCAACAGTCAGCTTATTCTGCAAAAATCACATTGATTACTTTAGATTGATTTGCAAATGTCAAAGCAAAGCATTTCTGTAGAAACTACAGATTCGGGAGATTGGAATGGCCCGGCAGGCCACCACATCTCATAAAGGCTATATGAACGGCAGTGGACCTTTCAGGGAGGAATAGCGGATCTTTATGTTTGTGATGGCACGAGGCGTGGACACACCTGTAAATAGAGTTCCAGGATTTGGAAGACAAGTAATGAAATATTCGCATTTTTGCAAACCCTGGTGGTCAAACGTGAGTGATCTACTGTAACCACAAACAAGAGGATTATTTTGTTTGATTGAAAAAGACAATCAGCTGTTGGGAGCGATTTCTTGGGTTCACAAGGCAAGTTGCCGTGGGTTGACTTTTTGAGGGCTTGCGAACGATGGTACCGTACGGGAGCCTGTGGACAGCCCAGTGTTCTGCACAGTTTTTGCATTGTTCGCGTAAGCACGCGGGAGTGCGTGTTGGATGTATGATTGGTCAGATCAAAAGGAACAGTCGGCGGGACGTAAACAGAAGGGACCATGCGTGACACTGGAGGCTGACCTATGTGCGTAAGATGCGTGTTTTCTGTACACGTGACTGAGTAGGCTAAAGTCAACTCTGGGGGCGTCGCGCTTCGGCGGAACGGCTGTCAGTCATCGGGATTGTCTCGGCAGATAGGACGCAGGAGAAAAGGGGGGACACTGGAGTAGCTGCTATCCGCTAGTCGGAAGGAGAACACTGAAGTAAGTGTAATGCCAAACCTAGCGGGACCGCGACGCCATACGAAGGAAGCATTGAAACAGCCGCAACAACTCCCCCAGACGCCAAAACGAAGTGAAGGCGCTGAAACTCCAACCAGCCAGAAATCTGTCTGGCCAGTGGACATGTCGATTGCACTTGGTACGGTGAATCGGGGCTTAGTTTTCACCGGTAGCACAAAACTGCGCATATTCGACCTTGGCTGTATCTAAGCGTTAGTTGACCTTGTAGGTTTTGGGTATCATGGCTAAAAATGGTGATGATCCTGGTCGTTGGCTGCTGGCTGCTGCGGTCAGCAGGCTTAGCAAGCATTTGCACGGCGATGAGGTGCCGAGGATATATATCAACCATTGAGCGATTGTTGGTGAGGCTGCAAAACTAACATCAAGGGACAAGGTGATGAATTTATAGGAGTTAAGGCTAAGACGTTTAACCCTAACAGCTACAATCATTCAGGCCCTGGTTCCTTAGGAGATAGGAGAAGTCTTCGGAAGGGCAGACTAGAAGGAAGAGTTTATTGTGTACACAATGGAATGGAGAATAGATGGAGGAATGTTGACTCGCAGAGAAGTGCGTCCGTTCCCTATTCGGGTGGGCTCCGGAGTGAAAAGGGCATCAGGAATTGCTGGCGAATGCTTTTTTCCCGGGGGCCAATGGGGCTGCTGATGTCTAGATTAGCGTGGGCCAATGACAGCGTGGGCCAATGACAGTTAGCGACTAGCCCCAAGAGGCGGTGGGCACACAGGCAGGCTAGATAAGTCATGCGTCAGTGGCTAGTCTTGGGTTCCAAGTGGCTGCTAGGGCCAGTACAAATGCTTTCAGAAATCCACTAGAGAGCTCTGTGTGAACTGGTACTTCAACCTTTGAGAAGTCGAGGACGACTCGATCGCTGGGGTGATATGTTCATTCGCCTGACGTTTCGAAGTCCATCGCGGATTCACCTTCAGAGACACACTTACATAACAGTAGCAGAAACAGTTTATGTGTGCACAGGGTTCCGCTGTAAAATTTAATAGTACAGAAAAAATCGATAGATGCCCTACTTAAGTTTTGATTCCTTGTGTCAGCCATGACCATCTGGTCGTGCGATGTTGGCATAAGGTGATGTAGTGGCCCGTCTGTTCTCCGATAGGTGATTTGCTTTGGCCAAATTTAGTCTCAGCACCGAATATTGATTGGGCTGGCATGGTTGAGACAACGAATCAAAACACACTCAGGGTATTTATCGATTTCTTCTGTACGTTTTAATTTTACGGTGGAAGCCTGTGCACACACAAACTGTTTCTGCTACTGTTCTGCGAGCATGTCTCTGAAGATGAATCCGCGCCGGATTTCGAAACGTCAGGCGAATAAGCATATTGTCCCAGCGATCAAGTCGTCCTCTTCTTCTCAAGTACTTCCTGGGACTCGCATGTTCGTTTGTATTATCACTTCAACCTTTGGTTAAATCGGTGCCTTCATTTTCCCAGTGCTTCGTCTATATCAATCTTGATTATTGATCTGCCATTTTACCCTCTCTGTTAAATTTCCTCTGCATGCATCTGAGCCAAACATGCCGCAATTCAATTTTCAAACTTGATAGCATTCTCATATGTTGATTTCCTTTGACATCAGAATTCTTCTATGCCTACTTCATGTAATTTAATAGGCGTATTGACGCTTTTTTATTTCCGAGTTGAGTTAGCTTTAAGTTTAGTATTGATTTTATTACCTTACCTTTTTCTTTGATCTGCGTGAATGGAGCCATTTTTGCTGAAACGTTTGGATATTGCATTTAAAATAAAGCATTCTCTTTCTCATGTTTACGTTAATTTGATTTGAGTTGACCCAAGCGTTTGGCGGGATTTGAACCCGCGCATCAGAGAAAGCCTTTGCCGGAGGCTAATGCTCTACCGCTTAGCTACAAACGCCCTATCACGCCATGAGTTTAATCACACATGGATCGATATTACCCGCTCAACTTTTCGCTCATATGGAATCCACCAATACGGGAGCAAGTTGACTGCCCAAGCAGGATTTCCTAAGCAATCATCTAGAATCCACCAGAATGACTACTAGGATGACTTAATTATTGAGTTTGTGTGGCAGATTTGCTTAATTTGAGTTGACCCAAGTGTGAAAAACTCTAGGCTCTTGGCGGGATTTGGACTCGCGCATCAGAGAAAGCCTTTGCCGGAGGCTTATTCTCTACCGCTAAGCTACAAATGCCCGCTTCACGCTATGAGTTTAATTACACTTGGATCGATATTACCCGCTCAACTTTTCACTCATATGGAATGCACCAATAACATGATTTGTTAATAGGAGTCTTCAAAAAAACGATCGTGTTATCGTAGTGAGTGGGGGGCTGCGAAAAGAGGCAATACGAAAGTGTCAGCGACAGGGTGTTGAAATGGCCATTCCCCACCGCGTCTATATCGCGTGCAGCGTGCCCGCGGGGGTGGTTGAGTAGCCGCGGCAACTTGGTCAAACAGGTGGGGGCGGGAGAGTAGGGACGGACAGGCGACTATATACTACAAAGCCACGTCACGGGTCTTCATCTACGGGAGTCGACGCGACTGTATCTGGCGTCAGCGGGGGGTTGATAGCATTGTGGGAAAAGGTGATAAGAAGCAAGGGAGCCGAACGGGGGACAGGGGGCAGTGTTCAGGAAGGGGATGCGGGCAAACGGCTCAGGGGTAGGGAGACAGTTTTCGCAGGAGGGAAGTAATCATATGTATGTGCTATGTGGGAAACTTTAAATTTAGATCACGACCCTCGTGCTGTTGGTAGATCACGAGATCTATTTGAACGAATGGGTGCACACAAGTGACTCAACCGCTTTGTACTACATTTGTTATCTTTCATCGTACGAGTTCTCATATTTCTACGTACCTTTAAAGTATGCGCGGGCATTTTGGCAGATAAAGTTGGCTGGATGACATACTCATGCCGATGACCTTGGTAAATTTATGAATAACTTATATCCTAGAATAAAATTTACAATGGGAACGGAGAAGTGCAACAAGCTACACTTGATAGACAGCTTCACGTTTAAAAAGGATGGTAGTTAAATAGGGCACTCGGTATTTCGAGAACATACCTAGGAGAGGGCACTATCCACACCAGTTTTGTACCGGTAGAATGGAAACGAAACTGTAGTGGCCTCTTTGCAGCCACTTGGAACCCAAGACCAGCCACTGATGCATGACTCATCTAGCCTGCCTGTGTGCCCACCGTCTCCTGCGGCTAAGCGCTAACTACCCTTGGCCGACGCGCACGTACGCCACAGCGTGACCGCGCGTACACGCTAGCCAATCGCAGTCCATCTCAAGGTCGCGCGTCCACGCGAGGCTAGACATCACCCGCCTTATTGGCCGCCGG
>JAYGXS010000006.1:21478710-21514983 GCA_036362985.1 Ligula intestinalis | reverse complement strand
TTCCTTCTACTCTGGCCTTCCCAAGACTTCTCCAATATCCTAAGGAATCGGGCCTCGAAGATTGTAGGTGTTAGGGTTAACCGTCTTAACCTTAACTCCTATAAAACCTCGTACGTGCTCTTTTTTTCAAAGAGTGGGGACTATTTGCTCTAGTGAGACTCTACCTGTAGAGGTTTTCCTCATCAAAGCAGCCCTACCTAACCATGACTATCCTGCACGCTTCGTCTAAAAGTATAGCAATCATTTACGGCCAAAATTGACGGAACATTCAATTCCAAGTAGGTGCGCTATTATATTCTTACTCTCTAAGAGTGATAGTATTTCGAATACAATCAAGTGACGATCGCGTTGTACCATAAAAAGGGCATGCAACATACTACTAGCGCATTACAATGAATCAGCCTGTAGAGAGGAAAGGGGGAGAGGATGTTGGCACAAGCCAAGTCGTGATTAAAACCAGCTGTCCAATTACTAAGGTCTAGCTGCGTGCACTGGTCGGGTTTCTATCGCCCTATGTAGGCCGCTTCCAAGTAGCGCAGAGTCCGATTTGTTCGTGTCCATAGACATATCCTTACCGTTTAAGGGCGAAAGCAGTTCCAATACAATCGAGCGACGGTTGCCTTTGACCGTAAAAAAAAAGTATGCACAACGCAGCTGAACTTGTATTTATCAGTCCTACGAAAAGCCTTCGGATTGAAAAAGGCAGAGGATGCATTGCCGTTGCACGTCACCCCAAAATTGTATCTACAAATTTATCGCAGGAGGTTTATTTAGTTAAACCCTAGCAACTGCGATCTTCAGACCATGCTTACTTAGAAGAGAAGAGAATTCGATGGAGACCAGAGTAGTAGGAATAGTTTACTGTGTACACAAAGGAACGAAGAATAGATGGTAAGAGTTTTGACCTCGGAGCACATGTCATTCCGCTGGAGCGCCATGGTCCTAAGTGACGTCTAGTGGCCGAGAGTGGGGAAAAGGGGACTTTTTCGAGTGGTTCTTGGGCAGCCTCGAGGACCTAGACGCACGTGTATGTGTCCGGGAGGAAGTAGTTCAAATATCTGCAGGTCAGTGCGTCTGTAAGCGCTGACAGAGTTATTGGATGACTTTGAGGCAGCTGGCCTTGAACAATGACGCCGGACAAATCAATGGAGGACGTTGGACGGCAGCGACCACTAGAAATTCCCATGCTTTGCGGATGCAAGCACATTTGCCGTACGAAAAGAAAACTGACAGCCAGAGTCAGTGAACACTTGTCTAATTTGTTTATCAAGCAAGAAGACAGAGCACCACGATCTTTGATTACGAAACACCTGTTTGGCAGTGGTCCCACAGTTGACTTTAAACAGCTTACCAAGTACTCGTTCGGGCACGAACAAGCCAGACTCCGTGCTACCTGGAAGCGGCCTACATACGGCATGCGAAACCCCACCTGTTCAAGCAGCCAGGTACGTGGTAAATCTCCAGTTACCTCGGTAATTGGGCAGCTAGTTGTAATCAGGACTTGGTTTGCGATATCTTCCTCTGCCCCTTTTCTATTTCTTTTTAATAAATCCTGCTGTCTAGGTTTGGTTTAACTTTTAACATATAACAGATTCCGCGTTCGGCTTTTAACTAGTCATATCCAACTGTTTAATATCGTTGTAGTAATAATGCAGACAAAGTTTAACACAACAGTACAATTGCTCATTCACAATATGAATAATCCAAATTCAACTGCATGTCTGAAAAACAATTGGTTGGAAAGCGATAGGATAGTCACTTCTTTTTCGCTGGTTGGTAATCTACTTCAATTAACAGCAGCTTCAGAAACGTCAAACACGTGCTGAGCAAACTCCGCGTTTCTAAGTGCGACTCGATCGCATGCACACGTGTGAAACCTATGCATATCTAACTTTTCTATTTCGCAGAACTTTCTAGCTCAATCTACAATTACAATTCTAATTCTAATTACCTGGAAGAGGGCTTTCTAAAATACGAGTCTGTAATTAAAAAATTGCGGCACTATGTGGCTATTGACTGTACCCATGCAGGTGGTCATTTCCATTCTGTGTTTTAAACCCGAAAATATCCTTGGAATAGCCTGCAATAATGTACTTCGATCCGTTCATGTGGGTGGAGAAGTGCAGAGCGTAGAATGGCAAAAGATGGATTCAAGATATCCAGTTACTTGCAGATTGCAAGATATGAATTCAGCAGGTTACTTTCAGTTTTCCTCAACGAGACATCCCTGCATTACCGAAATCTCTGGAGATATTTCTAAGCCATCACTGATGTAATTACAAGAGCGTCGCAAAACTCATATGTAAAAGTGCATTTTTTGAGCTTATAACCCTGCGTAGTACCAGGTCCGTGCCAAAACTCTCGTCGGAACTGTCAATTTGAATTAACACTTCGTGGTAGGGCATATGATGCACTGACGCGAATAAATTATGGGTGTGGTCTGCGCATTTCTAGCATCCTGCCTGGGTACTTTGGCCATGGCATCATTTTGTTACATTATATTGTCCCTTGTTATTTTCAACACAAAGTGTAGCTTTCTGGTTAAGAAATGTCCGTTTTTCCTACTATCACTTCCACTGATACATGTTACTGAAAAAATAGTTTTGAAAATTTTTAACTGCATGCTTTGGTAGCCTTCGTTGTTTGGGTTTTGGCAACTTTTAAGGTAAATTCGCGACCTTAGTGGCAATCGAACCCACACACCAAGTAAGCCTTTTGCGCAGACAACGCTTCACCACCCAGCTACGAGGCTCACTGTGCGCCGTAAATTCAATCATACATGGGTCAATTTGCTTGTCCAGCTTAACTGCACCTATGGAATCCAACAATACGGGCACAGTAAGCTGATTGCACTCAGAAATGTGCGTACAACGATCCAATTGGCTTCACCAAGTAAACACACTTCGCGTGGGTGGCTAGGTGTGTCTCAAACAGGTGCCCATCCGCCAGACTGATGCCGGCCAAGTCATAATAGCAGACAGGGAGGACAGCGTTTTGGGATAACTTGATACAGAAGTGCTGCCGGCATCGGTGCCTTCATTCAGCCACCAACTGGGGCGGAAACATAAACATACGCAAAACACAGATGGCGCAACTGGTCTGCCACTGGAGACAAGCAGAGTTATCATAAGCACTTCATCTAACGAAGGCCATCAATGCAGACGGGTAGATATTCACTCAGGAGTACGCGAACACCAATGCAATGGACTTCCCGAAGTAAGCAAACTTTGTGTGGGTGTATCGCAGGGGGTTAAGTGAGTCTAACCGTGCAACTGAGATCTTCAGACCATGGTTACTTAGTGCTGAGGAGAGAAGTCTTTAAAGGCCAGAGTAGTAGGAAGAGTTTATTGTGTACGCAACGGAAGAGTAGAATAGATTGACTTGGGAGAGATACGTCCGATCAATAGGTTGACCGGGCCCAATTGAGGTCTTAGAGTAGTCAGGCCAGAGGACAGATAGAGGGAGATCTTTCATTGGGTAGGTTAGCCTGGAGATTTTGGGCAGAGAGGCAATTTGCGTCGGGCACGCGTGCAAGCTCCTCATTCGTCGCCTCATAGATGTGAGAACTATGATTGGCTGATCGAGACGTCGAGAAAGCACATCGGTGAGCGTTTGGGGAAGTGCACTTCGACGCGAGCTAGTCAGGCAGGCACGACCCGCTACAGATGATTAGATGCGTCAAACAGGCGACCACTTGCCAGACCGATGTCGAAGATGAGAAAGACTTTGGAAATCTAGAAATTGTAATGGCCCCCTAGCTCGTCCTTAGACTATGGCGTGCCTAAAGAAAGAATTCACCAAAGTAACCGTGTCTAACTTAGTTTTCATTGGTTGGGTGACAACTGCGCTAATAGGCGGTACCCTCATTTCATCATCCCATCGTGTTTGGCTCTGCGTGTTTAAATGGGTCCTTGAGAAATGTGTTCCAGTATTCATGCCATACTTTATATGAAAGCTAGGGGACCAGTCTCCAAAATGTACTCAATAAAGTAAACTGATTTGCAAGGACTTTCTCCTCTTCTCAAGATAGATTTGTATGGATCAGTGAACTATTTTGTATTCCAAGCTGATATAATCGAAATAAAGATTTTCGAAAAAACTAGTTATACTCGTGAATGTTCAATCAGCTAAGACTTGCCCGTCATCTAAATAGTGTGGGCTGAAATTGTCGCACTAGAGGATTTGGGGGCAGAGGTTACACTGAGTAGGGGTGGGGTGCGGGGGATTAGAGTGCCGCGAATCCTACTGGGATATATGCTGCAAGTAAGAGGGGCTTAGATTTTATGACACGTGTCTAGAGAATGCACAATCCGTGGTCTTGTTCTTGGCCGTGCACGCTGGGAGCAAGTTAGTGGACCATGTGTAGCGGTTCTACAGCCCACTGCTCCAAATGCGAGTCGGCAATCTTGGCCACACAACGTGGGGCTCACTCGCGCCGAGTCATCACGCGATGTCCTCACCTGTCTGTCGATCGTTCTACTGACACCAGCCACAGCCGCTTGCGCGCAGGCGCCTGTGCGTCTCACGCTCAACTAATCACCATCACGAGATCTAGACAAAAGCGGACCTTTCCGGCCATGCTCGATTAAGGCCGCAAAAGGACACTGGGGGAATCGGGTCTGAGCGAGACGGGCTGGAGGCCGCGCGCTCATGCGCCCTCCGGCCAAACAGCCATGCCAGACGGACTGACAACTTTCCCCTAACTATTCCGTAAACAATACACTGTTTAGTCTACTCTCGCCTTTCCACCGTCTTCTCTCCAATCTCCTAAGGAACCAGGGTCTGGAAGATTGTAGGTGTTAAGGCCATAACCGTCGTAGCCTTAGCTCCTGTACATGCGCGAAAGCTGGCGTAATATACATGAAGATCCACGTGTATGTTGATGTTGGTTCAGCTCGAGGACCAAGCTTCGAGGAACTCTCTCGCTTATTTTGTATTTGCAATAGTGATCACCTCGGTGTGCACCCAATTAAATTGATGGTCACACTTAAGGGAGCGCACAAATACGAGTGCTAAGGGGTCCCGTCGGCGAATGGCTAACCTATTTTCGTTGGTGCGAGTCTCGAGCCGTCGCCTCTGTGGCTAACACAAACAAAAGGACAGATTGGGTATGGTATGGGTAAATAACGCTACTCAGTTGTTCTATCTCTACGCGTTAAGGCTAAGAAGGTTTAACCTGTGGTACAAGTTAAACCTCGTGTTTCTGACTATTACGGTTGTAAGCTTTTCTTAATATCTTACATACCATACATTGTTTGTCGTCTCTATTACGTTAACCGTATATATAGTGTTAGACTGTATTCTGCAGAGTCAGACAAGTACTCTTACCACAAACCCTAACGGCTACGATCTTCCAGGCCCGGTTCCTAAGGGGATGGGAGCGAAGTCTTGGGAAGGCCAGAATAGTAGGAACAATGTATTGTGTACCCAAGAGTTAGGAGACGTCTTGACTGCCGGTGTGCATGTCTAGCTGCCAGGTGACCTAGGTCCAGAGTGATGTCTGCAACCTTAAAGTTCATTGGTTGGACCGCGCGAGGGCTTGGGTGCGTTAGTAGGTCGCGATTCAGTGTTTTTAGCGGAAGCCACGGCCTTGAGGTCTGCCCAGACGGACTGAGATCACGCCACTGTGAGTTGAGGTCGGAATGGGGTGAAACGGTGCGTGTGTTCGCTACCAGTGAAGATCGTGCGTCAGGTAGCCTGGCCCGTAGCATGCCGTCAACAGCACTGGAACGCGCTAAGTACACGATCACGGGTTTCAACAGTGACGCTAACGCCCACTCCATTTATATGGATAGGGGGTGTGTCGAAAAGAGAGGTAGTTGACTACAGAAGGTTTCCCAAGTCAAGAATTCAGTAAGACCACATAGTTAGGAGAGTATACTGTGAAAAGGAGCTAACAAAAGGCTCTGCAGAAACAAGGTGCGCACAGTGAATGAGCCAGTTGACGCGTGTCTGGTCTGTGCGTCCGCGCAGAGGTTACACGATCTGGGAGTGCCTGTAGGTGTTAAAGCTAAGACGTTTAACCCTAACAGCTCAAATCTTCCAGGCCCGGTTCCTTAGGAGATGGGAGAAGTCTTGGGAAGGCCAGGTTGTTAGGAATAGTTTATTCTGTAGAAGGATAGAAAAAAAAGTTGTGAGAGAGTTGACTATCGGAGCAACGTCCGGCCGCGAGGCGGCCCACGTCCGAAGTCCTGTCTAGGGAGCAGATCTTCGAGCCGCCAGCTTTGGCTGCAACCGTGAAGGTCATTGATTGACCACGTGTGGGCCAACCGACATGAACGCCTTAGTAAGTGCGTCAGTGCATCTGGCGGTAGCATCGGCCAAGAGCTTTGTCCAGACCGATTGAGGTCAAGCCACTGTGGGTTGAGGCCAGAATGGGGGAGACATTGTGCGTACGTTTGGGTGCGCCTCAGTTGTGCGTCAGTTTCGTCTGACAGCAGTGGCGGTAAGGTCCACTACACGCCCGCCAGCCAATCAGCAGAAGGTGCATAGCTCGCGAGAGCAAAGGCAAGACATCAAAACGATCTTGACAACTCACGCGATGGCCACGCCTGCATTGTTTGCGGGCAAGGCCTGATGAGTCACGCTGGACGCTCCAAAGAATTGGCTGAGAGCGCGGGCAGTGGAGTCACGTGTGGGTCCGCTATGAAAGTATCAGCGCAAGGCTAACTATAGGACCGCTACAGATCCTTTACTCGGCGTAAGGTTGCACGCAGTGATGATGCGGGTTTGTGGGCGAAGGAGAAGCCGAAAATACTTAGTTGCCGGGAGATGGTTTCAGAGATTCTTTTCACGTAAGGTAGGGAATATAATTTCCGCGGCACTATAATTCCATTAGGAAGGAGCTTTTGTCCTTGCCTCTAACGTTTGCAGCAATTTTTGACAAAGCTTGGTGGATATCCATTTGGCGGGCAGAATTTGTACAATTACGCTTTATTCTCCCATGAACAGATCATAACTGCTGCAATAGTGGTAGGCCCTTTGGAAAAGAGTACGAATAGAGCTTATTTTATGGGCCACAGTGTGGTTACTCCCATAGTTAAGAGCGATTTTTGTGGTGGGGTCCATTCTGCAGACGCTGTTTGCGAGTCTGCCATCAGAGAGTCTTTGTACTTCCAAATTCATGAACGGGAGGGTATCTCCTGTTGCCTCCTCGCGAGTAAATTTTAATGCTGGGAAGGCCCCATTTAGATCCTGGTGCAGCCTTTCGACGTCGCAAGTCTTTATGATGACGAATGTGTCATCTGTGTAGCGGAGCCATAGCTTCGGTTTGACAGTTTGTAAGACTTCCTCTACTTATCGCTGTAAACCTAGTTCGACCAGTAATCCCGATATTTTCGGGCCCACTGGGGTACTTTTTACTTTTTGGTAGTACTTGATATCGAATTGCCAATAATTTTGAGCATGTCGAAGGCGTGTTGTTTTGGAATATCAGTAGGCTTTTTGTCTAAGCACGGCTCTATGCTGTCAATTGTCAGGCCGTGCTGTATAGGGGAAAACAGGGAAACCAAACATGTCTAGGCGTTATATATTTTTTCCCGTATGTTTAAAACTCTCACCATTCTGTACGCTTTCCACGCGTCTGATGATGACCTAGTGAGCTAGAGCATTTTCCAGCGAAGAGGAAGACGCGTCATCAGCCAGTCATGGCCAATCTCAAGGGTTGGCACCCTCGATATTCGAACCCGGACCTTTTGATCATTGAGTTTAATACTGTACCACAGCACCACGGGCTCGTTCATTGGTCGGTTGATATCTAGGATATGATGAATATATGGGCATCACCGATCCAGTAGGGGAACAATTAAGTTTCGTTTCACCTAGAGCTCACAATTAGAGACAACAGAGGCAGGAACATAGCGACTATGCGAATTACAGAAAGCTACAGTATGCAAACAACTTGCCTGAGTTTGTAAATAGGTCAGTACAGCTCAGTATATTTAGGGTAGTAGGCAATGCCTTCGAAGACCCTATTGAAAACAGCATGCATGAAATATCCAACCTAATATATGTTACTATAAAAGAGTGAGTAACATATATACCTGTACACATTTTAGCTGCAGGTATGGTCAACGTGTCCGTGAGAGCATCCAGATGGTCTCTTGTGTGCATAATATATCCACCATAAAATATGTTGCTATAAAATAGTGAGGAGCATATCCAAATGTAACGTTTTGTCTATAGGTTTGTCCGAGGCGTAGATTACTCCTACTTCCTTGTGCATATGAACGGTAACTGTTAAGCAAATGTTCATCCACTTTCCGTTCGAATGCATCTGTGGAGTTCGCCATTACGACCTCCTCGGGCAGTTCATTCCAGGCACCGATGACTCGTTGCGAGAATGACTACTTGCGAACCTCTAGATGGGATAAGGCTCCCTGCAGTTTGAGGGAATTCCCACGGAGGTTGGTTGAAGTTGCGAATGCGAAGAAGTCATCAAACTTCAGGGCACACTCCCGATTCCTCATGAGCCGGTACGTCTGTATGAGTTCGCATCGGATTTGTCTATACTCAAGAGGGAAAACGTTAAGTGCTTCTAGTCTACATTCGTAAGATGAAGACTTTAGGCCCTTCACAATTTTCGTTGTCCTTCGCTGAATTCTTTCCAGCATCTGGTAATCTTTTTGCAACCATTGTCGCCACGTCTGAACGCCATACTCCAGATGTTAGCGAATAAATGTTCCATATATTTTGCCGAATAGTTCTTTATATATGTTGACAAAAGTTCGCTTAATGGCAAACAGAACACCGTTTGCCCTCTTGGCAGCCCTAACACACTGTAAAGAGTGCTTCAGGGATGGCATAATAGTGATACCCAGATCTTTTTTTTTTCGTTGACGTTCGGCAGGCACATTGCATCGAGTATGTACAGTGGTCGCCATAGACCATGTAATTTTTCTAAATGTGTATAAGTTTAATGATTACTCCAATACCAGTGTGAATGTATTTAAGAAAACATAGAAATAATCATGAACAGCATTAGGCATATTAAGTACTTAAAATAACTATAGGAATCACTAAGTGTTCGTAAAGGAAAGTAAAATTTTCTCGATAATGCCGTGGTTCTAGAGGCGTAAAAAAGAGCTCTAAATTAGAACAATAAATTTAGATATTTTGCTATGTTGAAAACTTGAAGCAACCACCTTCTTTATAATGAAAGAATTTTTCGTTAGTCAAAATATTCTTCAAACTTTGTTCTTACCGGTTAAGTATTTCTTGAATGTCATCGAAAAAAGTGAGTCATCATTTTCCTTCTTTTCTCTATGTTCATTGAACAATTCATAAGTTGTGCATCTGTTCGACGTTTACAACCAAAACCTTTAAAATTTGCTAAACATAAAGAGTATTCACCAAATGAAAGTGCTTTTGGATATAAGTTCCTAGAATGATGACCATGTTGCTCATTTGTAAAATGCCTCGAAACAGTTAACCACATTGTCGAGAGTGAATCATGTCAGCAGTCGAACTCTAAAACTACTATTCCTAAGATTATTAAAAGATGTTGAATTAAAGATTACTGATATATACGGCGATCAGAAATTAATTTCTCTGGAGATTAAAAAGCTGAACTTTAAAAACCGGTATATCAACCAGAAAGCAGATAGGGAAAGCTGGGCGACCCACTGATGAGTCGGTGCCCTCGCAGCTGTGTCAAGCAGTGGCAGAATGCCGGCGAAACACGTGTTTGGGCCTTTTAGCAAGTACCTAGTCTGTTAGTATGGTAAGTTACAGCGTCAAAAAAGTTACCTCTTAGAAATTGCTTTGATAAGATCTTCGGCTGACGAACTTCTGCGTTTATTAAATTTTTCCAAGGTAATGTCATAGTGAAATTTGAGAATTTTGAGAATTTCTTTGTTTCCTGAAGATAAACGATTCAATTTGATTTGAGATAAAGGAACTTTGTTTTTCTCTTCATAATGGATTACCTTCCGCATGAGAAGATTAATTCCACCTTCAGATATATACTGGCGAATTAAAAAAGGCCGTATACAATGCCATTTTACGAAATACTTATTCCTCTTTCGTCTGTTCCGTTTCTAAATAAAGTAAAGGGGAACGTTAAGTATACGAAACCTATTTTTCTCACGACTTAAATTCAATAAGTACTTATTTGTCTTTAATACGCGAGAACAAGTCAGACATTTGGTTTTTACTGAAGGACATTTGAGGTTTATTGCGGCATTCAAACAAACACTCTGCTTTCATTTCATTTTGTGCAAAAAATTACCAGAATTGCTAAACATAATTTCTTAAAAACAACTGTTCAATTTTACTGCAAGCAAATTTGGTTCCTTTAACTTGGCTTCACTTCTGTCTGAAAAATTTTGTATAAACATTTTCAGTTTTGGAAGGGATATCTTCTATAATTATTTTGCTTATTTTGGAGTTCATTCTTAGTATTATCAACATCAATGTGCAGTTTGGTTCTCTCTTTCGTAATAGCATAGGAAATTCCTTTCATATGAGACTACCTGCAGACTACCGGCAGGCTTACTGGCAGACATAGGTCGCTCAACAGTGGTGCTGGACAAATCTGATTATCAAACGAAAGCCCAGAGCCTACTTGAGGACAAAAATTCATACAAGATATGTCCAGCCAGTGAAATGAAACAGTTGCTTACCCAAATGAGCAAAAGTCTGGCAAAACTCAATGCAAACGGGGCAATCACGCCCAGCGATTTGTTTTCTATGAAACCAACCGACACAGCCCCAGCCAGATTCTATGGTCTGCATAAAGTACACAAGGAAAACACACCGCTTAGGCCCATTGTCTCCCTTCGCGGCACCCCTACGTACGGATTGGCAAAGTGGATGTTCACTCACCTCAAGTTCCTGGCGGCAGGCTCAACAACAACCGTGGCTTCTGCCAAACAGTTCCTTGAGCGAATAAAGCATATGAAGGTAGAACCAGATGAATCCATGGTATCCTTCGATGTTGTCTCACTGTTCACTTCCATCCCACAACAACTAGCAATTGATGTTGTCGGACAACTTCTCTCCAAACGCTACGATGACAGCGTGAAACCACTCAAGTCTGAACATCTGCTTGAACTTTTACGGCATTGCTTCAAAACGTACTGCACATTTGGCGGACAAATGTATGAGCAGATTAAAGGCACTCCCATGGGCTCCCCCTGTCAGGCCTAATTCCTGAAGTGGTATTCCAACGGATAGAGCACTTGGTCTTCACCGAGTATCAACCGAAGTTTTGGGCTCGTTATGTCGATGACACCTTCACCATTGTTAAAACATCTGACATCGAGCACCTCAAAGAGCTATTGAACTCGGTTGAGCCAAATATCCAGTTGACAATGGAGGTAGAAACAAATGAAGAATTGCCCTCACTCGATGTCCTGGTACGCCGGTGCTCGGCTAGACTACTGCAAACTACAGTTTTCAGAAAGGCCACCAGCATGAATCAGGTACTCAATTTCAACAGTAGCCACCCCATGTGCCACAAACGCAGCTGCGTCCGTACTCTTTTCCAAGGAGCTCAAACACACTGCAGCACACCAGCCGCCAGAAGAGCTGAAAAACAACATCTTCAGGCATTCTTCCGAGTTAATGGCTACCCAAACTCGTTTGTCAAACAAAGCAGACGCCGAGTGAGCAGACGGCGACTAGAAAAAAAGCAGCCCGAAGTCTGGGGAGCCCTTCTCTAGATAAAAGGCGTCTCCGAAGCAGTCTCACGACTGTCACAACCTGCTGACGTGGGCATAGCCCATCGACCTCAAGCGACAATACGCCGCCAGGTGATGCAACCTAAAGAAACTTTTGCAGTCGACTTCAAGATACTTTGCAATGAGGGAGACTGTAATTATGTATGGGAAACAGGCCGCAAATTGCAAACCCGCCTACAAGAGCACAAACGAGTGGCCCAGAAACTGGACCCAAACTCACAACTGGCGGCACACATCGCAAAAACTGGCCATAACTTTGATCTCCAAGGAGCGACCATCGTAGACAGAGGAACCTCAAAAGCCGAAAGGCTGACACTCGAGGCATGGTACTCAGATGCCAACTCGGTCAACAGGCACCTGGACCTGCCAGCGGTCTACAAAGTATTGCGCCACTACGTTGGAAAGAGCCAGGACGAAGCCAAATCAAACGTAACAATGGCAAGTGAACAGGAACCCACAACTAACCGGCTGGAAGAGGAGGCAGTGCTACCAGGGCCCTCTACCGGATAACAAGGCGGCATACTAATTGCTGTTCATTACCCCCAGCCCCATGGACAGATAATTATCCTACACCAATGTAATTGCCCCTCTGATCCATCTGAGAGCTAATTTCCCTCCTCCCCCACCGCCCACTTCTTCATTTGCTGTTTCTAATCCCTTGACAACCTGACGATTCCTGACATTTGGTTGGCCTTTGGCCACTAAAATAATGCTATTGTTTGGTTGCTTTCTCATCTCTGAAGATGGACACCTGTAAGTGTTCGAAAGCTCAGAACAATAAATCAATTGATCTGGTGCTCAACCTGCCTTCTTCCTAATCCAAAGCCTTCTATAGATTGCCTTAGCGGTAACATATGGACACTGTTTACGCGCAAGGCCGTAAAAGAAAATATTATACCAAAAACATTTGTTACTGCATTTTGTGCAAAAAAACTTCACAGAATAGTTAGACATAATTTCTAAATCTTCAATTCATGCTTCTTTCTGTAAAAAAGGTCATTTCTTAAACCTGGCTTCACTTCCATTTGATCAACTTTGCACACAATTTTCCAGTTCTGGAAGGGATTATTCCACTTTTTTACTTATTATGGAATTCTTCCACAGCATAATGCACATTCGAAAAAAAGTTTGGTTCTGTCTTTCCTTATAGCATAGAAAATTCCTTTCATATAAACTTACGCATGATTTAGCCAAAATGAACGCTTATTTCCCTCAAAAACTTTACCTGAGAGGGCAGTTTTCCAAACTAAAAGCTTTCAAATTATTAAATGCACTCAGTTGATCAAAATAACCTGGCCAAATATATGCTTACATACCAAGTAAAATTTCGTCATGAAAGTTGTTTGCAAGACTTGCCATACTGTACTTCTCCGATTGAGTATTACATGAAGTGAAAAACGCAACAAAGCTGCTTGGGTGCATAAGTACCCAAACAGGATAGTCGACGTGCACAAACCATATCCGTTATTCATGTGCCTCGATGCATCGTCTGCTTCCTAAATTTCTGTCAGTTTCTTCCGCCGAATTTTTAATTCAGATTGACATTTCCGACCGGATTTTGGCGCGCAAGTGGTACTACGCATGGTACTCTCACTTTAGCATTTGAAACTCAGCAGTTGCAATTTAACAGCTGGATTTGCGATTATCTAGTGCCTTAAATCGGTGTCGGCTAGCAAGAATCTCAAGAGATCTCAATATTTCAGTTATGTCTCGTTGACAAAAATTACATTAATCAGTTGAATTCCTGTCTTGCACCCTCCCAGTAGCTGGATGCTCTCAATCAATCTTATGTCATCATATGACCCCATCTTTCCGCCTGCTATACTATAATTAATGTGCCACGTGAAATAGATGCTAACTGTAGTATTACTCTTTGCAGAATCGACATTGTGCGGTTATTCCACGGAAATTGATTGTCTTCGACCTAAATGTTGAGAGAAACTTCGGATCTGACCCTAGCTAGTCATTTTCCGGCCACGCACCTCCAACTCATACACTTAATAATTTCCATACTTCTGTCCCCAACACAGCCGTAGTTGAACGTGGTACAACGGCAAATTGTGCCTTTCTAACTAGAAAGCTAGTTCTTGTGTTGAAGTATGCCAAGAGATAATAGTGTGTAGCAAAAATGAGGCAATGCCCAAAGTACCCAGTCAGGCTTCTAAAAGTACACCCTACTTACGCGACACGCCACGCCACTCGCGAGATCACGTGATACGAGTCGTTCGCTCGCAGCCGCGTCAACGCTCAATCTCCTCTTCGGCATCGGGCTGGCAGCTGGTCGCCTGCTTAAAACACCTAGGCACCCTCACAAAGTTTGGTTACTTCCTCACTTGCTTACTTCCTCAGTGTGCGGTCTGCAGTGACAGTGGATATCAGGTGGTGAGGCATTGATGGATTTCCGTTCGAGTAAGTGCTTCCGACCCAGCTGGTAGACCCCAGTAGTGGACCATTCGCGCTATCTGTGCTTGCGCATGTTTGTGTTTCCGGCCCAGCTGGTGGTTAGGCTTATGCTTGGCTGAATGAAGACAAATAAGCAAAAAACATTTCTTTATCAAGTTACCCCAAAACGCTGTCATCCCTCTCTGCTTTTGTGACCTGGCCATCATCGGCCTGGCAGATGGTCGTCTGTTTGAGACCCCTATTGGCCAGTCGAAGTTTGTTTACTTCAGTATGCCAATTGGGTCGATTTTCGCGTATTCCTGCGTGCAATCAGCTTACTGCGTCCCTATTGGTGGATATCGTGCATGCAGTAAAGATGGGCAAGGAAATCGACGCGAGTGTGGTTAAATGTAATGCACACGGTGAGCCTAGTTGCTCAATGGTGAATCTTTGGTCGCACAAAATCCTTTCGCGCTGTGTGGGTTCGACTCCCACTGAGGCCGCGAATGTTTCGCAGTTGGGATCAATCGAATTACTGAGTCTGTCAAACCCCTAACAACTTAGGTTAGCCGAATCATGCACTAAATAATTTCCAAAATTATTTTCCTGACACATGTCTGGGTGGAGGTGGCAATAGGAAAAATAAAGCTACTTCTTGTGGTTAAAAATTACAAGCGATAATACAACGTAGCAAAAATGATGCAATGCCCAAAGTATGCAGCCAAGCTGCTCCGCGGCCATAGACCAAATCCATAATTTATCCGCGTGAGTGCATCATGTGATTATTAAATTTATTTTGATGAAATGCGGTTACCTACCCCAAAGAACTAATTCAGATTGACACTTCCGACAGGAATTTTGGTGCGCAACTTTTATGACACATAATTTTTAAGCACTAGCGGTCGCACTTTAACAGGTGGGATTCGCAAATATCTCGCGGTTTTTATCCCTGTTGACTTCCGAAAATCGCCAGAGATCCAAATATTTCATTAATGTCTTGTTTGCAAAATTAAAGGTAACCTGTTGTGATCATAGTTTGCACTTTTCCAGAAGCTGGATATCTTCAATCTATTTTGTGCTATCCTATGTCTCGCATTCTTCATCCCGTTTAAGCAGTTTGAGGTGTGTATTGCAGGGTAAAGCATTCTTATGCGTAGGTTGCAGACATGCTAAGGCAATCTGGTCGTGAATAACTACGCGGCCTTGATAAACACGTACTGGGCGTTTCTGAGCCTGCTGTTAACCTAGGTAGGTTACCACCCAGCATAAAGGAAGTGAGTATCCCATCGCTTTTTGCCTTTCTAATCGATTGTTATTCAGGCATAAAGTCGAAAATTAAATGTTGATGAAAGATTGTAATATTCAGAAGACGAAGTAGCGATTGCGGGAACAAGAGTTTTATTGACCCAACGTTTCGGATTCCATCGGAAATCCTTAGTCATAGGTAATTGTAAACAAGTCTGAGACATGCGCAGATAATGGTGATACATGTACAAATTTCACGGTATTTTTAGTTTGCAGCGGTCACTCGCATGCGTAATATAATCGTCAGTTCCTGTAGCCAACGCTTGAGGTCTTAATTGGTACGGTGATTGCTCATTAATTGCCACCGCGTTCTTGTCCGCGTCGGATGCGGGTTTGATAATTGCGCGACAAGACGCCAACTCCCAGGCTGCAGCTAACTTGACGGGACCCGGCTATATTTTCAAATTGACGGGGCCGAAATCCTCGCAAGAGGTGACAACCGCGTGAGCCATTATCTGCTCGAGTCATGGTTCTCAGGCCCCCAGTCCATCAATATGCGCAACGATTTGGCTTTCCCATGCGGTGTATTGAGAAATTTCCTGAGCAAGAGAATTAGTCACGTGGGAAGGACTGGGCGCAACCACAACTCGGATGACAGCGGGCATAATTGTCGCGCAATGCAGCTATATACCCTGTTATATGTCGGTTAACTTTCAACGAAGAAAAAAGCCAAGCAGGTGAATTTTCTATCCTCTCGTATAAAAAACGGCACGCTTTCCCCTCTGGGTACGTAATTCTTAAGGCCAGACGGGATGTGTGTCCGTATATAATTGAAACAAAACTTTGTCCGGAGTTTTTACAAATGAATGAAGTGAAACGTTTATCTTTTAGGAGTATGGCGCTTACCGATCTGTTAACGGAAAACACTCGCCATGAAAATCAAAGTAGACCCCTGAAGACAATATCTGTGATAGTTTTAAATGTAATATTAGCTTAGGTCAGTGTGCATATTCCTTTTCAGGTGGTATGAGGTCAAACAAAGTTGTTGCTGATTTCCCGCTTGCCATTTGGCGGCCTCTTTATGATGTTTGACATCTACAAAGAGTTTGTTTCCTCGGACATCCGTTAAGCCGATGGGTGCCGTTAAACAGAAACACTGTATGCCTCAACTGTCTATTTGCGTAAGATAAATCATAAGATGGATGTTTCGTCCTTTGCTTTCTTCGACTGAATCCCGTAGTCACGCGTACGCCAAACCAGTGATAACAACTATCAAGGTGGTACGGTACTATTAAGAGAAATAGTACACAATAAATACACAAACCTTAACAATGGATATTCCAAGTCAAGAGCAAAGGGAGTCGGTCAAAGGGGCATGGATCTGGTTTTATAGGATTCCAGGAGGCAGTTCCTGTGGGCTCCCATTGGTCTGAAAACACCAGCGTCAAAGGGGGGGGCGGACTTGAACAGAGACAATACTGTACTGGCAAGGGGGCGGGTTGCAAGCGTTTGAAGTCAGTGGTGGTGGGGTGGCTCGATGAGTGGTTCTCGGAGTAGCCGCGGGCGCTGGGTCAAAAAGGGGGGAGGGGAGAACGGACAGCTGGGTCGCCACCGCCTCCAGGGTGGTCGCCATGCGAAATTGAACTGTGCAAATCGAAAGAAGGGGCCAAGACCGGGGGAGGGCCGTATTCAGTCATGTGCATTAGAGTGAGTCATGGGCGGCCAGCACTCCGGGGGGAAGGAGGACAGCCTTCGGAAGTGTAAGCAATCATTTTGTAGGTCGGACAGGAGTCTCATAGGAGAAGAGATGTGGAGAATTTCAAATTTGTTCAGCCGGAAATAACAATGGATTTAAGCTATCCGGCTTCTGGCAGAATGCAAGTTTGCTGAAAATTTTGCCAAGCAAACATAAGTGAAATATTGGGATCTCGAGGGAATTTGGCAGCCAACATTGACGCATGCCACCAGACAATCCTAAATCCAGCTGTTAAAGTACAACTATAAGAGCTTAGAATTTTGCATAATACCAGTTCCGCGCCAAAACCCCCGTCCCAAATATCAATCTGAATTTACTCGTCAGGGAAGGTAATTGCATTTCATCAACATACATTTAGGAAGCACATGATGCACTGACGTTTATCAATTACGGGTGTGGTCTCTGCACGTCCAGCCTCCTGTCTGGATACTTTGAGCATTGTATCATCGTCGTTCCGTAATATTCTCTGTTGTAGGTTTTCAACACAAGAACTAGCTTTCCGATTAGGAAAGGACCATTTTTATTACCACTTCCATTAATGCATCTGAGGGGAAAATAATTTTGTAAGTTATTAGGTACATGATTGGGTTTTCATGCTCATTAGGGATTTGGCAGCTTTCAACAATCCCATTGATCTCAACTGTGGGAGTCGAACCCACGCAACAGGGAAGGCTTCCGCGCAGCCAAAGCTTCCCCATTGAGCAACGAGGCTCACAATGCGCCGTAAATTATCACACTTGGGTCAATTTTTTTGCCTATCTGTACTCCATGTATGGAATCCACCAATACGGACGCAGTAAGCTGACTGCACTCAGGAATGTGCGAACATCGATACAATTGGCTTCAAGAAGTCACAAAACTTCGTTTGGGTGGGTAGGTGTATCAAACAGGCACTCACCCGCCAGTCTAGTGTCGCCAAGTCATGCTAAAAGAAAGGGATGACAGTGTTCGGAGGTACTGCAGCGGTTATACGGCCCAGCTCCTTCAAACTCGAGACACCAGTGACGTGTTCTCCCAGGATAAATCTCGGTCATCCAGTCGCTCCTTTCCCAGCGTGATGGCGCATATCCGCACCGACACGCGACCTTTCCCCTTGCACGACCGGGCACATAGATGCACCCCAAATTGGTCGACCTATCAGCTTCCCGAAGCGCACGTGGCCAATCAGTTCTGGCCAAGCGCTCACCAGTCCTGTAGTCAATTCATGCACCGACGGACACTTGGGATTCCGCCTTGGCGTGTGACGGTCGGCGACGCCACCCTCTCCCACTGGCCTCACGGTCGGACGCCCTGCAAGACCTATTGGCAACTTTCCCCCTAGCTCTTCTGTAAACAATATACTGTTCCTTCGACTCTTCTCTCTTCACCTAAAGGAACCACGGGTCTGCTAGATCGAAGCTGTTAGGGTTAACCGCCTTAGCCTTAACTCCTGTAGTACCTTGATCGAAAACTGCTTCGGACTTATTTGTCTCCATTCAGCCAAGCAGAAACCTAACCACCAGCTGGGTCGGAAACACAAACATACGCAAAACACGGATGATGCAAATCGCTTACCACTGGAGTCTAGCAGAGTTGTCATAAGCACATCGAATCACAGCTGTTAAAGTGCAATTTCAAGTGTCTTAGGTTTATACATGAGAGCAGTATGCGTAACACCACTCCTGCACCTATCAGAAATATCAATCTGGATGAATCCTTCGTGGTAGGCATTTGTATTGGATCGATTGAATTTACAAAGCACATGATGCATCCACGTAAATAAAATTATGCTGTTAGCATCAAGTTGCTTATGTGTGACCTAGTGTAGGCGGAAGAACAGGGTTATTTTTGCTTAGTCAACCTTTTTTAGTGTATTAACTGGCGAATTATCATTGCACATACTGGTCAAATTACTAGATACCCATTGGCAGAACAGTGACTAAATGCGAAAGTCATAAATGCACTGTACAGAAGCGTATGTGCGTTTGTTGTTCCGTTGTGGCACCAACTACGTTTGCTTAAAGCAAAAGGTGTTATGCACAGTCAGCTTATTCTTCAGAAATCCTATCGGTTACATTTAGATTGATTTGGAAATGCCAAAGCTCTTAAGATTAAGTGCAACAAATTTGGCAAAACTCGGTCGAATACATTGCGCGTATAAAGTATTTTCAGTGATATACCAACAGCAAATAACACATGATCTCCATTTTAGGTGCCCCGCACGGTGTAGGTATTTTCATGGCATACTTGTCCACTTGTACAAGGAAGATTAACGACAAAATAATGTGATGATTGTGATGTAGCATATTTTCTTTAAACATACGACAGTCTTACAAGGTCAAACGTCTGATGTTATCATATGAATATACGAGCTACACCAAGCCGTCCGTATTTCACATACTGGACAAACCGTAGTGACGCCATCTCTGACGTCACGACACGTATGAAGTCACGTGATTGCAGTTCTCGGCTTGTCTCTGTGATGGCCGCCAAGTGCGAGCAACGCTCACCTCTCGTGACTACTTACAAGTGCACATGTATTAGTGTATGCCTATGCTGGTCTAGCCAATCACCGTCAAGGCTGACCCACACAGAGACCGCTCTGTACTTGCTCTGATATCTGCTATGCTCACACACTTTGGACCGGGTCACCTCGCAGTCGAACATGCACTCGTCAGACAGTCAACTTCCTTGTACCTATTCTCCACTTCTTCTGAGTGCAATGTAGAACGTGTGGATTGTGGACTGTGCCTTACATTTGTTGTGAGTAGAGTATGCCGACTATTAAGAAGTAAGTAGGCACTAATGCGAAGTAAGCCTCATGAGCCCTTCACCAGACTGTGACTCAGAAATGTTTAGATTGGCCTTTCTGTTATGTATTGAAAACAGAAGTCCGTTTATAGGCAGAATGTTATGCAGGCAACACAGGAGGCTGTCTGTGGGCAGGACACGTACTGAAGACGGGGAACAGTTCAAGTGACGAGCCATGTTATCAAAGAGGGCTTCATGGTGTGGCTAAAATGTAAGAGGCTCAAGGGTACCAGTCAGAGCAAAGACAGGGGTTAATCCGCTAGGCGGGGTTGAAGGCTGGCAGTCAGAACTAATAAATGGGGGAATACGTGTCCGTGACCTTAACGGGGGCTTTACCCGCACCTTGGGGCAGGAGGTGTTTACACTACCGGCGGACATGCACAGCACTTTCAGTCTTATAAAGACACTGTGGCCATGGTCTTCTGGGAGCCTAAGCCGTGCGTGTGCTCAGAGCGCTAAAATTATCACACCCACTTCCGTATAGGAGGTGAAGGGATAATACCCGTAGAAGTTGGTTATTGTGTATAGAAACAGAAAGTGGCGGTCTGAAGCCCCGACGCGCGGCAGGCCCGTGCCCTGCACGCGCGTCTGTCTGCCAACGTGGTGAGTGTGAATACCTAAACGTCATGTGAGAGGCATTCACCGACCGCTTGATCGACTGTTTGATCAGTAGCCGTCTACAGCACCTGTGATTGGCTGTCCATGAGTCTTACAATCACGTGACCGCTTGCGTACCTGGCACTGGGGGTGTACGGCGTTACTGTAGTATTCTAAGTAGTGGTTGAGCACATCACTCATCAGGCCGAATCCCAGATTGTACGTAAAAGGTTAAAGTAACCAGAATGGGGGTTTTATTGTGCACAGGACCCTATGTTGGTGTCTTAGTTTTCCAGTCATGTTCAAGAGAGTCTGATTATGTTTTGTGCATGTTTTGTCAATACATGAGACGATGATGGCAGCTGCTTTTACAGGATTGTGGAGCGGATTCAAGTGGTTTGCTAGTACTGCCTTGCATTGCCCGAAGAGGGTTTCGCGTGTAGGGCCACTCAACACCAGGGAACCAGATAATCGAGTAAACATCACGCTCAATTCCTCCTCGCGCGATGCAAGTTCGGAAGGTCAAGGCCCGTATGCCAATCAGGAAGCACGTCATGCACAGGAGGGCAATTATCGTTAATTGTCATTGTCATACGTGTGCAGTAATGACTATACCATATGAATGCTTTAACTCCTTAGTCTTTTTAGTAATTTTAATCTGCCAAGTGATATCTCCCACTGAGGCTGCAGGTTTTTCACAATTGGGTCAAATGAATTATTCAACTTGTTGTGTATGCCCGCGCGGGATTTCGAGACTAGGCTTTCACGCAAAGAGTTTACCCTTTCTTTATTCTGACTGGCAACCTTTCAGCCAATGACGTTTCAGCCCCATCATAAAGCCCCCTTAGGTAACATGACTCACATACGAAACAGTTTACTCATCCTGAGCACACCTCCTGCTTGCGGACAGCCTTCTGTTTTGCCTATACAACATTCTGCCTACAAACTACCTTCTGTTTAGAATACACAACACAAACCCCCTGATAATTAGCTGAGTTTATTAGCCATTCTGGCGGATTCTAGATGAATTGAGGCGAATGTACGCATCCCAGGACGGGCCGAGAACTTATTGAAGCCTGGGCGTCGGATGACAACTCAGTTAACCGATGCATCGAGCTGGCGCCCTCATATTTCGCCCTACGCTGGTATCTCCAGACTCACGGCACTTCTGGTCCTGTCCCTCCCTACCTCCCCCCCCCCCTACCCTATGCTTGTTTTCGTTGACGATTTTATTTCTGTAAATATTCCTACCCATCACGCTGATCTCGCCCACTAGCGAGACGACGGCCACAGCACACAATTATTGATTTTCTTCCCGTTCGAATTTTAGCTGTTTTATGCACACACCAGAACTAGGTACCTAATTTGATGCTTTTCCCTACTCTGATGATGGGCTCCTGCAGGGGCTCGAAAGCTCAGGCTAATAAAACAATAATTACAGTGTTCGATAATTCTTCTTCTCAAAAGGATTCTAGATGATTGCTACGAAATACTGCTTGGGCAGTCAGCTTGCTGCACCGTGATGGTGAATTCCATACGAACGGTAAAGTTTGGCGGGTAAAGTCGATTCAAGTGTGGTTAAATTCAGGGCGCAGGGTGAGCGTCAGAACTCAATTGTAGAGCATTGGCTGGGCAAAAGCTGTCCCTGCTGTGTGGGTTCAACTCCCACTGAGGCATGGAATTTTTCACAACTTAATTATTTACATATGCCAAACCTCCACTTTCTCATCGATAACTTACGATGGTTCACATTGAAACTTATTTCTAACTGCCAAAGATAAAAATGCGCTTTCTGCAGCCACGATTAGTTTCAATATTTGCCGCATTGGTCCATCTTCGTACATCTTGCAAGGTTGATATGATGATCAGGTCTGGTAATATTTGCGTGTGACTAGGGTGTGCATTCCTACCATCCTGGGTTCATTGACTCGGCGGTGAACGCCAATGGGGTGGGATGGCGCCTAACTGGGTGAAATGTAGCCCATCCGGTCATTGTGAGAGCGAACTAGTGACTTTACGCTTAGTACCGTGGCCCCTTGTAGTGGCCCGCTAGCGCTACTCAGGAAGCCACTGTGGGATACAATGTGGTCCGGCCAGATAATAGGCGATCTTACGTATCCCAACATGTATAAGTAAGTGGAATAGGATAAGGCATGAAAGACCAGATTAGTAGGAAGAATATATTGTGTACATAAAGGAGAGTAGGTGAGAGAAGATTGACTTGGGAGAGAACCGTCGGCTCAGTAGGTTGACCGGGTCCCAAGTGAGGTCTGAGAGTAGTCGGGTCAGAAGACAGAGAGAGAGCTTTCATTGGCTAGTGAGGCCAGAAAAGTCTCGACCTTGAGTGTAGGCTTTGTCTGTCATGTCTTCCGTCCGCGTGGTGTTTACACCAGACATGGCTTGTGCCCGTGGCGTCCGAGGAAACCATGAGTAAGAATAAGGTGTCGCTACGCCACGATCAGCGGTACGGCGATGACTCGCATTTTCTACGGCTGCCGAGATGCCGGCCTACATGTCACCGTCCATCACACGCTGACTCATCGCGCCTCGACCTCAAAGGCTTGAGCACCCACGTCCTGGCCTCTCGGTCCGGCCACAGCCTTGTGACTAGCTCGAGTTGAAGTGAAGTTTCCCAGAGGCTCACAGACACTAGTCTCGACGCCTAGATCAGCCAATCACTGTTCCCACATGCATGCCTTTTTGGGACGGCGACGAATAGCAAGCTTGCACGCGTTCCCGACGCAATCTATCTGCCTGGCCAAAAACCTCAAGGCCGACCCAGCCAGTGAACGCTCTCTCTCTCTCTCTCTCTCTCTCTCGCTCTCTCTCTCTCTCTCTCTTCTGGGCTGACTGCTGTCAAACCAGCAATTGGACCACAGCTGGCATCCTGGATGGTCGTGATCTAACAAGTCAGACTTCTGCCGTCTATTCTCCGTTCCTATGTGTACACAATATACTGTTCCTCCTACCCTGGTCTTTCCAAGACTTCTTCTCTACTAAGTAACCATGGTCTGAAGATCGCAATTGCTTGGGTTTTACTTACTAACCACCTTCGATATTGGTGAACCCGACAAGATAGGAACACACAACTTCTGATGTGGCCTGCTGTCCCTGCGTAGTTGTTGACTTTCTGACCTGTCTCTGCGTAGTCGGTTATTTTCCCTGCGTATTTGGCGATTTACGGACGTGACCTCGTGTATTTGGTGATCAGCACTCGCGATTTACTGCTCATAGCCCATGCAGCCCAGGCCATGGTTACTTCTCAATCCAACAGAGATGTACGTTCACGAGTACCAACACCCAGGTCTTCTTCTCAGCAGATGATACTACTTCCACCGCCAATGGTACCCATTTGGTTCAACTCATACTGACGCAGCATGCTACTTTGCCGTTGACGTTCTACCAGACCATTGGCTTTCTTCAGCCACCCCTTCATCCTGGCTCATTCCAGCCAAAGTCACCCACGCTGTTTTGCAAACCTAACTTGGTACGTATCTACCTTACTAAACTTAACTATTCTTCCTCCATTCGATTTCTTTCATCAATCGAATTTCGGCCTCAGAAGGGGCAGTTGTTGTGACTAGCTCGAGTCGAAATGAATTTCCTGAAGGCTCACAGATGCTAGCCTCGACGCCTGAATCAGCGAATCACTGTTCCCACATAGATGCATTTTGGGGCCGGCGACGAATAGCAGGCTTGCACGCGTTCCTGACGCAATTTATCTGCCTGGCCAAAAACCTCAAGGCCGACCCAGTTAATGAACACACACACACACACTCTCTCTCTGTCTACTAGCCTGACTGCTGTCAAACCAGCACTCGGACGTCGGCTGGTATGTTGACTGGTCGCGTTCTCCCAAGTTACATTTTTTCCATCTGTTCTCCGTTCCCCTGTGTACACAATATACTATTCCAACCATATGCCTCCACTGACTTCTCCTCTGCTAAGTAACCATGATCTGAAGATCGCAGTTGCTAGGGTTTGACTTACTTAACCCCCTGCGATAGCCTCGCTAGCCTTGATTTACCCGCATGCGAATTCGCACCAATGAGAGTGAACCATTTCCTGATTGGCTGTAGGAGCAAAACATGTTCTGGATTTCCGACAATTTCCTATGCTCTCATGAGTTCACACACAGCCCACCGGCCTAGGGACGTGCACTAGTCTGACAGTAAAATTGCCTCCTCCCTATTCTTTATTCATTCTGTACAGAATAAACTGCTCCTGCCACTCTCGCCTTCCATTTCTTCTTCTTCCCTTAAAGAACTGGGCCTGGAAGATCGTAGTGACAAGTCCTAACCATAATTCCTAGATAACTGGTGACCCGCGACATGTGATGAACTTTCAACTTATGATGTAGCTGAGCTCAGTCATCATGCAACCTCCTTCGACTTCAACTGCATTTTCCTGCGTCATCTTCTGGGGCCACAACTTGCAGCATTTCATAAATGACATCCTGCCGTAAAGCGATATGGAGTTTCTCGTACTACCGGGCCGGCCACAACCGCACGTTCAATCTGGCTCGCTCATTGCGCGAAAAGCAGTTCATTCGGTCAATATAAGAATGGACCAATGGATGTACGCCTAGTAGCTCGACCCCTCATTGGTCACCGCCGCCGGCAATGCCAACGCGCCACCTATCGTATGCGCATGTCGTACAAGCTTCCAGCAGACAAAAGAGAGTCTTAATTGAAAAGAGCAGTTTTCGAAAGAAAGGACGAAAGAACGAAAGAGAGAGAGAGAGAGAGAGAGAGAGAGAGAGAGAGACAACATTGACAGGTAAGAGCTGTTGCAAGTTAAAGTATCTAGCAAGCAATAGAAAGGAGAAGCACTGCTGTTTGCGCAACTCAAACAAGCGGGTGTACGTTTCTCAAAGTGTTGGCGGAACTGTTTGGAGTCCTGTGCCCTGGTTGAGATCATTTAGAAGATCCTTGTGAATGCGAGATGTGCGTCGGCTAGCCGTTTCAGCGTCTGGTCCACCACCGCCTCTGTCTGGCAGAGTGGGCTGGGACGGTCTTCCGTCAGCTTGCCCCAAATCTCCAGCAGTATAGGGCGGCGTTTGTGGTATCAAGTGGCTAGTACTCGCACCAAAGTCATCTAAGGTGCGCTCTTTTCTGGCTCCCGAGTCCATCTGATGGAAGTAAAAACCGGTGAAATTTAGCATATTTACTAAACGACATTTTGTTGTTGTCGTTTTTGTACTCGAAGTTGATGGTTCGAAAGCGAAAGACAATTTAGATCGGCAACACTTGAAGGTGTGGACAAGGATGACTTTACAAGGTGTGTGTAGGTTCGAACATCGATTTCGATGAGGTTCACCAGGTGCACCAACAGGTTGGTACAGAAGGTGACAGTCTCGGGCGTTTGCTTTAAAGTGATAGAGGACGTAGTTAGCGGCTCTGCACTCTTTACCTTCTCCCGGAGTCTCGAAGACTAAACAGGGTCCGGCGTGGGCTGCTTTGCCAAATGCAAGCTAAGACACCGCCCGACTTTTTCTTAAGTGACAGTAGACTTTGCGCGGGTACTACTGTGCTATCTACCCTCACTCACCAATAGTTAGTGGCTAGCTAGACTTTAGTAAACCAGGACTGTTACTGGTACTTCTCATACTTATTACTAGGATTTAGCTTAGTGATAGTACTGGTTGGTACTAGTACTGACTGTTTTGTAAGTCAGAAATGACGCTAATTAAAGTCACAACTGGGCTACAAGGTACTGTACGGTTAACTGACCCAAACGAAAATAAAACGTGAACGCACCCAAGTGCGTTTACAACATACCTCTGCTACCACCCTCCTAAACGGTTGAATTGTTCAGTCCCCGCTGCTCACAAGCTCCCAGACGGAAGCATTTTGCACTTGCAAGGCAACAAAAGGTTTGCGGCAAGTTGTCTTGTTTACCAACAAATCGCTCCAACCCCTAAATGCCTTGCAGCGACCTTGTATTCTAACACATGCATGTTCCGTATCTCTTGCTCTCATGCCCAGATGGTGTCAGAGCTCCATTCACAGGACGGAAAATTCTCACCGGCATTTTATTACCAATATTTCAGGAGTAATTTCTTGTCTGCGGTTTTGATACTTATCAATGAATTTCTCAGCGTAGCCGTTTCCAAGCAGCAAATTCTTGAGAAAACTCATCTCGTTATCGATTGGATCCACAGAACAGATTCTAGCGGCTCTATTGAAAAGGCACAAAACCAAGTTTCGTTTCTTCTGACTTCGAACGAAACTGAGAAAGTGCATGTTTTTTTCCTTTCCCCTAACATGCAACTGGGGGACATAACAATAGTCGTGAGACTTTAGTCGTAAGATTATGCTTGAAGTCAAGAAGTTCAAACAAAATTATCCAAGTCTCTTTTCTGCTTCTAGATCCCAAAGCCCTTGATCACAGATGGTGTTTGGATAGGCAAAAGCAAATTGCACTCGACGGCATAAAAGTCTGTTTCATTGCTTTGCCACAGCTGATATAACCAGTTTTAGGCAATTTCAGTACACAGCTTGCCTGTTGTGATCGCCTGGATGCGACAAAGTCAGGGGAGGTCTTCAGCTTCTCATCGGATCTGTCCTCAGAGTAGCTTTATATCGGTAAGAGCCAGTCGCTACAGCATAGTCAACAATGTGTTCAAGCCGGACAGGTGTTCGCCTTTATTCTGTTTCACATGGCAAGTAGTGAGGAGGTCACGTAGGGAGGGGTTTACTCCAGCAGTCCCTCCCACAATTCGGACTACTTGAACTTCGGAAACTCCCGCTCCCAACCACGCACATTGACCCTAACGGTTGTCAATCCAATGGTCTATCAGTGCGAGCTTGGCCTGCAGGATGCAAACCAGATGGACAACATTATCTCTGCCAAATGGGAAATGCGTGTATCCCTCGTCACGATTCGTACTCTTCTGTCGTCAGGCGTTTAGCTTCTCGTCAGAACTGGCCTCATAGTGGCATGATATCGGAAAAAGCCAGTGGCTACTACAGCAGAGTCACAACAGTATGTACAAGCCAGACAGGTGTTCGCCTTTCCTCTGTTTTAAACAGCAAGCACTGTAAAGGTGACGTGGGTGGAGGGAGGGAGGGCTAACTTCAGCAGCATGTTCACGATTCGGATTACCTGAACTTCGGAAACTACTTTAGACCTTTGCTCCCAACTAATCACAGTGGTCCTGATGGTCGTCAATTCCATCCAACCGTCTAGCAATCCGAGCTTGATCAGCTGGGTGCACACTAGACTGATAACAATCTCTCTGCGAAATGGGAAATGCATGCATCCCTCGACACGATTAGTATTCTTCCGCCCTATTTTAATGTCAAGCATAAGCACTGGGACGAAACAGAACGTTGAACCTGTAAGCTCCAGATCCCGCCTCGCGGGTGGCGCCACAACTGAGGTGGGCTATGATTGATCAATGACGGCTAACAAACCAGAACTAGCCAGTCCCGTCTTCTTAGCCTCTGTCGGCAACGTTGGTAGCAGCTGTTCCAATATTTTCTTTCTCTAGCGTCTCGGCTCCCCTAGGTTTGACCCAGCACTCGTTTCACTGTCCACTGTCTGGCTAACTGACAGTAGCTGCTCTAGTGTCTCCCTCGTCTCTTGCATCCTGACCGCCGAGAAAACCCCGCTGACTACCGCTTTCCAGAGTTGACCTCAGCTTATTAAGCCACGTGTGTAAACAACGCGCATCTTACGAGCATAGGCCAACCTGTCTGGCCACCCATGGTTCCTTTTGTCTATGTCCCCCTGACTGTCCCTTTTGACCTGACCAATCAGACACCTAATACGTACTCCCGCAACACTGCGCCCTAACGGTTAAATTGTCCAGACGCCGCTGCTCACAGGCTCTCCAATGGACGCATTTAGGACATGCAAGCAAACAATCGATCCGCGGCAACTTGCCTTGTGGACCCCATTCATCGCTCCTAACGTCTGATTGCCTTCTTCCATCAGAAGGAATATTCTTAGTGTTGTGGTTATAGAAGATCGCTTATCCTGGACCGCCACATGTTCCCCTGACAGCTAATAAGCCTCCTGTTTTTTGCCTAGGCTACTAACCGTAGTGCGGCGTCCCAGGTTATGTGAGCGATGACTCATCACCTAGACGTGCGGTGGTCACTCGGCGTGCCGACAACGACAGAACCTCCTCCATCCTCCCCCCGTTCCTGTTCACTGATCAGCTGACTGCCTTCGTAGTGTGCGCGTCAGCCCTCAGATCGCTCCTACCGTGGCACCGATCGATAATTTGTTGTTCGGCGCCGCAGCCAGGTCGGCGTGCGCACACTGGCGATAAACCCAGTGACAATTAGTTGTCAACGTGGCGGGAACCACCACCGCCGCCAAGCCCCCTCTGAACTGCTTGTATTCTCCACGCTGCAGTAGACTGCTTCCTACTACTTATTCGTTCTCCCTGTTTGGGCAATTACCTAGTGTCGTACCATCGCACCATCTGCTAGCAGGACGTGATTGGCACGCTACTTGTGCCTTAGCCAGTAGCTGAGCCTCGAGCACCATGACCAAATTGTCTCCGTTCAAAACCTGTGCTTGTTTGTCGGCTGACAATGGCTAACATGGGAGAAAATATCATTGAATGTCAGAATTGCTATCTCATTAAATTTAAACCGAAACTCTGAAAAGCGCTTTTTTGCTTCAACTCTTTTCTACTGAAGTACAGTACGGCTCAGCATTCGTGCAGCATGCTGACATTTGCGAAAGATTGATGCTCACTCGCTAATCGGCAGTGAATAAGGTTGTAGTACTGATTAGCGTGTAGCCTATTCTGAAGTCATTTCAGTCACGATAGGGTGCCGGCTTTTTAACGAGCTTCCTTCTGACCGCTTACAAAATGTATGTACTGTAAAAAAATGTTGCTGAAGTAGTGAACATTTTATTATTTGTTTTAACCATCTTTATAAATTCTAATATATTTTATGGAATACCTGCACGAGACAATTCTTCCTTGGACTCGTTTGGTAGCAAATTACGTCTTCTTAAAATGTTATAGTTAAAGAAAGGGTATCCTTCGGTTTTCGAGAAATATCTTATTATGAGATTTTCTACGAGTGTCGGCTGTTCATAAATAATACATCGTACCCGTGAATATACTTATGCTGTTTATTATGTATGCAGCATGATCCAAATCTATTGCAACAGTTTGAGAGAACGATGTGACTTATTCCTCAAACCGTAGGCAAAAACGCACGTTTTTCCTTAAACAGGATGTACACAGCGCGAAATTTGTAAACCGTGAATTCAGGTGAAGCAGTCAATAGGCTACCAAACGAGTACAAGAGACGCCTAGTAAACACCATCGAAAAGGCATGCTTTGCTGCCAAACTCACATTCTACAATCCAAGAAGGCCCTCACTAACTTCATGTGCGAAGGATGCCTTGCCAGTGCACGCCACTTCAAGTTTTGCTCACGAATTCACATGCACTTTCGGATGCAAGTACTTAAGGCGAACACAACGGCACTTGGCAGCTATAGCTGGAGGCAACTTGCCCAGTTGGCGTCAAAACGGGAAAACAGAACCCATCGTTCATCCATTACTGAACTTTCGCTTGATAAGAGTCATGCGCTGGATCCCAAAACTACTTTCCGAGTACTTTTTCAGGCACGAACAAATCGCAATTTGTGCTACCTGGAGGCAGCCTATTTACGGTGGTCAAAACCCGACCTATGTAAACAGTTCGAACATGTGGTTAACCAACATGTGATGTGGTAACATTCGGCTCCCTGACTAACACATTTGCCCGCCCACCTTTTCATTATAACGTTTTTCCTTAATTTTATTTTCCACAGGGTTTTAATATGCTGACTTTAATGATTAGCCTCAGTGACCAGGTTCTATGACCTTACCGTACGAATTCAATTTTGTATTTTCCCATGCGTTACTCAGGTTATGCAGTGAGGGCAAGCAGCGTTCGTGAAATTTATGAATCCATCAAATTCCACACTTTTCAAGTGCATATATTTGTAGTTCTGCCAGAGCATCTGAAACAGGAGTGTCACCTAGGCGAAGTACTTTGAAATACTTCTACCAACCCACTTCTGGGTGACAAGAATTCGGGTGAGATGGCAATTTGCATGAAGGCTGTCCTGAGTACCAGAACGCACGCAAGGCCGTCCACCCCCAGGCTCAGCTCTGCTCCAATGATTAGCATATGACATAGAGTTTATAGTACTACAGAGGAGTCCTCTAAACGTGATAGATGTGTAGTATACCTTAACGCCACCGCTGACTCATCATGCCAACGCTGCGGTTACCGTGATGGCCACCCCTGACCTGTCTATCTCTCAAGGTCTGAGCGACTTACAAACACACCCAGTCTCGCCTCTGTGCACTTTGCACTGTGCAACCAATCACCACCAGTCTACCGAGCCAAAGCGAGTATTCGAAGGCCGTCTGGGATGACTGCCGTCAGAGGACACTTGGGAATCCGCATAGGCGCCGCGCAGTCGCGGCGATGCTGCCTTCTCCCACGGGCCTCACGGTCGGACGCCCTGCAAGACCTATTGGCAACTTTCCCCTTAACTCTTCTGTAAAAAAATACATTGTTCCGTCTAATCTGCCTTCCCAAAATTGTCTCTTCTCCTAAGGAACCGGGCCTGGAACATTGTAGCTGTTATGGTTAACCGCCTTAGCCTTAACTCCTACAGATGCGCTGCACCAACAGAGAGCCAGATCAGGGTACAGCAGACGTTGTGGCCTTCATGATCCTCCTTCTCCATGGTATTTGATTCAGGTATGGTTTCTCCGGTCGCGCCTGTCAACTATGCCGAATCCAACCTCTGGTCTTCTTGCCTCTGTCTTGACACGGGGCACCGGTAGGCGAGGGAAGGGTAGATGCAGCTTTAGTCTACTGTCAGTTAAAACTAATAAAGCGTAAACTAATAAACGCAGAAGTCACCGACTGTGGAGCACACGGTGGACATCGTCGAGCGCGACAGTCATGTTGTTCGCGACCCCGGTAATGCTCATTGTACCCCCATCTGGTCCAGCGCATCTATCGCCCTACCCGTTTTGACAACCCTGGCCGCGACCCGCGCACATCCACGCCCTATGGTTGTCGGCCTTAGCGTACAACGTTGGGCTCACACCTCGGCCAATCATGTGCGCGAACCAATTAGCGACCCGACCAATCAATTCCTGGTTGGGTTCGCACATCGGCCAATCATGTGCTCGAACAAATAAGCGATTCCGCCCAATCAATTCCTGGCGCAAGTGCAGTGCGATCCACGCTCTTTTCGAGGGAACGAATCTTCGTTCTGGCTTAGAAGCAAACTGCTGCTCAATCCTGCCTTGTGCATGAAATGTACTTGCTAATTATCTCGCATGCTTGCTACTTCCTATCAAAAGAGACTGAATTTATGTTGAATAATTATAGTTGACCACGCATACCTACCTGGCTGTTACAAACACTTTAAACGAACTCTGTTGACAAATCGCATGCTTTCGCGACCAACAGAAATTGAGTTTCCCTTAAACCATGACCAAAAGAGAATTTAAAAAGGTCTGCAACCTACCGTTTGTAGATAAACTCGACCCTCTTCAACATTGCTGACCCTAACGTCAGGTGTACCCCTCGGCCTAGCCGAGGTCCCTCCGTTGGGTTTCCGGTTTCGGCGCTGAAAAAGGAAGAAAGTGCAAAAAATGTTGACAGTCCAGAAAATGGAATTTTAATTTAGAGCTCTTTGCTTACTGCAAACATAAAGTATCTATGTTCGGAAGACAAAATGAGCTCAAAAATGGTGTCTCGCTATTGGCAAATGAGAAAGTAGCAACGAGGGTTAAGTCTCCAAATAGTCCTGCTCAGAGGCGTCAGACCACTGGAGCATAGTTTGGTGTTGGGGCAGCATCGTCTAAAACAATGACTAGGAACGGACATCGGCTCTTATCTTTAGATGACTAGGCCAAAATTTATATCTATTGGCTCGTCAGAAAAATGCATTAGGTTGTTAAGTGCCATTCATCGCGCAGACACCCAGAGGCAGAACGATATTCCTGCTTTGCTGTGTTATCGTACGGCTGTGAGCGCCCTCGGCCTGAATGGGCCGATTCGCAAGGACATACGACCGGAGTTATCACAAAAACTACTTATTTTATGAAAGTAGCGATTTTTAATTTTTCTGTTGATTCTGTCAACGAGGCCGCTTTGGAAGGCATCCCGCGGCGCCTATGCCCTTCAAGCACACAGTTCTACAGTCCTTTGATAATTTGGCACTAAAGTTAACATTATTGTTATTCTGACGATAGCATTTCACCCTGGATATTATGGCGTTGTAAAACCACTTTTTGAATCTTTTCGGCGGTTTTCAAGGTCAAAAAGTATTGACGCATATTTGGGAAAAGACAAAGTGCTTTTAACGTTTCCTTTCCTTTTCATCCACCCTTTCTAGCTATTTATCTACACCCGAAAAAAACACCCTATTGCCACCGGCGCCTGTATCATGCTGACCAACTCTTTGCAGGATTGGGGTCACATGTTAAATCGCGGTTGGTCGGGGATGCACGCACATACCGCAGATCCCATGACCGCCAGAATTCTCAGGGGGGATCTGATTAGCGTGATCTTATAAAGTGCATGGAAGACTGTACAAATCGTACAAAAATTGCAGTGAATTTCAAGCAACGGTCGCTCATGTGTTGTAAATCGCTACAACACTCACAACTACTCGCCCTTAAACCCTTAAATGCTCTCTTGTCAACTTTGCTCCTCTGATTTTAGAGTTGGGAAGAAAATAACACAGTGGGCGCGATAGTCTTCTTTACAATCTTCATAAATTTGAGCACCGTTTTGGGTAGATTCGTCAAAACTTCTCTGACTGGGGTGTCCCGGCTTCTGCTACTGCAACAGTGGCAACCAGAACTGCAAGCCTCGCGATAAGAGTTTTGCGACATGCGACTGGATACCGCTACTCGCGCAATCATTGGTTGTCCAGTTTTCTTGCACAGTGACGCCACGCGCGGGCGTACCTACTGGCAACCGTTATTACAGGTGTTTGGGGTTAGGACTGAATACCTGATGTAGAGAAGTATTTCATGGGCAAACCGAGCAACCATCGATCTCGGCCAAACTGAAAACGTTAATGCCAACTGTTTGGACGTCCCGGACGCGAGTTATCACTCGGACAATCCGGAGAGTACCAGAACAAAGAGTCTTTACTGATGACCGGTTCTTGCAGTTACAAGCTACCTTCAAAGGGCGGACATTAGGCCAGGACAAAGGAGGCACGCGAAGCGAGGCTACCCGGAGCCGGGTTGCTGCTAGCGGTGAGGTTACGCTGAGGACATATGCACAGGCGCGCGTTAGCGAGTGCGCGCATGGTCACTTGGAAAGCCAATGGGGGGCAATGACGCCTGCCCCTTTAATAGCGAGGCTGCGAGCGGAACGGGGACTCTGCTGTTGGATACGCTGCCGACGACCCGAGACTGCTGCCGAGACGAGACCGATCACAGAAGGCAAGCTGCTGGACACACGGAAACAGAGTTGATGCACTAGTACAACTGACAGTAAATTACTAGCTGTCATCCTGTTCTGCCTTCTCTTCCTAACACGTACTGGGAAAGATAACATGTGATGACACAGGAACACACTAGGTTACAACAGTGGCGACGCAGGTGAGATCAACCAAGGACATAGCCAGTGTTGACACAAGAAAATTCTAGGTTACAACACAAACTATACAAAATACCGTCTGTGTTCAGGGACATGTGTTGCCTGTGAAGTACTCGGAACTAGTCAATCACAGAAGACACCTACAGCAGCCGACACCCTCGTAACTTGCTTCGTCTCGAACAGTGGACAATGTCCTATACTTAGGCACCACAGGTGAGTAAGACTGTTGTTTTAGCACCATATTCATTATACATCTTGCATAAAGCTAGAAAAAAGAAAGCCTAAAGTTAAGTTTCTGCAAAAAACAATGCGTAGTAAACGGATACTCCGACAGTTTTGGAGAAAACGCGGCCAAAGAGCCAGGGGGAACGAAATGCTGGCGCTACGCCCTCTTTGTTGATATGCCTGCGAATTTGTTAGATTAATAGTCGAACTTGGGGATTGGAGTCACTCGCAGACCGGTACCGACAATCTGACGACAGATCGTACCTCTTAGGAGTTAAATACACGTCATTCATAAATCTGGTGTTATTTATCTGATATCTGAATGTAAATATTGTCAAGTCAGCTATGTTGGGGAAATCAATAAAATGTTACGCCCAGGAATGCGGTGAAGCCAACTGCCTATGATACAATGAAATTAAACTTTCTTTGCTAGGGCGCAAATGTGATTTAAACTGCCTCAGAAGCTTGCTCCGGGCAGATGACCATATTTCGCGCCTGCTGCAGGTAACTTAGCCCGTCGGCCGAGGACTCAATCACTGGGCATATCGATCAGTCAGCCACCAATCAGGTGCCGCGCGAACAAATAATTGGCTCACCTGAAGGTCATTATCTTCGGGTGTGCATTACATCTACAGTGAGCTATCTATTCCCTTTGTTTTTTGACGATTTAATTGTGCCTGTGAAATTAGCACGTTAGAAATTGTTTTTCATCTTCCTTTCTACGTGTATAATGTTGCACTTCCCCCCTTACCCAAATATCCAATCGCAACTTTGTGTTTGGGAAGCTAAGTAGGAATCTTAAACTGTGGCCTGCGAGCTGTGGCAATCCTGGAATATGTATCTACGCAATAACCAGATTCAAGTATTCCGATTTGAAGACTTGAAAAGAAGCCCAAACAGTATAAACTTCTACTTCTGTTCCACGTTGGGTTATATTTACCTGCACGTCAGAGGACTGGACACAAATAAAGATGCAGCGCTCCTCTTAAACAGAAATTTCAGGCATTTTGTGGATTTATGCACTCTAGGAGTGTCCTCGAATTCCTCAACAGGATGTTTCGATTTTAAGTAAGTACAGTCTTCTTTGAAGTTTAAGTTTATCATCATAAAACCAAAAAGCTGTACACAACAGCACCCTGCTTGTTCGTGATCAGTCAACAGGATAAAACAAATTTACCGACAAATCCTTTCCTAAGCAGTACGCATTAAGTAAATTCAAGTTTTGTGACTGTATTTATTCATTTAGGTTAACATAAAAAAAATTGAACTAAATTCTGTAGGTAAAAACAGTTGCTTTCGCTTACAAAGCAGTGAACACATATTAAAAAATTTCGAGAGGAAAGGCAAACTGTTCATATACTTGGACGCGCAGAGTTTTCTTACCAACATTATAGCGTCAGACATACAGACTGCTCAGTCAGCACGTCTCTAAAACGCCGCCAGCAAGAAAACCACAAGGGTGGGAACGACAGTCACATGAAAATAAGTGTGCGACGGCTTACCGACATGCAAACATAGGTTACTATCCATCCAACGATTAGAATAAGAATGACGATGATGCCAACAACCCAGAGTAGAATAAACGGCCAGCCCAGAAAGGAAGCGCAAGCCGTAGTCTCAATGATATACTCTGAGGAAGAGGCGGACGAAGAGGACGAAGAAGAAGCTGGAGTGGACATCGACGGCGAGCCAATGGAAGATAACAGCGGAGAAGACTACAAGAGAAAACACAGGCATAGAGGAAGGCGAGAAAAAAAAGGGGCCTAAAAATAAATAGAAAAGCGATGGCGGAAAAGCGGACGGTGCAAAAGAGGATGTCGATAAAAACAGCATAGACGTAGGCGAGATAAAAAAACCCATGGCCACAAAATGACATAACTTACGACAGACGAAGCGAAAGTCGAGGAATAGGGAAGCGATTGCGGCAAAGTGGAAGCTGCAAAAGATGATGTCGAAATAATAGAAGGGGAAGTGGCTTCCTCGGTGGTG
>JAYGXS010000006.1:21458945-21470452 GCA_036362985.1 Ligula intestinalis | reverse complement strand
TGACTGTCTGACTTTAGGTGGAGGTGTTCTCCGCTGCAAGGTAAGCTAAGTTCTTCTTCCTTTCGGTTTTGCTCAATCTTTCGCTTCGCTCTTCGCTTCCGCTTCGTCCGTTCCTTTTCTATTTTATCCCCTCTCTCTCCTTCTTTCTTCCCACTTTATTGCCTTTCACTCTCCTCCTTTTCACTCGTTTCTCCTCTCCTTCCCCTTCGCTCTTCTTTCTTTGCACAACACGCTCTACCATGCTCACCTCCGAGCTGTTTTCCCTTTCAGCGTTGCGCCCATCGCAACCCAGGCGACCGGCAGCTAGGCGGTTGCCTGTTGCTGTGATGGTGGGGGAGAGATTGAGGTCGACCCTCAGCGCAATTCTTTCCACACGGTAATGAGGATTCCTCCCTATAGCTAATCCGACGCGGTTGCATCTATAGCGGTGCGCTAAAAGCCGAGGCTTGGAGGGGGGGGGGTTACCAACTGGCTGGATAACTTGGACACTGCAGTCGGCTCAATGTATGCCTTGTTGTGTGGTGTGGCTGTCTGCGGGCTGACAGTCACATTCAACGGCTCCTTCTTAATGTGATGTTTATGACGCTCCCTGTCGGGAGCAGAACTACCGAGACGTGTTGATTGGTACGCGTTTTGAGTGCTTGTCGTGCCAGCCGTCTGAGACCACCCGCATTATTTTTTTCGGCCTTCTTGACTCTGTCTTGACGATTGGAATTAGGTGAGGTTGCAGTCAGAGAGTGGGGTAGACCGGACGAGTTCCCCTTCACTGTACTTCCGCCACAGTCTCAGCGTGCTTCAACTCGTTGAAGCTCACAGTAGATATCGTCGAAATCGACGGTCAAACTATCGTGAAGTGGAGGACCTAAAACAGCAACCATACCAATCGAGATTCGATGTGTCAATTACTGTACACTGGTCGTTGTGGGCTTTATTTCCTCAAGCCGAATATGGCCTGACTTGAACTCTGCCTTCCGATTGTTTGCCCGTCCAATAGGCGTTTGTGTGGAGTAGCAGAATTTTAAACTAAAAGTCGGGCTTTTTCCCGATGTGGTGCCTTTGACACACACACTCTCTCTCTCTCTCTGTGCGTGAGATCTAGCCAGACGTGGAGGCGGGCTTAGGGGACGAGTTCAGCAGGGCCAGCCACCTGCTCCCTCTCTCAAATGCGATTGGAGGACGAGGAGAGAGTGCACTAGAAGCTGCGCAAGTCTACTCTCGATTTAAAATGAACCACCTTGCGAACTGACCATCCTTTCCCACGCTGCTATGGGGAACCCAGTGGACCTCGTCGAAATTGACGATCCAGCAGTATGCGTCAAGAAAATTGCTTTTTATATCCGGCTATAGATTAGATTCGCTAACTCGTGAAATCTCAGAAATTTCACTTGAAAATTCCTGTTACGCAATACCGGAACATGCATCGTCTGCAGTGCCTTCCATCTACAGGGCCACGCAGCGCAAAGCTTCACGTATCACAGTCCTCGACCTACTTTAGTGACAGCCAGTCACAGGTGCCCACACGCTGCTATTGGCCAATCGACTGCTCGAGCGGCCAGTGACTCACTTTCGCGAAGAGTTTATTCATTCACGCCCACATCACGCGAGCGAACAGCCTCGCGCGCAGGCCCAGAACTAGCCACGCGAGAAGTCACGTGATTACAGATCTCGAGCTGCCGGATAGCACGTGCACAGCCCCTGGGCGGGCCAATCACAGGCGCCCGCAAACTATTATTGGCCAATCAACTGATCGAGTGGCCAGTGATTCTTCCTCGCATGACGTTCAAATATTCACACCTGCATCACCCTAGCGGGGTCAAAGTCTTTAAGCAGTAAAGAAACGGCCATACTCAAAAAGAAAACACATTTTGGTTTATAAATTACTACTATGTTTTGAAATGGCCATTTTGCGTAAAGCGGAAAATTCAGAAAAGCAGAAGAATCGGTCTAACTAAGTAAACTTATTTGTTAGGGGTTTGCTTAATTCAGTTGACCCAATTGGTAAAAATTCGCGGCCGCGCTGGGAGGCGAACCCATACAGGCTTTTCAGTAGTCAACGCTCTCCCACTGAACTAAGAGGCTCACCATGAACACTGAATTTAATCACACTTGGACCAATTTTACCCTCATAACTCACTGCTCGTATGGAATCCACCACTACGGAACAGCAAGCTTACTGCCCAGGCAGGCTTTCCGGAGCAATTATCCTGAATCCACCAGAATGACTGCTGCGCTCACTTAATTTTTAAGGGGTTTGTCAATCCTATACTACGAGCAATTTAAAGTATGGTCATTAGCAAACAAGCTAAAGTTTGTATAAATTGCAACATGGTTTGGTGAGAAGTGGCTGTTTTTCTTCCGTCTTTTATTGTTTGAAATACGTTGACCTAAGGCTACCGTACCTTTCTTTGATTGAACGGATAGGAGCGTCACGGACCTTATGTATTTCATAAGCTCACATGTGGACGTGCCAGCCATTGACGAACAAATTTAAATATAATGATAAGTGAAATGGATCCGACAAAGCAAAGAGAGACCAGAATGGCCATTTCTGGCTTGTTCAATGTCATAAACCAATCATAACCAATCTCAAGCGTTGGTACTCCCGAGGTTTGAACCCAGAACCCTTGGTCATTGAGTTCAATACTCTACCACTAGTCCACGGGCTCCTTGCTTTGTCGGTTAAGATGGTAAAATCGTAAAAGTTGCAAACGCAAAATAAGTGTTTTGGATATAGTAAGAAAAAGCGTCTTCTGTCCCATTGCCTTACAATTCATTGTGGTACTTGATTACACAAATTTTAGATCGTCTCCGAAGTAGTGCTGGAAACTTGCAGTGTTTTCATTAGATTGCCGATAAAATTGGTTTAAGTTCGCACTGTTCGCGATGGCCTTCAAAATAAGGCATTAACCCAAGTAGTGAATTCGTGGGCATTCTTTCTAATGCACTTGCCTGTTTGGATCCCGGTTTTAGAATCACCCAAATATTTCAATTCATTACCGAGAAAATGAACATCTACAACAAATCAAACACACATGGCTGAAAGGCCACCAAAACCTGTAGTGCTAACAGCAGAGAAGAAGCGAATATTTATCAGGGTCCCATTTCAAGGGAACGGACAAAGCGAACTACTAAGAAGGCGCCCGAGTCAAGCTGTAGCAACCACCTTCCCAGCAGCCAACGCCGACGTACTTTTCTCGACCACTCCCATCCTATACGGAGAGATCAAGGACAAACTGTCAGCCCAGACCACATTCATGTGCAAATATTCATTTACCTGCTCCTGTGGGGCGGGATATATTGGTCGCACGAGTCGGCGTTTGTCCAAAAGAGTCCGAGAGCACATCCCAGCATGGTTAGGAAAGGGTCAACTAAAGGGTGTCAACAGTTCCATTCTAGCGCATCTGGTAGACTCTGACCATCGCGTGGATGCCAAAGAGGCCTTCCGAGTTATCTACAAGGTACCTTCAAGCTACTCAAAATTTCTTGGACAGCGTCTCTTGGCTACGGCAGAAGCGGCCACAATCAGGCTACGCCGACCCGTCCTTTGCGCCCAAAAGAATTTCGTCGCGGCACCACAGTTACCATGGTCAAAAGCTGCTAATCCAACAGCCATCGGCTTAACACCTCAACCGACTACCATCTCCCCCTAACGCTGATCAAATGTTGACCCCGCTCCGACCCCCCCCCCATTCCCCCTGCCCTGACAACCGTCCTTCTTTTTTCTACTAACCCGCATAGTCCATTTACTTAATCACCCTATAAATGTAACAGCCTGATGAGAACTATCGAAAACAAACGTATGTTCGCCAATTCATCGTCTGAAATGTTAATATGCCTAAGATCAATTAAAAGGCTTTTGATAACAAGGTACCTCTTGAACTAGCGCTTTAATTAGATATTTCGGCGTCAAGTATCTGCGTAATTTACCTTTCCCGGAGATAAAGTCAACATGAAAATTTAAATATGTGACCAGTCATTTGATTCCCTTGAGAAGTATGAATATTTGTCTATGCTAGAAATGAAAGAACCCGCTTTTATGTGCATAAAGGAGCGGATTTCAATATATTTCTTTACTTAAAGGTTTCGTTCTAAGTTTGGAAAATCACAATGGATTGGCAGAACATTTACTACGATTTTGCGAAAACGGAGGATCTTCTGCGTGTTCCATTTAAGTTTTTTCCTATTCGCCCATAATAAACTGTAAATGGAAGATGTTTGGACATCTTTTGTATACGGCTTCACGAAGAAAGCTGACGTTATGTCTTGGATGTTCATCTTTGCATATGCTTGATTACAGTCCTTATTTTCGGTGTGGTAGAACAACTTAAAGCCTTATAAACTTATTATCTAATTTTATGGTGCAAAAGGTAGCACATTTATAAAATATAATTTTTTAAACTTAATCCGATCTTCCCTTCCCAACAATAGTATGTTATGTCATAGTTGCTACCGTTAAAAAATACTTTCTGTCCTCTGAAGCGATAAACCTAAACAGTTCCTGGTCTTTATTAATGTTCTTTTGTAGTGCAACACGCACAAACAAGGTTCGGACCGCAGTGTTTAGTAGCACAGTCGGATATCAAGAGACGTTTGATTTGGTCTAAATTGGTCCACTTTAAACTTAAATACACTCAGTTGCAACGAAATATTTACGAGGAAATAGCACCTTGCGTCTCCGGTCTATCTAATGAATAAATAAAACAACATTATTGACCACTTGTACCGCGTCATATAAATCTACTGGCCTTATGAGAATTTTTCGAAAGTATACGTTCACTCGCCAAATTAGTCTTCTGAATTCTGTTAATTAAAAAAAATCCAACATGTTTTAAACCACGCATTCAAATTTCGATATTCACATTTCCTGAGATAGCCAATCTACTGTACACTGGCAACACGTTGTCTATAAATATTCCTATTTAGAAAAGCGGAAAATTCGGATAACGTGGAAAGTAGACGTAACTTGTAAACCTTTGTATTAAATGTGCAAAAGTCTAATTAATAAAGTAAGAAGGGCAGAATTGTTTAAAAAATAGTCGCTCAAGCAAGGTGGTGCAGTAGTATTCTTCCATATTAAGTGCAATTTAAAGAATGACCGTTGGCAAAGTATCGATTTCAAAACAGTTCAACGAGAACTAAGATGCAAATTTAGTCTGCGTTGTTAGAATTTTAAGGTTAAAAAACGTTGAGTTCTAAATTTCAATAACTTAATGCTCTCATATACAACAGTCATGTCAATAGCTAATACCCCACTCTGCTACACCGGTTACGTATAAGAAATCACAAAATAATCGAACAAGTCTCTGTCGAAATAGTTTTCGAGGATGCTGCAAGAGAGATTTATGCGGCATGTGTACAGGCACTACGCTAAATGCAGAAGCTGGTATGGACTTAAACTGGAAGCGAAGATGACGAAATTTAAGCAGAACTGCCCCCTCCATCCCTTACTCGAACAGCGTTAACCTGTTCTTCGTACTGGAAAGTTGACAGAAAACGTTTGGATGTCTTTTGCATACGGCTTAATGAAGATAACAGAGGACATGTCTCCTGTGTTCATTCAGATGGTTGTTTAAAGTCTTTATTTTCGGTGTGGTAAAACAAATTAAAACCCCGTAAGTTTATTACTCAATTTTATAGCACGAAATACAGCAGATTTGTAAAATATATTTTCTAACTTAATCCAATCGTCTTTTCCCGACAAAATACTTTATCTCATATTTACACCTACCTCAATTTCATGAATGAAAGAAAATATTTTCTTTTCTCTTAACATATATATTAAAAAAGTTATCGGTCTTTATGAATGTTCTTTGATATTGCACCACGAGCAAACAAAAAGGTTTGGTTTGTAGCCATTAATAGTAAAGGAAATTTTTCGGATATCAAGAAACGTTGGATTTGGGTTAATGGGTCCATTTCTTTTTCAACAGACAATTTTTGGCAACATATGAGTCTGTGCGTGTGCTGAAAGTCGCCGGAAAACCAGAAAGTGAGTTGTAATCTTTCGTGAGTTTCATAGACACCAGTGGTGGGCACACTACGCCGTCTGTGAATGCATTTGTTTGTGCTGTCCGACCAGATGGTGTTCACGGTTATGCTCGGCTGATGAAGGCTTATAAGCCCAAAACAGTTATGCATCAAGTAACCCCCAAATTTTGTCATACCCCCCCTTACTGCTATTTTGACTTGTCCGGACTCGACCTGGTAGGCGGTCACCCGTTGGATACCTCTGACCACCACATGAACTTTGTTTACTTCGGAAGCCTATTTCATCGGTGTTCACACATTTCTGAGTATATATTTATAAATATTGCTAATGGAAACATATATATATATATATATATATTGAGAAGGTAAGGTGATCACGGGAACCAAAGGTTTATCTTCCTGACGCTTCGGAATCATACAAGCTTCCATTGTCAAAGGTAATAGTCACACGAATTGTCACAGTATTTAAGGGTAAAATCAGCTAGGCAGGCCAATGACTGTTGTTGTCATTCGTGAGTTACATAGACACCAGTGGTGGACACACTGCGCCGTCTGTGAGTGCATTTGTTTGTGCTGTCCGACCAGTTGGTGTTCAGGGTTATGCTTGGCTGATGAAGGCTAATAAGACCAAAACAGTTCTGTATCAAGTTACACCCAAATGCTGTCATACCCCCCTTACTGATATAAACATACCCAGGACTTCAGCGTCTTGAAAACCGAATGTATGGTCTGTAGCTGCACAATGTTCTGCCACTTGAGAGCGTTCTTCCTGTCTGTGCACCGCTCCTTCGTGTTCGTATATGCGGGTCAGCAATCGCTTGCCCGTTTCCCAGACATAGTTCACTTCGCAGGAACAACATTTGATCCGATACACGACGTTGGCCGTTTCACCTCGGGACAGGAGAGTCTTTGGTTTCATTATCAATCGATGGATCGTGGCTTCGGGTCTATGGGCGATGCCGATACCTAATGGTTGCAGGAGTCGAGCGGCTGCTTCGGACACGTTTGCAATATACGGTAACGCCCGCCAGACTTTTGGTTGGTTGTCCGTTGGCTTTCTTATTGGGTTGACCCGTCTACTGCACTCTATGAAGCTCCGGGGGTATCCGTTGGTAGTGAACATCTGCTGTAGATAGCGGAGTTCGGCCACTTTGTCGGCTCTTTCGCTGCAGTGAGTTTCAGCTCTTTAGTACAGACTTCGTACACAGCTGCGTTTGTGAGACAATGGGTGGTTGCTTTGGTAGGCGGGAGGCAGTCATCACAGCAGGACGACGGGTGAACCCAACCAACGGGTCATGGTAACCCGATCAATGACCGTTATCACCCCGACGCCCCACACCCCCCCCGCTACCGAGACGAACCCACGGACGCATGCTAACAACAGTCATTGGCCTGCCTAGCTGATGTTACCCTTAAATACTGTGGTAATTCGTGTGACTGTTACCTTTGACAATGGAAGCTTGTATGATTCCGAAACGTCAGGTTGATAAACTTTTGGTTCCCGTAATCGCCTTTCCTTCTCAATTATCTCCGGGAACACGCAGTGAGAAGAGGAGGCGATCACGGGAACCATAGTTTTACTTTCCTGACGTTTCAAAAGCGTACAGGCTTCCGTCATCAGAGATGGGGGTTGTACCGCGCCTCACAGTATTTATAGTAGGTGACAGTCATGGTCAAAAGGGTTTAAGCCAATGCAAAGGAAGGGGGGTGGGACATCGGAGGGATGCTCAACCATCGACGCCTTGAAGCGGATTAGTCTCAGTCAAGGGGTTTCTCGTCGGATTCTGCTGTTCGCCCCTGTGCCGCTGTCATTGATCTAAGTAGCCGTCCTGGGCCGGTGATTCTGTTTTTGTTCACACTTCCAGCCGGTTTCGCACCTACAGGATGAGCGGATTAAGCGGTTAGGCTGATGATTGCTCCGTCTGTTTGTGGTGCGGTTACTTGTGTGTTCACCATGGGCTCGTAAGGGCCCGGATTCACGTTCCGTCTAATTTGGTGTTCACTTTTGCCTTCCTTGAGTTTCTTTCGGAGGGCTTGGTAGGCTGTGGGAAGCGACACACAACGGTCAATGGAGGTTATACCCGTGTGCCGGGCCGCGATTGTTTCCCTCACCACGTGGTCGTTTCCTTGACCTAGAATTTCGGCATTCTGAAGAGCGAATTTGTGTCCGGAATTTGCGCAGTGTTTCGCCACCAGCGAAAGTCGCTGCATCGTATCTATAGCCCTGCTGTGTTCTGCCATCCGGGTCTGCAGCCGCTTCCCAGTCTCTCCGACATAGTCGACCGCGCAGGAATCACATTTTATTCGGTAAACGACGTTTGTGTTTTCACCTCGGGGCAGGGGTCCCTTTGGCCGCATGACGAAATGTCGTATTGTTGCCTCTGGCCGGTGGGTAATGCCGATCCCCAGGGGTTTTAATAGACGGGAGACTGCCTCCGAAACGCCGTCAATGTATGGTAGCGCGCGCCATAATTTCGGTTGCTCGGCTGCCAGCTCTCCATTCGATCGGACCTGTCTGCTGCGTTCGATGAAATTTCGAGGATATCCGTTGGCCAGGAAGAGACGCTGGAGGTATCCTAATTCAAACTTCCGGTCCTGCGGCTCGCTGCAGTGTGTTTCTGCCCGTTTGTATAGTGTTCGCACATAACTGCGTTTGTGGCATGCCGGGTGTTTGCAATGGTAGCTTAGGATTTGGCGCGTATTGGTGGCCTTCCTGTGCACCGTCGTTTTGAGGCTCCCATTGGGTTTTCGATGGACGAGCACATCTAGGAACGGTAGTTGGTTTTTATTTTCAGCCTCCATCGTAAACTGGATATCAGGGAAGACAGAATTCAAGAGATCGTGAAATTCCTGGACCTTTTCTCGCTCAATGATGACAAAGGTATCGTCAAAATATCGACTCCAAAACTTTGGCTGATAGTTTGCAAACACGATCACCATCCCCAATCGGCGTCCCCTTGATCTGTTTGTACATTGTCCCCTCGAATGTGAAGTGCGTCTTCAAGCAGAATTTTATGAGTTGGACGAGATGTCTCCGTTTCACCGTCTCGCCCGTCTCATCATACTGGCTCTCCAGTAGCTCGCTTATCGTGTCGACGGCCAGGTCTTGTGGGATGGAGGTAAAGAGAGAGGTGATGTCGAATGACACCATGACCTCGTCTTCGGTGGGTTGCACTCCCTTAAGGCGCTCCAGGAATTGAGTGGCTGAGCAGACCGTCGTGGCCGTGTTCGACGTCAGTGGCTTTAGATTTCGAGATAACCATTTAGCCAGATTGAATGTTGGTGCTCCTCGCAATGACACGATCGGCCGGAGGGGAATCCCAGCTTTGTATACCTTTGGTAGACCATAAAACCTCGCTACGGGTGCATCTGTTAGCTTGATGGCCATTCGTACCCACCTGCTGATCACGTTGCTACTTTGCATTTCGCTGAGCAATTTGTCCAGTTGCGCCATCAGATTCTTCATCGGTGCCTCGTCACATGGAAGGTACGCTTGCTGGTCCTCCAGCAGGGCGTTGGCGTTCTGAATGAAGTCGCTCTTATCCAACACCACAGTGGAACGTTCTTTGTCTGCTGGGATAATCACGATACTGGTCTCAGCCCTCAGTGTTTTGAGTGCACTCTCATCTGCTCGGGTAATGATTGCGCGAGGTTTGTGCGCTATCACCAAGGTTGTTACCTGTTGCCGAATAAGATGCTTCGTCTCGTCAGATTCCCCGGTTTGTTTAAGAATTGATTCGACCGTTGCGACAAGGTTGATTGGATCAGCATCCGCGGTGTGAAAACAAGCTTCGTGGCTCAGTACTTTTACTTGTGTTGGTGTCAGCTGTTGGGAGGACATGTTGTGCACAAGAACTTCCTGACGTTTCAAAGGCGTACAGGTTTCCGTCATCAGAGGTGGGGGTTGTACCGCGCCTCACAGTATTTATAGTAGGTGACAGTCATGGTCAAAAGGGTTTAAGCCAATGCAAAGGAAGGGGGGCGGGACATCGGATGGATGCTCAACCATCGACGCCTTGAGGCAGATTAGTCTCAGTCAAGGGGTCTCTCGTCGGATTCTGCTGTTCGCGCCTGTGCCGCAGTCATTGATCTTAGTAGCCGCGGATGAAATAATGGTCTCATTCGATGTCGTCTCTTTGTTCACTTCTTTACCACTAGAAATAGCAAAGCAGTGCACGGACGAACTGCTACAGTCCTACAAGACTGATATCCCTGCAACTGCGCTGCTTGAACTTTTGGACCTATGCCTACAAACCAACTTCTCATTCAACAACCAATACTACCAGCAACTGAAAGGAGCCCCTATGGGATCACCTATATCAGGCTTTCTTGCTGAAGTGACAATGCAAAGGCTCGAGGCGATAGCCCTTCCGCTAGCCAACCCTAAATTGTGGCTACGACACGTTGATGATGCCTTCGTTATCGTGAGGAAGTACCAACTGGAACATTTTCACAACATACTCAACGCCACACTTCCAGGAATTAAATTCACACTCGAAAAAGAATTCGACGCTAAGCTCCCGTTCCTCGATGTCCTGGTACAACGTCAATTAGATGGAACATTACGCACAACTGTTTACCGCATGGAAGCGTATGCCGAAGTCATCCTAAACTATGAGAGCAACCATCCTATCTCTCATAAAAGGAGAACTGTCAACAGTCTGTTAAATCGAGGCAAAACGCATTGCTCGGAAAAACAAGGCTAGGAAGAACTGAATAACCTATTTAAATTAATCTCCGAAAACGGTTATCCACGAGAATTCATACGTCGCTGCTTGAGACAAAAATCGTCAAAGAAAAAAAGATTCAGGCAATATCACTCAGACGTCATATACCTGGCGTAGCCTTCCTTACATCAAAAACGTCTTCATACTTGTTTTCAGACATTTGAGGAAGCATCACCTACGGGTAGCCCATAAACCAACAGTGACATATCGCACCAATTGGTACATCCTAAGGATAGGGTGCACTATTTAAATAGGAAAGGAGTTGTCTATAAAATCCCATGTGGATAATATGATGCGGCTTATTGTGGCCAGACCGGAAGACCCGCCTCTGTGCGCATTCATGAGCATCAATTAGCGATATACAGACTAGACCATCATTTTGAAGTCGCCATGCATTGCGTAGACACTGAACACAAGTTCGAATGGGAAAAAATCGTATTGTCGCTACCTGTTCTTCCAAGAAAGGACGTGAATTCCTAGAAGCGATGCACACGGACACTTCATGCATCAACAGACATGTCGAGTTGGACTGTGTGTACAAAAGTCTCAAACAGAAATGGGTGAGACGCGAACCTATCCGAGCCGAAAGAAACACACTGTAGCAGTCCATGCCACTGCATTATTGATTTTCCTACGATTTAAAATGTTAACTGTTAGTTGTTTTTGCATTCACTTTTCCCTATGTCTGAAGACGAAGCGGGGTCTCCAGCTTCGAAATTTCACAAAATAAAAATTCTCTTTCACACAAAACCTATTGAACTGCAATCTATATTACTTGGGGTGCCTACATTT
>JAYGXS010000006.1:21401717-21458845 GCA_036362985.1 Ligula intestinalis | reverse complement strand
CAAAACCTATTGAACTGCAATCTATATTACTTGGGGTGCCTACATTTCAACACATATGTTGAATATGTTGTTATCGCCAATTTGGTAAGGAATCAATTGCCTCTGCACCTTATCAGACGACAGGCACAAGCAAGATACGAAATAGAAGGCTATCTCAAAATATTTAAGATCCTAAGTGCTCACAGCGGCAGTATAAACTAGGCAGCAGTTAACTTACAGTGCAAATGCGTCACTTGACGTCTGTCTCCGTCTGCGTGTGTGTGCTGAAAGCCGCCGGAAAAGCAGAAACTGAGCTTCACTCTTTTGTCAATTTATATATATATGTGTGTCAGATGGATCACCGTGATAAACCACGAACATCCGGCGATAATCCTCGGATGCGCTTTGACGATTAGCGAGGTAATGCGAACACACGGTGCACTTGCTCTGCCAGGACACGCACACCAGTAAGCTGCGAACTTTCTGATCTCCTAGCTAGTGATTTAGACGCCTGCGCAGCTGAAGGTCTCAGTTCGAGTGCATGTGTTTGTGTGCACATGCATTCATGTTCTTCCATGCATCACACATGCACTCCCTCATCCTCATCATGAAAACCCAACACCTCACGTGAATGAAAATGACCAGATGATATATGATAGGCGTAGTGGACCGCCGGGCGCAGGTTGTGTGACCTGGGATCCGTACCGCCGCCGGCAAAAATAACCGCAGGTTCGCCTACATCAGCATACAATCTGCTCATCAAGGCATCCCTAGCTCCCCACGAAGTGCACTTGTGAACACTTGTCGTGATTAATTCTCCAGTCGAATGCACACTTGTAAGCGGGTACCGCATGAAGTTAAAAAAGTTAATGAGAGGCCGAGGTAATAGGCGTACAACCATTGGTTCATTCTTATAGTGACCGGATGGGCTACTTTTCGCGCAGTGAGTGCGGTTATGGCCGGCACGGTGTTAGGAGAAAAAATTATTCCGTAATCTCGACTACCTGCGCCAGGAGTCGGCCTGAGTGAGCCAGGTTGACTGAGTTGAATTCCGACGGCAAATTGTTATGCCATGGTAGTGTTTATTGGTAACACTGAGAGATACCATTGGCAGTAGAAAGAAGATCAGAGTTTGGGAAGGAGATCAGGGTACTAGTACTCATAGGGGGACTGTTCTGCTGGATTTGGAAGGAAACATAGCCTTGAGTCGATTGGTTGCAAGCGGTTGAGAATCTCCATATCACTCTACGGCAGGATGTAATTTATGGAATTCAGCATATTGTGGTCACGGAAGATGACGCAGGAAATACTCAGTTGAATGCGAGGGAGCTCTGATGATGATTGAGCACGGTCACATCAGAAGTTGAAAGTTCATCGCATGTCGTGGGTCACCAGTTATCAAGGAATGAAGGTTAATAAGGTTAAGCCTTGTCACTACGATGTTTCAGGCCCGGTTCTTTAGAAGAAGAAGAAGAAGACGAAGAAGGAGAAATGGAAGGCGAGAGTGGCAGGAACAGTTTATTATGTACTGAATGGATGGAGAATAGGTAGGAGGCGGCTTGACTGTCAGACTAGCGCACGTCCCTTGGCCGGCTGGTTGTGTGTGAACTCACGAGAGCGTAGGAAATTGCCGGAAACCCAGAACATGCTTTGCTCCTATAGCCAATCAGGAAATGAGTCACACTCATTGGTGCGAATTCGCACGCGGGTAAATCAAGACTAGCGAGGCTATCGCAGGGGTTAAGTAAGTTAAACCCTAGCAACTGCGATCTTCAGGCCATGGTAACTTGGTGGAGAAAAAGTAAGTGGAGGCCAGCATAGTAGGAATACTATATTGTTTACACAGGAGAACGGAGAATACATGGAAAAAGTGTTGACAGCGGAGAGCACGACCTTCCACTAGAGCGGCGTGATCCGAAGCACGGCATAGTTTCAGGAAATACCCGAGGCCCAGACAGAAAGCGTTCACGCCTGCAGCCTTCCTATTCATCGCTGGTCCAACAGGCATCTATGCGGCAACTGTGACCGGCTGTTCTCAGCCGTCGAGCTCAGCGGCTGCGGGACTTCAGGAAAACACACTTCGACGCGAGCTAGTCACAACATACTTGCTGTGTCCGGCCTCTGGAACAGCCAATCACAGGCCAACTCATGCAGGACCTCATGTGAAGACTGCCGAGCAAACTTTACTTCAGACACCCTTTGCAGGCTTACGGTCGTCTGACGGTCAACGTCCAACTACCAATTCTCCAGTCCTTTTGTGCAAAACATACTGTTCTTACCACCCTGGCCTTCCCGTGAATTTTGCTCTCCCAAGGAGCCAGACCTGAAGATCGCAGTTGGTATGGTTTAATTTACCTAACCTTTGCGACACATCCATCACACAAAACACCTCCTCCTCATCATCACTCAACATCGACAGCTTTCACGCAAGTTCGAAGTGCGTTCGTTGGCTCACCTCCATGTGGCTTCTCAGTTACATGCGTGATCTGTGCCATATTCATTATGACATACGCAAACTCTGGTCAAAAACAGGTACTGATCAAATTATATTGGATACGTTTAGTAGACCGCAGACTCAGGCTGTCAGAAGTGGCACCGTGCAGAAGCCTATCGGTCTGATGGTTAAGGCTAATTGAGTTAACACTTACGGCTGCGATCTTCCAGGCCTGGTTCCTTAGGAGGAGAGCCAGGAGTAATGGGAAGGCCAGCGTGGTGGGAAGAGTGTATGCTGTACAGACGGAGAGGATAATAGTTAGGAAGAAGTACTGACTGGCGGAGTGCACGTCTTGCCGCAAGGCGGGCTAAGTTCGGAGTGATGTCTGGGGGCGTACATTCGAGCAGCCACCGTCAGCTGTCTGCTTTATACAGCCTTGAAGGTCATTGGTTGGACCGCGCGAGATAACGCACCAACGTGGGCGTGTAAGTAGGTCGCGCGCCAGTGCATCTAGCCCGAGGCACGCCAAAAACTGCCTTCGCACGAGGTCCTATGCTGTGCGTGACCTCGTCTGTGACATCAAGATTTAGGAGGGTGTCGGGGAGCAGCCTCCACTACAAGCCGTCCTGATCCAAGCGTAAGTTTGTGGGGGCCTGCCTCGCTGACACACGCTGGCTTAGTTGCCAAAACCGCACAGGTTCAGTGTCTACGCGCGCCGGCTTAACTCCTACGTCCTACTTGTCCTATGCTCCCCCGCTTGTCACGGCTCAGTGCGCACGTTAGCTCCACCCAATAGACGCGCGCATGTCCACCTGGCTGAGTGCATGGTCCAGCATTCTCGACTCCACAGCACCGAACGCACAATTTGGCGTAATTACTCGGTCTGCATAACTCCGCCTGTGTACGCTCTATTTTTTGGCAGTAAACTTCTGTCCACCAACACCGTCTTGCTTGGGTTGTGATTTGCAAGAACCTTCTTTTTGTCGACATCACAACTTGCGACAATTGGTGACCCCAAAGTGACTGCGTACTCCAACGCCCGAGGAAATCAGTAGCAGCAATATACCAAGTCAGTGGAAAAGGGCAAGACACGTCTGGTTCCTAAATCCCCCCATCCCACACTAGTGGCAGTGGTTCACCCCTGCCCTATCAGAGGGGTCGGCGAGGAAATGGAGGACTTGACGGAAGCACGTTCAAACAGCTTCATCTCCGTAACTTTCAACTTAGTCATTCAATGAGCCTGAGTGTCAGAAGATTTGCGTCGAAAGAACTGATGTCTCCTCAAACGCCACTGTCATGTCTGCTGCCTAGGATGATGTGTTTCAGAAGGGGAACGAACCTGCCGCTTGTAACTCCAAAGGGAAGTGCTCCAAGAATTTTCAGCGTCTCAGGGAGCAGTTGTGTTGGTTTTGGGCAGGTAAAATAGCAAAAAATGACGTCCACGCAATAGCCGCGTTGGCCAATTAGCGCCCATGTTAGATAGTTATTGATTTTTCTACCTATTCAAACTTTTATTGTTATGTACAGCGTCAATTTCCCTTGCAAACGTTTGGTCTGATGAAGAGTTGCTGAAAACAATTGTTTGCCAAAAAAACTGACTTCTAACTTCTGTTCACCAACACCGTCTTGCTTGAGTTGTGATTTGCAAGAACCTTCTTTTTGCCGACATCACAACTTGCGACAACGGCAGACACTGACATCCACTTGCCTGACGAGAGTTTAGTGGCCCCTAGCAGCCATTTGCAACCCGAGGTCAGCCGCTGACGCATGGCGCCTTTGGCCTGCAAGGCCTGCGCGCCCACTGCTGCCTGGGGTCAGGCACTAACGGTCGCTGACCGACGCCTCATCGTGGCTGCATGCCCACAGCCGCCTTCGCCTATCTCAAGCTCGCACCACGTCCGCTAGTCTAGACACTAGCCGCGTGCTTGGCTGCCGTAACAAAGCACGCGCTGGCATTCCGGCGCTCTCGTCACTCCGGAACTGATGCCCTCGCAGCCGGAATGTAGTCGTCCGAGAGTCAAAACTCTTTCCATCTGCTCGCCTATCCTTCTGTGCAGAATACCTTATTCCGTGCACTCTGGCCTTCCCACCGTCTTCTCTCTCTTCTCCCCTAAGGAACAATAGTCTGAAGGTCACAGTTGCTAAGGTTTAACTCACTTACCCGCCTGCTATAAATATGCTCAAAACATTCCTCAAAACTGACAACTGCCTCCGTTCCTACCGTCGTTTATCTGGCGATTAGTATGTGCCTATATCTTATTTACCAAGGCGGTCTCGCATGAAATGCTAACGTGATCGTTGTTTGCGGTCGTGATTGATGCGACTGTGGCTTGGCAGTCCACATTCGAGTTAGTAGTTGCCGCGATTTCATCATCCGTGTTGGATGATTCGCTGCTCCCGCCAACTTACTAAGTAGTGACCTCTTAGCAGCCACTTGGAACCCAAAATCAGCCACTGACGAATAGCACCTTTGGCCTTTAAGGCCTACGCGCCCACTGCCGCCTTCGCCCATCTCAAGGTCACGCCACGACCGCTAGTCTAGACATTAGCCGCGTGATTGGCTGCAGTAACAAAGCATGCGCCGGCGATTTCCGACGGAATTGATACCCTCGCAGTCGCACTGCAGCCATTTGAGAGTCAAAACTGTTGTAGCGGTCTCTCCCGCCCCACTTTCTCTATTGCTTTGTCCGGCGTCATTGTTCAACACCAGCTGCCTCAAGGTCATCCAATAACTCTGTCAGCGCTTACAGACGCACTGACATGCAGATATTTGACCTACTTCCTCCCGGACACATATATGTGCGTCTAGGTCCTCGTGGCTGCCCAAGAACCACTCGAACAAGTCCCTTTTTCCCCACTCTCGGCCACTAGAAGTCACTTAGGACCACGGCGCTCAAGCGGAATGACGTGTGCTCCGAAGTTCAACTTCTCTTCACCTATTCTTCGTTTTTTTGTGTACACAAAAAACTATTCCTTCTACGCTGGCCTTCCTAAGACTTCCCCCATCTCCTAAGAAACCGGGCCTGGAAGATTTTTGGTGTTAGGGTCAACCATCTTAGCCGTCACTCCTATACTCTTTCCCTCTATCCTCCTATCCTATGTACACAGAATAAACTATTCCTACTATTCAGGCCTCCACCGACTTCTCTCCTCCTAAGAAACCATGGCCTGAAGATCGCAGTTTCTACGGTTTAACTCTCATAACCACCTGAGATACCTACATGTATATTTACGTGCTTGTTAGATCTAGTATGGTAACATTTCCTTCTGGAGTATGCTAACTAAGGTCGCTAGTATCACCACCGTCACAAATATTGCACTATTCCTGCTGCACTGTTTTTTTCATATTGCTGTCCTTTCGTACCGTACTTGTAGTTTACCTATTTAGGCAGATGATATTCTGTAAATTCTAACCTAGAGCTAGGTACTCTACACGGTCAAAGGTAGCCTGCCTCTTTCTGACGTGGTAGATCTTCAGCTAACATTAACACGGTTCTTAAACCAGTCAGCTGACTATAAATCCTATATAGATTACAACTGCATAGTAAGTTCACATTTTTTCATGTACACGCAGGCTGCATGGTAGTGAACTACTTACTGGCCTGAGCAAGCATAATTTCCAGAATTAGCAATCCTGACATTGCCATACTACTTCTAGCAGGAGTATCCTGGCCCTCGTAGTCTACACTTTAGGAAAAACAGACACGGCTTTGGTGAATACAGGTATAAGGAGGTAAAAACTAGGGCAAGCATTGAGTTGCATCGAGCCTCAAACATCAACTCTACTCGGAATAGCATAAATCTAGGTCCCACTCCTAGATGAGATCGAGTGAACACGAGCCCAGCGCTGACTCTAATCAGCGTCATCTCTGAGCGGGTATTAGCTTTAGTAATAGTACCAGCACTACGATCACTCAGCTACACTGCTAGTAAGTGGCAGTATAAATAGTAGTAGTAGTAGCAACGCCAGACTCGGTCTCCTTGAGTTTTTCTGGACACCTGCTGAAGATGAGTGAGGAGAAATAGTGCAGTAGTAAAAGCTCAGAAGGCTACTGTCACTTAAGGCTAAGTTAAGCGGTGATTCTGGCCTGCAGTAGTGAAAGTGGCCTACGTCTGATTCCCATTCATTCACCTAGACTCTATCTTGCCACCGGTTCAAGCGGAGATAGGTTTAGAGTGTGGGAGATGGCTGCTCGTCTACGTTCACGATACCTGACTACAGTCAATATCCGTGCTCTTGGGCATATGGTGGCCATAATCGATTTCGATGGTCAAACTATCATTTGAACAAAGTTATAGTTTCTCGATAGTGCTGAGTTCGACTCAAGAAATGCTGCGCATTCAGTCTATTTTCGAAGGCGGGTTGCCAGTTCATATCTTATCTTAAATAACGTCCCAGGCCAAAGCAGATTCCATTTTGGACCAAGGTCGCAAATAGGATCAAAAATATTCGCCAAAACGCACAAGTGCCTCTCTTTCTACCAACCTTAACCTGGCGGTCAGTATTGGCCTCTATCTCATTAACCAAAGGATCTCGCATTAAATGGTGCCGTAACCATGGCTTGCGGTCGTGACTGATGCACCCATGTCTTAGTCTTATATGGTTTGCTGTCATCGAAAATGTTGATGGCCCCATGCCTTCCACACGTGAATGATTCTCCCCCACAGGCAAAGTTTCCAAAGGGAATATGAGTGAAGAAGTCATTGCCTGCCCAATGCCTGGCCTTCCTGTCGTGACCTCAATCCGTCTAGACCTCAAGGTCGTGGCGGCCGCCAGGCTTACTGGCGCGCGTGAATTGGACCACCCAATTCGATGTCCACCCACACGCTATCCAACCAGTCACAGGCCGTCCTAGCCAAAGAACGCTCTCTCTCTGTCTACTGGCCTGACCGCTCTCAAACTGGCACTTGGACCGCGGCTGGCTCTCCTGCTGGCCGTAAGCGCTCCAATCAAATCTCTTCTCATCTATTTTCCCTTCCCTTGCGAACACAATATACTCTTCCTTCTACTCTGGCCTTTCCAAGACTTATTCTCCACTAAGTAACCATAGTCTGAGGATCGCAGTTGCTGGGTTTGACCCACTCAACCCCCTGCGATACGAGAACGGCAAGTCACTGCGCTCGTTGATTGGCTGCGGGCCTGAGAACCATGATCGGGGCAGCTCGCTGCTGTCACTTCTTCTGTCACTTCTTTAAAACAGTGACCCGCCTTGTGGAGTAAGCTTTCATCTGAGAATTAGCGTCTTTCCTTCCATTCACCGATCCTGCGTGCTAGGTCATTCGCATCCTTGAGTTATCACCCGTTGTTATTGACCTGTTTCATTATCAATCTTCGCTGCGGTTGTCGGTGATGATGGGTTTAAGCCGAAACCCGAAATGTCAGGCCAATTAACTTCGCGTTCCAGCTATCGTATCTCCTACTTCTGAACTGCTTCCTCGGACTCGTATGCTCGCTTTTATCAGCAAATTTGCTCGTTTGGCAACTGGACCAAAAATAAGAAGATTCCAACAGCATTAGTACACCGTGTTCTGGACGACCCGAATAAAGTGCAGGCAACCTGAGCCGCACTCGACCGAATGACTTTCGGATCAGGTTTTGTTACAGTAATTTTTGCGTATAAGTTCACTGAACCTTCGTATGTAATAGTAATGGCAAGCTCACCTTATTCCTGAGGCTTTTCGAACTGATCTGACAGCAATGCTACTGGAACCTAACAAACCTTCGATTGGCCTACAGTGCGTGCTCAATATCCGTGAAACGACAAAAACGACATTCCTGATCAGCATGTAGAGCAGCGCCATGTCAGTTTTGCACACGACATCACGCTGACGTTGATTGAAGGGACATACTCGTAGAATCATAGACCATTTTTGCTCAGCCGAATGCATTTTTTTGTCCGCTGACGTTTCGGACAGCTGGACTGGCTGTCCTTTGTTAATGCGTGAACTGAATTAATCAGTCAGCAATTCAAAGTTGTGGTTGTATGTTGTGTATGGCCTGGTCGATTTTTCTACGCTCGCTTCTTGGTCCCCCATGTGCATTTTGGCTTAAATTGGAGGCAATTAGTGTTTTATTCCGTCCCCACGTTTTAGAATGCTGGTAATCCTGCTCCTTCTTCCGGTAGTTTCAACACGGAGCCGTCTTTTTTTGCAAATTCTTAGTTCAGCTTGACCTGGTTCGATCCTTTACTTACGTAATGGCACACGGTTTTGTAGGCCGCGAGGAGGTCCAGATGCCTGTTGATGGAGTTGATGTCTGAGTACCATGCCTCAAGCATCAGTTTTTCTGCCTGCAACGGTCACTCCTTGAATCTCGAAGTTGTGGCCAGTATCTCCAATATCGGTTGCAAGCTGCGAGTTTGGGTCAAGTCTCAGGGCCGCCGCTTTGTGTTCCTGCAGGCGAGCCTGCAATTTACGTCCTGTATATCCAATGTTATTACAGTCTTCATCGCTGCAGCATATTATTTTTGAAAACTTCGAAAGTTTCAGTAGGGAGCAGGCTGTCTTTAGGTTGCATCACTCAGCGGCGTATTGTGGCCTGAGTTCGATGGGTTATACCTACTCCAGGGGTTTAAGCAATAGAGAGACTGCTTCGGAGATTCATTTTCTGTAGGGCATGGCCCTCCAGACTTCGGGTTGCTGTTTTGTTCACCGTCGTCTTTTCACTCGGCACTTGTTTTGATTGATAAAATAATTCTGGTATCCATTAGCTCGAAGGAGATCACGTAGGTATTGTTGTTCCGCTCTTTTGTCAGCTGGTGTGTTGAAATTTGTTTCAACTCTGTGGAAATGAGTACGAACGCAGCTACGTTTGTGAAACAAAGGGTGATTGCTGTTGAAACGTAGTATTTGCTCCGTACCATGACATACCCAAGCGAAATCAACAAGACAACGAGCCCGTAGCTCAGTGGTCAGTAAGTTGAACTCAACAAGCAAAAACCCCAAGTTCGAACCTCAGGTGTCCCAACATCTGGGTTTGAGTTAGGCTGGCTGATGACGGCTAATAAGCTAGTATTGGCCCACCCAGCCTCCCATATCTTTCTCGGTAATCTCACTCTGTGTGTATTCGTTGTGCTACTACCCGATCACAACCGATAGGACGAGCACGTGACCCAGTGGTCAAGGCGTTGAACGCCTAAACAACAGTTCGCAGATTAGAGCTGCGGTGAGTGCAAGCCTGGTGTCAGGTAGGACTGACTGTTGACGTAATATTCATTCCAGTCTCCTTCTTGTTTGTCGATAATGTCGTTTCATTGAATAAGAGCAGATTTAGGGAGGTACGATCATCGGAATACCCGCCCTGACTGAGTACTGGGGACAGTCACAAATAAGGGCAGAGCAGATATAAACACTTCTGTTTCAGTGATCGCGCTGCCTGGCAATCGCCTTTTATGTCAGCTGCCCCCTAAATGGGCAAGGTGGTAGATGCACTGGACTAACACGGAGGCTAGATTAGGGCACTGTAGGCCTTATTTGGGTCACAGTACATGGACCCAGGCACCAAACACTCATAGCCTTTATGAAACGCCTATCGAGGAGTTAAGGCTAATAAGGTTAACCCCTGACTGCTACGACCTTCCAGGCCCATGGTTCCTATAGGTGAGGAGAGAAAACCAGATTGTTAGGAATCGTGTATTCTGCAGAAGGATAGGAGGACAGATGGAAAGACTTTTGACTCTCGGATGAATGCAGTCCAGCTGCCAGGGCCTCGATTCCGGAGTCATGAGAGCGTCAGGAATCGCCACCATGTCCGCGCGCACTTTGTTACGGCGGCCAATCACGCGTCTAATGTCTAGACTAGCGGTCGGGCGCGACCTTGAGATGGGTTCGCAGCCACGAGGATGCGTATGCGCGCATCGGTCAAGGGTAGTTAGAGGCTAGCCACAAGAGGCAGTGAGTGCGCAGGCTAAATGCACCATGCGTCAGCAGCTGATCTTGGGCTCCAAGTGACTGCCAGAGGCCACTACACTCCCACTAAGTGGGATCTGAGGTGACTCCAACCGCTTACGCGTCATTCCACCTCCAGTATTTTTAGCTCTGTATTGAAACCAGGCTCGGATGAATTAAGCTAAGAGAGGGGGAGAGAGAGTGCGGAGGATGCATCGCAAGTCTACTACTACAGTAGACGTCATTGATCATGCAATATTCCGATATATGCGAAAGATTGATACTCATTCGGTAATCGGCATTGACTCGTGTTGTGATAGGGATTATCGTGTAGTCGTTTCTGAAGTCATTTTAGTCAGGATAGGATGCCGGCTTTTCAAAAAGCTCGTTACAGACTCCTTGCAAAACGTATCTTTTGAAAAACGAACTTCTTAAGTAGTATGCCTTTTTATCATTGATTTTGACTGCCTTTAAAAATTCCAATATCTTTTATAGTAAACATAAACAAAAATACTATTTCTTGTACGTCTTTGATAGCAAATTAAGCCTTCGTTACATTTTATACTTGAAGGAAGGGTAGCTTTTGGTTTTAAAAAGTTGTTAATTATGAGTTTTACTACAACTTTGAGGCGTTAATTCATAAAACATCGTATCTGTCGATTTATTAACACTGCCTACACTGCATAAAATATGTTCCACATCTATTTCAATATTTTATGATGACTATGTGACTTCTTCCTCAAACTGTAGGTGAAAACGTACTTTTCCTTAAGCACGATGTACACAGTGCGCAGTTTCTAAACCTTGAATTCGAGTATAGCAGTCACTAGGCTAGAAAATTATTCAGCAATTGAGCAACTTTTTAAAAACCGAAATCTACCCTTCTTTCAAGTATAAAACTTAAAGGCGGAGAAATTTTCTATCAAACATGTATAAGAAATAAGTTTTTCGTCAATGTTTTCCATAAAATATATTTGCATTTTTAAAGGCAGTCAAAATAAATGATAAAAAGGCAGATTACTGATGAAGTCAGTTTTTATAATAGAAACGTTTTGCTAAGAGTCGGTAAGGAGCTTGTTGAAAAGCCGGCATCCTATCCTGACTAAAATAACTTCAGAATAGACTACACAGTAATCCGTATCACAACTTGAGTCAATGTTGATTACGTAATGATTATCAATCTTTCGCATATGTCGGAACATTGCATGATCAATGGCGTCTACTGTACTTTAAACTAATCCACACTAATCGGAATCGACGGCAAAACTGTCAACTATCAGGCGAAGGGGGAAGCAGGGTCTGCAGCTGCAGACGGCCTTAAGTCGAAAAGTGACCCAGGGTGATAGTTTTTTACAGATTCTGTACTGCCAGCAGTCTGCAATACGAAAAATAAGCCGACTGCAGCTTAACTGGCTTTCGTGTCATCTATGTTATACCAGAAAAATCAACGAGACAGGGGCATGAGGGTACTCGATAACACTAAGACCACAGATAATGCAGGACTCATAGCATTGACACCTTATCTTGACAAGGCAAACGGCTACAGTAACTTATGTAGTTCCCCTCAATAATCCCCACTCCCTGCATGTTATTCTACGAGAACGGCGGTTATAGGGTTTTATGCGTGGCGAATTAGGACACGCGGTGAAGTAAACTTTAATAGCTGCTAAATGCATTTTCATTTTGCTGTATTAAGAAGTGTTGTTGATTTATATCTGCAGATTTTCCAAATCTGTATTGTCTTTTAAACTGCTGCGGAAAAAACCTGATTGTCAAATTGCAGGTTTCTTGAAATTCCCGCAAAATTGAAATGGTAGGTAGGAGGTCGTCTACTTCAAATTATGCGAGGTCTGTTCTGGAGTTAGATTATTAAAGTACGTGGCGCGAAGCGGCGCGCACATCTTTAATTTACACGCGGAACAACTTACTCCCAGTGGCCGCGGTACACAACTTCGACTATATTTGTTCACTTTACACTTCTAAACATTTCCCTCTCTGCCTATCCTATTTTCCAACCCCCTAAAACCCCCGTCTTCGTAAGACAAATGCTGAGACTATGGGTATATGGCGGGGACTACATGAGCTACTTTTGCCGGGCAAACAATGAACGCGGTAGACACAGAGCCATTAATGCTATTATTTTACCGACAACACAGACCAACATCACGAAGCTTTTCGGCCTACGTGGGCCTCATCAGGTGATGGCAGGTCAACTCTAGTGTAGCAGTGGAAATTGCTGCCATGCTCCAGTTTCGAACTCGCGTCTCTCCGGCCAGAGGCGAACGCTCTAACCATTGAGCTACGGGTCCACCATGTTGTCGATTTTTGATCGGGAAGCTATCTGTCATAAGGTAATTCTACTCCGATCTGTTTCAGGATGTACCAATCCTCTATCCTTGTCATCAGAAGCTAGCTAATTGGAACCATAATTATATATATTACTCGCCAACTATTAGTAACAATGTTATTTTTTTACCGACAACACAGATCAACATCATGAAGCTTTTCAGCCTATGTGGGCCTCATCAGGTGATGGCATGTCAACTCTAGTGTAGCAGTTGAAATTGCTGCCACGCTCGAGTTTCGAACTCGCGTCTCTCCGGCAAGAGGCGAACGCTCTAACCATTGAGCTATGCGAGTTTGAAACTCGAGCGTGGCAGCAATTTCCACTGCTACACTGGAGTTGACCTGCCATCACCTGATGAGGCCCAAATAGGCCGAAAAGCTTCATGATGTTGATCTGTGTTGTCGGTAAAAAATAACATTGTTACTAATAGTTGGCGAGTAACATATACAATTGGGGTTCAAATTAGCTCGCTACTCATGATAACGAGAGGATGGGTACATCATGAAACAGATCGGAGTAGAATTACCCAATAACAGAGCGATTAATTCAGGTGGACGTTTGTGACAGAAGCAGGTACAAAATCAGACACCAGCTACTTGTGGTCATCATGACACTCCCACGCTGTGTAATCTGAGTCAGACACGCACGCCTACGCCTCTGTCTCGACACGAGGCTCGAATGAGCAAGGAGAGTGTGCAATAAATGCAGGGCAAATATACACCCAACTAAAATTTGTCTATGCTTCAGTCACCGTGTAGTGGGTCGTTGCATGCCCGATGCCTGGCCTTCCTGTCGTGACCTCAAGGTCGTGGCGGCCGAGTTACGTGGACCACCCATACGCTGTCAAACCAATCACAGGCCGACCTAACCAAGGAACGCTCTCTCTGTCTACTTGCCTGACTGCTTTCAAAGTGGCACTTGGACCATCCTGCTGGTCGTAAGCTCTCCAAGTCAAATGGCTGTCCACCTATTCTCCGCCCCTTTGTGTGCACAATATACACTTTCTTTTACTTTGGCCTTTGACGTCTTCTCTCCTCCACTAAGTAACCATTGTCTGAAGATCGCAGTTGCACGGTTTAACTCTTTTAACCCCCTGCAATAACAGCACCTGCACCACCCGACTGTGGAGGACACGCTGCACATCGCCGCATGCGACAAACAGTCTTCCACTTGTAGTTAATCCGGTTAGCTCCTGTTCTTGGATGAACCGGCTTCACCGATGGCACAGATGGAGGCGACGATCGAAAGCGAGCTCCTCGCGGATTTCAACCCAGTGCTTGTCCTATTGCAGTAAGCTGTAAACGATTACGAGGCACATGCGTTCGACTTGACAGCGTTCAGCCACGTCTTCAGCTGACGGCCATGTCGGTATTTCCAGTTCGCACTATGGGAAAGTTCCGTCAATGACTTGCGCAGGACGTGTCCGAACTATTGTAATCGAATGTACGATGCTAGACTTCGACCTGCGATATAGCTCAACAGTGGAAATTCGATTGTGTCAGGATACTCTTAGGCGTCGAAGACACCAACGGTCAAAGATTTCGAGGGATAGAATGTTTGCCTTTCTCACTGGCCATGTTTCACAGGTATATACTAACACCGGTCTGGTGGATGCTCTGTATATTACCAGCTTAGACCAGAGTGGTCTGGATAGCAGTCTAAATGCATGTCGAGCTTGCACGGTTAAGTTCCTGATTTTTTCTTTGGTTTGTCTGTTGGACATTAAAGCCCGATCAGAGGAAGCAGCTAACTTCTCTAACCACTGTTAAACAGTGGTTGTGCTGTGCCAAGATGCGTAGTCAGGAACTTCGACCTGTGTATATTAATCGTCAGACCAACAGCTGCAGGGGAACTATTGATTCGATCTCGCGTTGGTTGTAGGACTGAGGGGTATAACCATCACTTGTTAGACGTCATACAAAGGTCAAAGGGGGCCCGGGAGCGGCCTAACATTCAGCCCACAAATAGAGGTCCATCCCACATATTGTCACACTGTTTGTATAGAGGATATAAGGAGAGTTTATTACGATAATATGATAATTTACGGAAACAAAGTGATTAGCGTGAATACGCACTCTGAGAGATAACATAAAAAATGGTAGAAAATGATAGATAAACGTACAAAAAGAGCCCAATAAATGTGTACATAGAAGATCAGTGGGGAGGAGGGGGTCAACGGAGACCAATGAATCCTGTGCGATGGCAGGTAAGATGAGGGGATATAGGGGAAGCAGACGAGGAAGAATAGGAAGGGGGGGTCAGTGTAACTTTGCCAGGATCCCGGCAACGTCCAGCTGCGTTAAATCCACTTTCTAGATCGGGAGAGGGGGCAGAAAAGAGTGAATGTTAGTAAAATCATTACAGACGGCTCAGTGAAAACGTCAACCCTTGTCCCCTTTCACGTCACCCCGTTCGCGGACCAGGCCAGGGAGGCTCCATGCAAGGTGGGCCGCTGCACCAAGGTTATCAAGGCGCAAGCGGGAACATCTTGGGGCTGCGCGAAAGAGATTTTGGCGACCACATTCAAAGCACTGGCCAGGTCGCATCTGACTTATGCGGGAACAATCTGGTTTCCTATCATCAGCTGTTCCAGCATCCGCTGCCGTAAGTCTGCAAAAAGCGCCAACCCCCGATCAATTACGGGTTGCTACAAAATGGCACCTATCGATCACCTACATGCGGGGGCCTCTTTCCCAAGGCAGCAGTTCTGATGAACCTGTTCGCAACCCGGCCATCCTTATTCCCACCGTTGCCACGCTCCTGAACACCGCCGCAGCGTTCGTCCGTCTATTAGAGATCTCCACAAGGAAGCTGTCGCATCATGTCTCTCAGATCTACCCAGTGATGCCTCTGCCATTATGAAAACCTTTCAGCGTCTTCACCAGAAAGACGTTGTCGACGTAAAATTAAACTACCAGCCCACAGTCCTTTTAGGCGGCTATCCACCTCCGATTGCGTACTCGGAAAAACAACTCCGGAGGATCACTGGCTGTATATTGACTCAACTGCGCAGTGACTGCACAATGATTCTTCGCCAGTACCAACACCGGCTACACCCGTCCACATCCGACAACTGTCCCGACTGCAGCGCTTCTCTGCACGACTGTCAGCATCTGTTCGCATGTAGTTCCCGGCCAGGCACCCAACTCACTCCCGCGGACCGTTGGCTCAAGCTGGTCGAGGTCTCGGGTTTTCTCCTGCTCCCAACTACTCCCAGTTTGTATTCCGGCGGGGACTCCTGATCCAGCAATGGGCTACGACACACACACATAACTTTCTCGTCAGCAGAGAGTGATTTGCAGGAGAAAACGTGGGGTTTTGTGTCTAATTTCAAAGTGGCATGGCGATCACTAATTTATAAGCAATTGTTGAGAATGCCCCTATCCGAACGATGAGTTATTGTGCAGGAAGGCACCTGCGTGAACTGTCTTGCTGCTGCATTGCGGCTATCGATCTGATTGGTCCGTCGACCGTCGACCGGAACGAATGCAGACAAGTGCCCTTTTGTGAGAATGACTTGCTAATTGTTAATACAGCTCTCCTCGTAGTCGATTGCCTTCCCTTCCTCTCACGTGCTGGCCTTGGGAACTGGCATCTCACAGTTTGTGCGAATTACAAGTATCAGGCGTAGGGCATAATAAAGATAGACACTTTTGGCAGCACCTGCATCAGCTACACTCGTAAAAATGACTACTTAATAGCATGTTTTTCCGATACGGTGAATATATCTCCAGCCTTAACGATCCAGCGGAAACGCTCGGTGTAGTTCGCAAAACAAGGATCTCCTGCGACCAACCATCATCACATTATGGACACCAGACAGGGAGTGAGGTTAACGAAACGCAAGTCAACCCAACATGGTGACAGTCCTGGTCGCCGTATCCGACGGAAAAACAGTGAGTTAGTGAAGTATGGGCGCTGTGGTGGACGGCCAAAAATACTGCCGCCCAAAGTAATGCATCGTCACACAGGCAACTATCTCCGGCTAGCTGACCTGAGGACCCTTGACCGACATCCATTCGCATACACACGTGCGCACAAAAGCGTGTCTAAATACTCTCGGCTGTCTAAGGGTCACTTGAACATGCCACCCCCCGCCCAGCCGACACAGCAGCGGCCAATGCAACACGCCAATCATACAGCACTTGAATTCGCTTTACAATCATTGAAAAGCAATCGTCATCACCATCTCCCACACACACACACACATTCTCTTAGTCAACATCAGCCCTGGCCTTGCCAGTGGCCACTGCCGCCTGCGACAGCAATAAAAGGTGTTACGCATAATAAATCCCTTCCACTGGCGACTTCTGCCTTTTACAAACCAACCCTTAGCAGTCTTTTTTAGACGGCCCAATACTTCTGTGGTGAGAAGAAAAACATCTCATTTGGCAGGGGGGGGGGGGGTGGCGTATTATGGCCAGAGAATTCTCGATGATCAACGATGACCACGATATAGGAACAGGACAGTAAGTGAGGTTTATGAAGCGCAAGTCACTGCGGTACCACCACCAGAGGTAGTAACAGTCGTCACTGTATTCGATAGAACAAAAGTGAGTTGGTGTCACATGAACCTTCTAGTTTGAAACTCTGGCAGATCATTCGCGCAGTTCAAAGTACAGCGGGAGGTCAAAGAGCAGAGGCCACAAAGGCAATGGCGATGGAAGACATAACGAGCCTTCGGTCTTCCTGTATGCACACTGAGTAAACCAAATACAAACATATACCAGCACAGGAAAACTTACTTTGCGTTTCGTCTTTCGAATCTGAAAGAGACCAGAAAAGTAATGTTTAAGTAGGAATCAAAGCTCTACAGTAAAACCTCTGGTGGCTGTAATTATTGCAGACGCGAATAACAAACAAATTCTACCGATGTGTTAAGTTACCTTTTCAGACAAGGACAAATGAACATGAGGGTAATTGGGTCAACAACAATAGGTGACCGTGCTGGAAAATGTCGAGGGGGTCACGAAACATTTGCCAGTAAATGCCTGCGAAATCCGCTTCATGAATTAAACACACGTTTAAGCTCAATAAATTAGATGAGACATCACTCCCAAGAGGAAAGCAAGCAACTTTTGTCTGAAGGATTCTTCAACGAGAGAGAATCAAACTTCCATTTCACATGGGGTTTCGACTGTTTGCTGGTTTAGGATGTCCAATCAGCAGCTGGTAATGATAACAATACTAACTACTATCAGCAGTGTTTAATGAAATATTATAGATTTGGTTGTAAATATCACCTTTGCGGGTGTAGGCTTTTCGCTGCCAGGGGAACAGATGGACGTGGAGTCAGGCGATGGTCGGCAGGATCGTTCTTCCTCAGAAGGCCGTTTTGCGGTTCCGCCCTCAACGGCCCTCAGAAACCGGCTGGAAGTGTACTTGGGCGCCTTTTTGGGCTCCACAATTAAGTTCGGGTACGACCGGGCACTGTGGGTTTCAGTTTGACCGAGTACTACAGTATTCTCGCCAATGGGCTTGGGGATGAAGGGTGCTGCGCCCAACACCGACATGGCAACGTTGGTTGCACACCGAAGAGGTTGCCTCCGAGACGCCTCAGAAGGCGGCTTTGGGGCTGGTAAACAAGTAAGGGGCAAAAAACATTTTAAAAAAGTACGGCACAGTCAGCGTAGCAGCAAGCACAATATAGCAATGCTTCATACGACTTAACAACCAACTAGAGACTACATGGACTATGAAAGCATCATCGCCATCCGGCATATATAGACCGCTAAGGCGACAAATCATCTCTATAACTGCGCTACACCCATCTCGTTTTCTTTTCCGACTGTCGCAATATTATCAAGGTCAGTACACGCTAGGGTAAACAGGGCCATGGCCACTCGTAACACTGTTACAGTCTCTGTGTGCCTCAACTTCACACCGTCCCTGTGGGCAGCGTCGACTCGTCTGCAGCACACTCTGTTCTTGGGCAGCAGAATTCCGCCCCCTGTCGGCGACAGCGTATGAAAGGACCAACGGCTTTGCCCGCTTTGTCTCTGCTCGCTGGTCCACGCGCTAGTGACCTATTCGGGCAGCCATCGTGTGGCGTCCTCAGGATGACACAACGTGGCGGCCCGGTTACGCGCGTGCGTAGCCCTTCGTGCATGAGCCCTTTCGCGTGTGGGCCTTCTTTGTCATTTTGAAAAGAGTGTTGACTCATGTTCTGTGCCGTCCTTACATTGATGAATATGCACTAGAACACTAACGGGACGCATCTGTCCCGCTCTGCTTTGGGCCTCTCCAGACAGCCCTAACTGTTAGGATGTTAGCCGGACCAAATGCTAGCAAAGTTTGGAGGCTTTCCTAAGGCGTCTAGCCTAGCCAACATGCCTTTGTTGGTTAACTCTGGCCGCATAACAGGCGATGACTTAACACGCGGGATGACCTTAGACCGCACGCGCACGCAGGAACACACACAAGCCTACACAAGGCCCGAGGGTAAAGCGGTCGCGTGATGTTATCCCAATGCGGCCAACCAGGCCACAAGAGAACGCGCAGACAATCTCTTATAAACCACTGTCACCCCCTGACAAAGAAGGTTGCAACAGCGGACGCGTGGCGACGCTAGTCCGCTCCCAATGCCGGGCTCGCCCCGAGGCGGGACACAAAGAGTTGGGAACCACAGCAGACGCATCTACGAACCGCGTTCCCACCCGCCCTCCCGGCGGCCAAGGCCTGCTACACCCATCTACCTACGTTGGATCAACTCTCCCCTCCACCCAATCCGTGTTTTTGATGACGGAACAGCCCCTCCTGGCCACGCTGATCCGACTCCTCCTCCTCGCCGCCGGAATTGAGGCCAACCCTGGACCTCTCTGGTACTGCTCGTTCTGCCGAGTCCGCCTGGGCCGCCGCGACTGGTCTGTACGCTGCGGCTCCTGCAATGGTTGGTGCCATCTCCGCTGCAGTGGTCTAGCCAAGGCTGCCGATTGGTCGCCCGCCTTCGCGTGTCCCAGCTGTCCCGTGCCCCCACCGATCTCCATGCCTCCAACCTGTCCTGAACCCAAATCCTCTTGTCTCCGACCTTGCCTCACCACCTGGTCTTAAGATCTTACAATTCAATGCCAACGGCCTCCTTGGAAAGCTTGAACAGCTCCTGGCCTTCATGCGCTCGCACAGCATAGCTGTGGCGGCTATCCAAGAGACAAAATAGTCCAAATCCACTAAGGTCCCTTCCTGTGCCGATTACACGATTGTCCGTCGCGACCGCGGCCGCAACAAAGGCGGAGGTTTGGCCTTCCTAGTGGACAAATCCATTGCCCATCACCAGCTACCCTGCTTGGAGCCGATCCCACGGAAGTACTGGCGATTTTCCTTGACATTGGCCCGGCGCCGCTAACCGTCGTGAACGTGTACATCCCTCCAACTTCTAGTTGTCCTCCCGGTTTCACCGCCTCTATCGCTCCCTACTTACCTTCTGGAGACAGTTTGGTGCTAGGTGACTTCAACGCCCACCATGACCTGTGGTGCTCTAACTTGGCAGCCGACCCCCGAGGAGCTCTGGCTGATGAAATAGAACACGCCTCCTTTGCCGTTCTCAACGAGAACAGCCAAACGCGGCTCCCAACCAACGGCGCCTCCAGCTCCCTCGCCAGTCTCAGCCTGGTAGCCTCCACCATGTGGAGCACGGAAATCAGCCTGGGTAGCGACCACCTCCCCATTGTGCTCGAATTGGCCACCACCGTCGAGCGTATCAAGGCCCCCAACCGGCACTTCATTAATTTCAAGAAAGCCAATTGGGCAGCGTTCACGACCGAATGCGAAGCCGAGATCGATGGTCTACCGCCTCCCACCTGTGTCCACACGGCGGAGCGAGCCTTTCGTCGACTACTCCTGGCAGCAGCAAGTCACCACATCCATAACGGCCGCATTCCCCTTCTCCGTCCTAACTACCCGCCCGAAGCCTCCCGCCTGGAACGAGAGAGATACGAAATACTAGCGCGTGATGCCAGTGACCCGCGCATAGGCGAACTGAATGGCTTGATCACTAAGACTATCAACGATGGCAAACGCCAACGCTGGCATGAACTAGTTGCAGACTGCAATCTCAGCGGCAACTCAGCTGCCACTTGGAAGCTTTTACGCAACCTGACCAAGACCCGGGCTGATACATCTAACCAGTCAAGTTCATTTCCAACAACGGCAAGATCGCCGCGAAGATGAACAAGTTGTTCTCGCCTCGCTCGGCGCCGTCTCAAAAGCCAGCGCTCCCTTCTTCGTCTCTTCCATAAAGTCCCGCCCCCAGACATTTCCTTTTCAGCTGATGCCATCCTCACCGCCGTCAAGAAAACGAGAGCTTCGAAAGCCTTAGGACCAGATGGTCTAGCGACTATCCATGTGCGCCACATCGGCCCGAAGGTGGCTACCTACCTTGCCGCCCTCTTCAACCTTTCACTGGGAACTTCAATCATCCCTGATTGCTGGCGCCAGTCGATCATTATCCCCCTGGTCAAAGTGGGCAAGGACCCAAGCCTAGCGACCTCTTGGCGCCCAATTGCCCTCCTCAGTCCATTGGCGAAGATCCTGGAACGGCTCATCCACCCAATTCTGACGTCTGCGGCGGAACTATCTTGCCACCAACATGGTTTCCGATCGGCAAAGATCATTGCCGTCTGCGTACGTAGTAGACATGTGCATAGGATTTATCGCACTCTCCCATTACATACCAGTGCCAAAGTCAAATGATTTTTGCACAGTCACAGTGGTGTGAGCTGGTGATTCAAACAGTCAACTACGCGAGTGTCAGCCGTGAATTCAAATGCACTTGACAGTTGGGGAAATGGGAATAAGCAGACACCCGTCTGTTAACCAGCCTTACCAGCCTCACCACTAGAGTAGACGCAATGGTTGAACTTTATGCGCCACAGGTGTCGGGTAGTGGAAAATACCCACTGCCACAAGGAGAAACTGCTGGACCCGGTTGCATTATAAAGTGCTCGTGAGAGAGGTGACAATTAAGTGCGCAGTTGGAGTCATGGTTCACGGTCACCAGTCTATTAACAAGCGTAATTATTCCCCGACCCCAGTAAGCATTTATCTGATAGGCATCACTGAAAAAATCAATTTTTTTCAAAGCCTTGCTTTATCAAGGTTATTCCCATGACCTGCGCGCAGTTTTAGACACACTGACCTGTCTAAACGACTGTAAATGTGCATTCATCCTGCCATGAGTAACCTCTTTGTCTTGTGCTGTACAACACGCACACTACTTAGACACATAAGGCATACATAAGAGCAGCCGAAACCTCAAGCACGCATTCTTTCAAATTGAGCCGCCATTTTTTCCTCCCTCCCTCCATTCGCATGTAAATGTTCATATATATATACATCGTTTGGCTTACTTCGTCCATTTTGAACCAATTTTTATCTCTCTTTGTTTATTTAAACTACAACGAGGTCATGAGTGCAAGAGGTCACGACGCTGGCACTGTTTTGAAAACAGTCAAATTTGGCCCACATTTGACGACTACTCCAAGGACATCTATTCACGACGTCGAAAATTGCCTTCATTGACGGTTATGGAGCACTTTTGATTCTCCGGTGTAGTGAGCTTGTAGGATGTTTTTGCTGAAAATTTTGGAATGATATTTTCAAAATAAAGCATATCTCTCTCGCTCGCATCCTTGAGCACCGAGAGGGCTGTGTTTAGCGCCTTCTCCTGCTAGGCATGGCCTGGCCGTCACACTAGCACATGGGCCTCACTTCGGTGGCTTGCATTTAGTCAGACCAATTACACGAGCGCAGTCCTCTTCGTTATGATAGATAACCCCGTCACACCTACCCTATCGTCAGAGTGACCATAACCACCGTTTTATTGCGCAAGAAAACAGGAAACGTGGAGGGGGTGGTGCTATTTAATGGGACGTCATCCACTAAAACTACGCAGAGGCACAGCGCGGATGGATGGCCACAGGCTATCTTTCAGTAAGAGAGTGTAAAACTCTGCTCGCTGATGTTATTCATTCCTCCTATGTGTGAATGCATTTACAGTAGATTGCATATCTGATGCAAGGTTGTGGATTGGAGGATTTACCGCACACTTGAGGTTGTGTAGATAGTTCAGTGGGTTAAATTGGGTCGCAAAATGTTGTTTACTAGAATTTAATTACGTTCAGATCAGAATACTGGGAGAAAATAGATGCGTAAATGGGTGAAATCAAACGTTTGTTGATATGCGAGGAATTTCCTATGCTATTAAACGCTGCGGAAAGGAACTTCTTGCGTGTGCATGTTGCACTATAAAAGAACATTCATGAAGAGCAGAAACTTTTTAATTATATCTTTTAACAAAACGAAAAAAGTTTATTTTGCTTCCACGAAATTGAGGTTAGTGAAATTAGGAGAAAGTGCATTAATTTGGGAAAAGAAAAGCGAAATAAGTTTAAAAAAATACATTTTGCGACTCTGCGAAGTTTTTTGCTATAAAATTGAGTAATAAACTTTTGAAGTTATTCTTTGCATTACTCCATATTAAATTTATATTTTATATTTGAGGGGTTATAGACAAGGAATGCGTTTGAGAACTTTATTAGCATATGGCAAGCAAATTAACTGTACAATCGATTTGAAGTTGGAGACAGTTTACATAACAAACGTTTGACAGAGTTGTCACGGAACAGTGCGAAACAGGTTTTTCAAAAATTGCCGTTGATATTATCGCCACTCTACTTTGTTATCATAGAACTTAGTCTATAAGTAACCAAATATGCTGAAAACTGTTCCGTTTTAGCTAAAACAAGTAGATCTTTCATTTATAACAGAAGAGATATCCCTAATTGTTAAGAAAATCAATCAGCTGGCCAAAATTTAACATTCTGACCTTGACTTAATCATCGAAAAAATTAAAGAACGCAGACATCAGACGCCAAAATATATAAGTAAACCTTTTTTCAAGAGTTAACTTTTTGTAGAACATTTTGACATCAATCTTGAGCATATTTATTCGCGACTTTTGTAGTAGACGTTCATTTTTCTCGGCAATGAGTTCACATGATTGGGTGGTTGTGAAACTATGACACACAAAGACAGCTGCATGAGAAAAATGTTTAAAAGCTAGTTCTTTATGTAAAAGCTTTCAAGATATATCTTATTTTGAAGATTTTGGTAAGCACATAAAATATACTCATTATTTATGGTAAATTGACTAAAGCCAGTGAAAATCGTAAAGTCTTAATTAGAATTTCATGGAACATCTGAACCTCTTCGTAATAGAAATATCAAAATAATTACAAAAAATATGGCGGAAGGTAATATCTCTTAGTTTACAAAAATTTTACGTTTATAATTGTTCCCGACAATTCTATTTAAATTTTTTAGTGACTGACCGGCATGTCCGCAAGTGAGCTTAAGCAATACACTACTCCTGTGATCTCCCAATGGGGCACATTCAGCGAAAACGTGGTTGCCTTAGTCCAACATAAATCAAGTGATGCATATACGAAAAAAACAACTAGCAGTTCTCGTGAAAACGTGCTAGAATACATACTCGAAATTTAGGCTCTTCGGTAACAGCCATACATTATATTGCACGTAATATGATAATATTGATTAGAAAACTTGAGAAAACGATTATTTTCCAACGTAATTTTAGTTGTGCTGCTTTATTTACTCAGTTGTTTTGCATTAACGGGCTTCCTCTACAAACAAAGCTTAAGTTTACCTAGTACGCCCAATTTCCACATTTTCGGAATTTTCCACTTTGTTAAAAAAGCTGGTGTTTCTATAAAACGTTTTATTCTTTCATAAATCATAATATGCCCTATTGTGAAGAACGATCATAACTTTATTGCTTTCGGAGTTTGGCGGCCACAGCTTGGGCTGCGTTTGAGTAAGAGGGAGTTACTTGTAAAAATTGCATGAGTTTGGCCACCTACTGTAGATGCAAACTGGCCGCACTACAGGCCAACCCGCACAAGAGAAAGATTATATGTGTCTGCACTACTCGTTTAACATGAGTAGCAATTTATGTTTACCCTTTTGGGTTAGCGATGGAGGGCTTACCAATCGGTTTCGGGGTGGTCACGGTGGGTAGACAGATAGGCTGCACTTCCAGGGCAGAGAGGTCAACGACACGCAGCCAGCCGCTAGGTGAAACGAGGAGGGTTGACGACGAATTGGCGGGAATGGTGGTGGTGGTTGTATCGGTGCTATGGGCTTCGGGGGGTGGCGGAGGAGGCAGAGGAGCGGAGGTAGGCGTCAGCAGACTGCTGCCGCCGCTGCTGCTACTATCGAATAATCCGCAGCTTTGACACTGTTGCTGTTGATTCGCCGGTGGTGGTGAGAAGACTGTGGAAACGACGGTAGAGGAGGCAGAAGAGGCAACTAGCTGCTCCTGAAGGGGAGTTAGAAGAGAATGATACTTCCTAGGGCAAACTCGCAAAAATAGAAAAAAAGGCGGTTTTATTGACAGAAGGAATATTCTACCGCTCCAGCCCCCACCCCCCTCCCTCTATCCATAATGCAAGAAGAGAAACCCGTTTACGCTTAACGGTGAATTCAGGGATGCGGGGAATCGGGCTCGCCGACAGGATTCGGCAAAATGCTCTTAACACAAAGGTAGACAGCGCGAAAAAAAACACTTACCGGGAGGGTAGCGCTGGAAGCGCTAGTGATGGTGGCAGTTGCAGTGGTAAGGGAACTGACTTCCGACAAGCAACTTGTCTGCGGTTCCGACTTCAAGAAGGAACTCGATGCCCCAGTTTTTGGGGGTACTGCCTCGGCCGCCCGGATAGACGCAGAGACGTCGTCGAAAACTACATGAATAGTAAATTGGGGAATAAGAGTATGGACGAAAGAAAGGGGGAGGAGGGATGGAAATCAGTCGAAATACCTTTTGAGATTAAACTGTCGTCCTACACTTCCAATCACGCGTGGGTGCTGCTCTGTTTTAACTGAACTGAAGCGAACAATCGGGTGACAGGGAAGCAGACCTTACTGTGGTGTTCCTCCTTTCAAGTAATTATTCTGCCTATTAACTACACTCCGCATCCCAATTCGCAACAATTGTGTACTATGCGCACAGCATCTACCGCACTTTTCCCCGCGCTAAACTAATTTCTATCGATAGGAAGAAAATGTCTAGAGGCCCAGGTCTGGGCGAGGGCGCAGTGGCTGAAAAGGATGAACGGGCCCGTCTACTAACTGATGAACGTTCAACTGACCGCTAAAATAACTCAGCTGTCCCACTGTGCCTTGGGCTCGACAGAGGCCCTGACCGCCGTAGCAGCTGGAAGTAGGCAGATATCGCCTGACCTAAGATGGCGAGACGAGCTCGTGCCTCAGTGGTTAGGACGTTTGATTCTGATCAAAGAGGTCGCGAGTTCGAGGCTCGGGAGCACGCCACTTGGGTCTGGGTATGACTGGCTGACAAAGGCTAGTAAGCCTGAAATGGCCATTCCACTCTTCTTTGTCTTTGCCTGCAATACAATCTACCTTCTACCAGACCCGTCTGCGCGTGCTACACACGATCTGGCTGACTGAAAGAGTGGCTAATGCTGAGAAGAATAAGTCCTGTCTAATTAAATCAAACGCCATCCGCGTAGTTATGTCGCGCCTACTCTCTGGACGCGCCAGCGAAACTACACGATTGGTCCAATCTCAGTTGTACTTTAGGAATCTCTTAATATTTATGTTTTTGCGTTATGGGTGTAGCTATTATAAGTTGGAATAATCCGTTTCTGATTCGGGGATAGGATCAAGGCGATTAGTTGGGCGGGATACAAGTAAGGCGTGTGGCAATTACAGAACAGCAAGGAACGCATATGCATGAGATTCCCATTAAACGGCACAGCTTAGGTAGAGGAGCAAATCATTGTGATTGACTACTTGAAGCCCGAGTTTTCGAACTCATTGTTGATAGGTTTTAAACTAATAAACTAAACTAAAACAAATAAAACTAAAAGTAACAACAAGAAGCTAGAGTTCCCGAGACCAGTAACAAGCATAACTACGCCCACAAAATTACATATAGTAAGTAGGCTGATGACGGTTTACAAGCCAGGACTGGCCATTTCGGTCCCCTTTGCTTTGTCAGATGCATTCCTTATAAGTATACGCCTAAAGATTTGGAGTCCAGATATTTCACCACGTTCATCGTCTCCCAAAAAAGAGGGGGGGGGGCGGATTCTTGGACTAAATGATATTTTACCTGACGTTTCGGAACCTTCCTCGCTTAAATCGTCTATAGATAATAGACTCGAACCTTGCCTAACAGACACTTCGCACGGGGCCAGTAGGGCAGACTAGCACGCAGAACCGAGAGCCTACGCACACGGAACATAGGGGCAGCGGTCGGAGGCCACGCGGTCAACATCAAGCACTGGCTCCCCGACGCACCCGCGAAGCGGAGAACAACTCAAGCGAACAGCAAAGACTGATTAGTCCGCCGGTTGACGTGGGGGCGGTCAGCAAGCATATTGACTCGCCTACCACGACGCTGACCCCAAAGGGGAGAAATGTCGCACAAAGCCGCCAGCAGCCAACGTCCGGGGAACCAAATAGAGTCGGCAACGGAGGGGCAGGTCAAAGTTCACGCGTCCAGCACGGGTATAAGACGAGGCAGACGGCAAGACTGGCCAAATCGACTTATGCGACACCAATCTGGTCTCTTACGATCAGCTCTTCCACCCTCCGCCGCCTTCATTCAGCACAGAACGCTGCCCTCCGCACGATCACGGGTCGCCATAAAATGTCGCCTATCGACCATCTTCATGTAGAGGCTTTTGCCCTGCCGGTCGCCCCTCACAACACACTCCTAGGCCAGCAGTTCTGGTGGACCTGTTCGCAACCCGATCATCCTAATCACCACGGTTGCCACGCTCCTGAACCAGTCGCAACGTTCGGTCGTCTATTCGAGCTCTCCTCAAGGAAGCCGTAATCTCGTCTTTCTAGGATCTACCCGTTAATGGCTCTACCATCAAGACAGGCTTCCAGCGTCTTCACCAGACAGCCGTTGTCAAGGGTAAACGAGGCTACCACCCTCCGGTCCGACAGCTGTCCCGACTGCGGCATTTCTCCGCATGACTGTCAGCATCTGCTCGCCTGCAGTTCCCCACCAGGCGACCAATTCGCCCCCGCGGGTCTTGGGCTCAAGTCGGTCGAGGTCTCGGCTTTTCTCCGTCTCTCAACTACTACCAGTTCGGATTCTGGCGGAGACTGCTGATTCAAAAATGGTCTGTGACACGCACTGGTCAACCCAATACCACCAGACGCAGCAACTACAATTCTCCAACGATGGAAACGAGGGTGGATCCGAAACGCCAGTTAAAATACAAGTCGGTTCGCGACTTCATAGTCATACTTGGAGGACGATAAACGCGGTATATAAGCATATATATTTAAAGACCTCGGGCAACTTAACAGTAACCTCTTTTACTTTTGCACGTTGTATCATAGGAAGGCAATAATAAAAGCACGATAACTTTGAAATATATCCTTACCAAAACCGAAAAATGTAGTCTTCAGTTGAAGAAAATTCGGTGAAGGCAAATTTTAGGAATCACATTGTTTTGCAAAAATAGGAAGCAATTTCAGTTTTAAAAAATTGTTCAGCAATGTCTCAGGTCTTTGCCACAAAACGCCTGAAAATTTTTCTGACCGTATTTTGTTTTTTCCGCATCGATTTGGGATCGTAAACATGAACGCATATATGTTATGGTGTGCAAGGACATAGAAAACGATAAATTGTATATTTAAGACACAAGGGGCCCTTTCAATCTCGGTAAATCTAAAGAATGTGGAAGGATGCTTTTTGTACGAAAATTTTCCGCTAGTATGTAATTTAAAAACGGGACAGAGAGCCAATTAACAGATTTCGAAAAATTCCACTATATATTTTGCTACATTTTTTTGAATTTGCCATTTTAAAACGGGGCCTTACGTAACAAAATACGATGAAAATACTCAAAGTATAAAAACAAAAGTGACTTCTTTCATTTCAAGTTAAAATTATAGCATTTGTTTTCAGGTAAATAAACCCGGTCAAATTTTTGATTTCGAAGATTTCAGCTCTTTGCATGAGTTTTCGTCTGAAATGCACGCTGTTTATGTCTCAGATCATACAGCAAAAAAGAGAATTGGCGACGAGGCCAACACAGAGCCTGGCTGAATACGTTCTGGTTAGAAATAGACAACGATAATGAAAAAAGGTTTGCTCGACCAGTCCATCACCTCTCTATCTTTGACTCTCTCATCCATGATCGCAAGCTGCAGAGTAACGAATGCAAAGGATTTCAGGTACAGTTGTCCTCCCACCCCCAAAAAAAAGCATCATAAGAAGAATTATAATGCATCAGGAGTAAAAATATGAAGAAGGCAAGCTTACACCAGGATAGGTCGTTGTCCTCCCCACATGATGCACCAAAACCGCCGCCAAATGGGGTGGACCCGGAAAATCCGAGGTTCGTAAGATCCGGATCCGGTTTGAACTGGCTGAAGCAGGGGTGGATCTCGGTTGTGGCTGAAGGAGGCAAGATTGCAGAAACAATAAATAGAGACAAGGAGTAGCAGATCGTGCAAAATTCAAAAAAAGACTATAACTCACTTTTCTGGGGTGAGCAGGGGAAGAGGTTTACAGCCGGAGGCGGAGCAAAGGACGCGGACACCGGCAGCCGTGGGGCGACATCTGGGGTTAGCAACAGTTTCCCATCTGCTGGGCGACTGGGTGGAGTCAGCAGCTGGACTCGCGAAGACACAATCGGCTGGAGGAAGCAAGTCGGGTGAGAAGCAAAAGAAATGCATTAAGACACTGTCCCAGTGAGTACAGTAAAAAAAGGATCCAGAAATCGGAAAAGCGGGGGGGGAGGGACTGGAGTGACACAAGCGTTACATAGGGACACCATAAGCCCGCACCAAAGCGATTACAATTTGTCGCAGAAGAAAAAACCGCAGGCGAAATAAGCAAACACACACAATGCACGTTTAGACGCCCCGGAGTCGGACAGCAGGAACCCCGGGAGAAACAGAAACTTACAGATTGAAAAGTCGTGTTGGCAAACGATCGTTTTCGGTCATTCATCGTCAGGCCAGTACATGACATGGGGAATAAAATTGGTCATTTAATTACAGCAATTATATAATAGTCAAATTTAGGGAGGGGTGAGGGGGAGGAAAATGGTGAGGGTAATTAAGCAGCTGAGTTTTCCCTCGTCTCCTGAACGCGGGCACCTGCGCGGGTAGGACGCTGGTTGCCATGCCCAGATGAGACAGGGGGGATGTTCTCGCGGTCCACGGATTGAGTTCTGTATGTCAGCCGCGCAGCTTGCGCTTGACTATTCGCCGTAGCTTCGTCTTCTTTGGCTTCAGTAGGTGTTGGATTTCCGCGCGCAGTCGGCCAAGGGAGGCCGATGGCTTAAACCAGCGCCTTTGGACAGCATGGAATGGGTTTTGCTAGCCGGATTGCCACTGCTTCTGTTGTGGCTAACACCCGTTTGCGCAAGCGTACGGTATATGACCCGAAAGGCTTCACTCGCGTCCACTTGGTGGTTTGTATCAATTAGGTGGGCGAGGATTGAGCTTGAGGTCGGCCTATTCTCCCCTCTGCTGAGCCAAGCTGGTATGTGTTCGCGCATTCTCTTCTCCAGACGTCGCGCTGTTCGGCCAATATAGCCCGCTCCACAGGAACAGGTGAACGAATAGATGCACATGTGGCCTGAGTTCCGACATACAGAACTCAATCCGCGGACTGCGAGAACATCCCCTCTGTCTCACCTGAGCATGGCAACTAGCGTGCTACCCGCACAGGTGCCCGCATTCAGGAGACAAGGGAAAACCCAGCTGCTTAATTACCCTCACCATTTTCCTCCCCCTCACCCCTCCCGAAATTTGACTACTATATAATTGCTGTAATTAAATGACCAATTTTATTCCCCATGTCATGTACTGGCCTGACGATGAATGACCGAAAACGATCGTTTGCCAACACGACTTTTCAATCGTAGAAATGGGAATTTTCGCTGAACTGACAGATTGTCTGTAAAAGTCCATTATATGGATCACTACTGAAACCAAACCGTCAGAATTCTGTGATACGGGAACGGTGGTAATAGAGGTTACAAGAGTAGGGCAGGAGAGAAAATAAAAGATATCAAACAAAAACAAGAAATAGGAGATAAAAGTTATTGTAAAAAAATTGGACAAAACTGAGTAGTAGGGCCCAACTGGCTAATGTATTTTGCGGTCAAACAGTTAATTCTTGGCTAGTGAGTGTAAATAAATATGCAGTTGTAGTAGAAGTCCTCAAAACTATTACATAGGATTACGTTTAATACACTAAACAGAATAAAATTCAGCAAAATGGACTGTTGCGCAGGACACGGATGCCTATTGAGAGGACTGCCACCATATGTTGGCAGAATACAAAAAAATACATAGCAACGATAAAACGCGCGATAATTGAAAGATAAGTTTTAATAATAAATTGCCACTACCATTGGTCACGTGTTACAGAATTCTGGATTTTGGGTCCCCGTGGTGATCCAGATTACCAAATTAAATACTATCCGATTCATGCAGACGCGACGAATGACAATGAAACGACCTTCAGTGAGGCACAGTCGTGAGATAAATAGGCGCCTGGGTCCGATCACGAAACCAAGCAGCGGTACTACATGCAAGCAAGCGGCTGGACACTACATCGGGTAAATCGGTTACCTATAAAAGGATTACAAATCATAACGATTCTACAATGTGGCGAATGCTTTACGTCTTCATTTGGGGTTCTTCCATCGATTGCACCAATTCTCGATTCACACATGTAAGGATAGCTGCGCAGTGCGCAAAAATTTAAGATTTTTGTAGTAAAAATGAATTTGAGCAGAGGGTTGCCTTTAAAGGACTAACGAAAATTAAAGTTCCTTTAAGCAACCGCTTTACAAATTTTCGGCCACCATCTATTCAGGAGGCCAATTGTTACGATGTAAGCGACTTGAAAAGGGGTCCCCATCCTTGTACCGGGTATGCAACTTTGTGTGACTGTGCTCACTCACGGAGCTAATTTCGCGTACACATCTAGTTCACTATATTTAAGAGTAATAGGTATTTCCGTTGAAAATCCTATTAAAACGGCACATTATTCAATTAAAATAATTTTGTTACTATAAGGTAGAGATTAACATATTGAAATTGTTTTGTAAACGTGCGGATAAGGACACAGACCTTAGGGATCAAGAATGCAGTGAAATAAAGAAGCATAGTCTTTATCTGTAAATATGAGCAAAGCGTTAAGTTGTTTGAACGGTGGGGCTCAAATTGTGCACTGAAAACGTATCGTATGCTTGTTCTACTGAATCCACATTGTTGACCTGGAAGCATGAAATCTGACGGGACGGGATCTCGCGGTCAGCTCAGTGTGTGTGAGTGTGTGTGGGTGAGTGGGGTGGGTGGCTGAAGGGTCTCAGAAGGGTGGTGGCCCCGGCTTCATGCAGGGCTATTCTCACTCTTCTGAGATCCAACATTTGTATGCATATGCAATACCAGACTTCGGCAAACCACGGTCCCTGCGGCCTGCTAGGAACTGGCACTTTCTCTCGGTTCTGACTCCCAACCGGTGTATGCGTTCGCGCTCCCACTGGGTTACAGGCCCCACCTCCGGTGCCCGAGTAGTTAAGCGGTCGCTAGAATGTGGGGGAGAGAATGAGCGAGCCTCAGCGCGCTTCCTCACTATAGTCAATCAGATGCACTTGAATCTATCACGGTGCGCTAAAAGCCGTGGCTTGAAGGGTTTGCCAACTGACGGGAAAATTCGGGCCACCTAAGTTGCTGCTCCTCTTGTACGCGTGTGTTTGTGTGTGCGTATGGAAGGAGAAGGAAGACTGAGAGTCAGACTGCAATGGCTCTTTCTTAATGTGGCCTTTTATGGCGCTTCCGCGCACGCGGGAGCATACCTAACGAGTTGGCAGAGTCACGTGTGCGCGTGCTGAGTGACTATCGCGCCAGCCACCAACACCCTCCCTCATCCCCGGTCTTATTGACTTTGTCTTTACACCGGAAACGAAGTTGGGAGTGGCGAGCGAGTGGGCAGATTCTCCGCAAGTCTGTTTTAACTCCTGTTTTCGTTCGCGGTAGTTCGCTGCGTTGCTTCTGTCTGCTGTAGCCTTCGTGTTGCTTGTCCAGCATGCTTCAGTGTCTGCTTCGGCTTACTTCAACGTTTGCTGCGGCTTGGTGGAGCGCGTGGTGCCCATCATCGAAATCGACGGGGGATCTGTCAGGCGGTCGTGTTTGATACACGAAGACGAGCTCTTCAACCTTCTCTTAGCATCAGTGGATAGGCTGGTTTGGACTGTGGACTGGGGCATGGCCAAGAGAGAGAGAGATCGGCTGCCTTAGCGCATGCGGCCTGAACCTACCACGGTGCGGTTGAGTTTGTGGCTTCAGAGTTTACCAACCGACGGAATAATTTCATTCTCTTCTCAGGAAGGAAAGCCAGACTGCAGAGGCTTCTCTTTAATGTGGCCTTTATGGCAACCCCATTAAGTCTACGAACTGCCTTCCTCCCCACTTTTTGCGTGAATGTCTGGTCCTTTGTGAGTGGACCAGGGGGGTGGGGTGGTGGCAAGGAAAGATACGAGTTCATGCCATGCAACCCGCCTGCATTCTCTCCCGTTGACGCTGACATTTTACCGAGCTGAGGATGGTAAGAGAGGCGAGAGTGTGGTAGATGCCGTGAAAGTGACCGTCTCCGCTGCACCTATCACTCCTTTGTGGAGTACACACACAGTGGACATGATTGACAACAATTATCACCGAAATATCGCGTTTTTTTAGAAAAGCAGAGAATGCTGCTCAAGAGGACCTAGAAACAGTTGCCCAGAAATGTGTCTGCCTTACATATGAACTGAGATTGCATGTCCCGACACAGGAAGTAGGAAAGTTCGACGGTGACGGCTGCACCAGCTCGGAGGACTGTTCATAGCACGCGGAGGTGATCGTTGTTGGATAGCTGGGAACTGTAGAAGACACCGGCGGAGCGGTTGAAATAGGCTGCTGTTCAGTCGAGGTAGGTACTGAAAAAAGAGATGGGCAAAAATGCGCCGTGATGAGGGCGGGACAAAAAACGTGAAAAGGACAAGCATGCGAGCAGTCTGGGCATGCACTAGGACTGTCACCGGTGTTGCGCAGTTTAAATGACCCACTTCCTGACCATGAAGACACTTGGATACGGCTAAGGCCCGAAAGTAAGTAGACACGACAGGTGGGGCAAGAAGTTTACTCGCTTGCAGTCTTGGATTCCAGTTGGAAACCATCATCAAATAGTGGACACTTATTTGGGCGCGGCGCGCTGCGATTAGGCTCAAAGATGGAAAAAATTGCCCTTTGAGAGGTCTCTACCTTATACACAGATTGGGTCTCTACACGCTAGGTGTCACGGCAAATACCATGAACAGCCGGTCATCCAGTTAGGATGAGTGGAACTCTCACAATTTGCGGCCACTCCACACGGGTGCCTGCAAAGACTTTCCCTGTAAATTTTCGACTTCGAACCCAATCAGAAGTGTGACAAACGACCACGGACTTAAAGGACGCAGACGGACATTGGGCAAAAATGTAGGTGAACAAAAAAAGGACATGTACAGTGAGGAGAGCGTGAGATGGATTCCAGCGGTGGCAAGGTGGTGGTGGCGGTGGGACGCGGTAGGGCAGCCTGAACCGTCAGTGGGGTTGCCGAAGGGGCAGGCACAGACGAGCAAGACCCAATAACCTTCGGTGCTGCTTCCTGTACTAACTCCGAGCCTGGCGGCTTTGTAGCTGCTGCTGCTGCTGCCTCCTCCTCCTCCTCCTCGTCAATCGATACAGGGGGTGCGGAGAGGCATTGTGTGCTCCCAGTCACCGGATCCGGACTGAGAGGGCATTGGAAGCCGGCCAGCTGACCCTCTGCGGAGTTCACAGAAGTCACCAAATCGGCAGCCGGGGCTGACGAAGTGGTGGGTACAGCAGACGGCGTGCGTTCAGTGCCGACATCACCATCACAGTGACCCTCAGCATTGGCGGTATTCTGCTGTTCCATCTCCTTTAACAGTTGTTCCACCAGACCTTCAAATTCCGGATTCGGCTGCAGATAGAGGAGTAAAAAAAAAACAGACTGAAAACGGCCAGTAGAATGGTTGTTATTCGTTCCGTGGCAGAGTCTGCATTGCATTGCGACTCACGTGACATTACAGCCAAATTAACTAGTATGAGGAATAAAAAGCGGCTAGCGAGACGTCTGAGTTGGCTGAAAGGTCTAGAAGCTACAGTGACTGATTTCATGCTAAATTAACCGAAATTCCGAAATGTGTTTACGATTAGGAAAGATTAATGAGTTGGGGTTGAAGGATTAACTACCTAGCAGCCTACTGCACGGATGCCGCCGTTTTAATGCACTTCTTATTGGCTGTCTGCAGACACCACAGTCGGTAAAAATGACTAATCAATTAGTACGCGTATTATTTCTAGTGATATTTGATGTTTTTACACATGCACATTTATGTTATAGAAAACGTAAGAAAAAAGCAATCTTTCTTGCACTCACTTGGTGGCAAACCACGTCTTTCCATATGTTATGCTCAAAGGAACGATAAATTTCGGTTTGGCATTGCTGGCAAAGACAAGGGAGACTGGCAGTCTTACCTAGCCCAAAGTGGTGCCACAGTAGTCTCCCTTTGTTTATCAAAAATATTATTTGTCTAGACTATTAGCCGTTGTGCGGGGCCCGGAAATGAGCCCCAGACACAACGAAACAAGTATGTCTCCTAACGCAATAGGTCAGAGCCCCACCATCATAAGTGGTAGTAGCAGCAATAGTGGTAGTGGCGATAGTAGCGGTAGCATTATTATTAATAAAACTATTAGTAGTAAAGTGAACGCAGTGATATCTAGGCTCTAAGGGCGTGTGTGTGTGTGTCTGCATGCGCACAGCATAATATACTAGTTACTGGTCTTAGTAACTATGGTTACTAGAATTGGCCTTTTAGCATGGGCAAGTACTTATAGCAGCAGTATTCTAGTTCTCATAGTCCAGCTTCTAGTTGAAACGGACAAAGCATGAGAGGATAAAGTTGAGAGGGCGCAATACAAGGCAAGCTCTGATAGGCCCAAGGCCCCAAACATGCAGTTACTCGAAATAGCATAAAATCAGATTTCTCACTCCTTGTTGATAGCGAAGGAGGTATGAGTCCCAGCATCACTTCTGACAAGTTTTAGCGTCAGAAATAGTACAAACACTACTAAGACTCGGCTATATTCGTAGTCAGTAGTAGTGGAAACAGTAATGACCGCATCAGTCCCGGCCTTTTTGGGCCCGTCTTCACACCTACTAAGGGTGAGTGAGGGTAGATAGTACAGTAGTACCAGTTAAAAGTCTATTTTCAACTAAGACTAAGTTAGGCGGTGTTTCGGCTTGCATTGGAGAAAGCAGCCCGAGCCGGGCCCCGTTTAGCCTTCGAGACTCCGAGCGAAGGCGAAGTTTGCGGTTGGCGCTAACTATGTCCGCTATCACTTTAAAGCTAACCCCTGAGGCCGTCATATTCTGTACCAAACTGTTGGTGCACTTGGTGGACTTCGTCAAAATCGATGGTCGAACGCACACATAGGCATGCGCTTACGCAGACGTCACTTCTATGTGCGCGCCCGTGTAAGACAGAAAGCCGTTTCAAGGAAATATTTCAGCTAGTTTTAACGTACCCACACATTAATGTACCCACTACGAGCAAATCGTACGGCGTGAAACTTCTCTGGCTCGCTCCGCCAATTCACATGAATATGTTCATTGAAATCTTCTTAACTTCAACGGGATAATCACGTCAATGCTAACAGGCTACCAACAAGCAGTCAGTGATGCACCAAGATGATAGCACGGGTGCTTAAGGTGCAGACCCACATTTCGCAGCTGTTAGGGATTCAGCTCATGAGTAGTGTTCCAGCACCTTTTCTGTACCTTCTGATATATACTAATGGAGCCTCGGGTGACGAGCAGCCCTATATACGAGCATTACAGGTGACAAGCAAGCCACTAGCAAAAACATTTGTTCGGATTGACGAACTTCCGTTCAGCTAACAAGGTTTCTACACATGTGTGTGTGCCAGTTTCCGCCGTTGAGTCTTGCTTCCAGGGCTTTGATCCTCGGTCGCTTGCAGACAATCAGTGCACTGATGCAGCCTGATCGACTGTTTCGCGAGACCAACGTTTCACATGATGAGCTCGGTGCTGCAACGGATTAAACGCGTTAACCGATATCGCACTGTACATTGAGTTGAAGATATACCTACCGAGGCAAGCAGTATATTTGGTGATGGTAATAGGCAATGCCTTTTAAAACCCTATTGATTACTTGCCAGTGCGTCATGTGTAAAAACTATCACTATAAAAATAGTATTGAAAAACAGTGAGTAGCGTTGTTTTTACAAATAACTTTGGCGTTAGTTCGAGTTGACGAAATACCTACCGAGGCGAGCAGAATGGAGTTTGTGCCCGGCGAAGCTGTATTGCTGCTGCTGCCGTTGCAGGTGGTTGGCGTGTGTTGCTGCATAGGCGGAGAGGACGATGCCAAACTGGCAGCAGGGGCCTGTTGCGGGGAGGGAGATTTGTCTGCATTCATAGACGTCCTCTGCCGAGGCCCCGTCGAGGCAATTGAATCGATACTAGTGTTGATCCGATCAGCTACAGTCCTGGCGTTTACCATCAGATTGGAGATAATGCGCTAACGGGGTAAAAAGGGGAGAGCAAACATTGACTCGGGTGGGTGAGTTTTAGGGAAGAGTATGAGAGACAACTGATTGGTACTGAGGTGGAGTGGGTGAACTGACGGCCTTGACTACTCTCCAGATATTAAACATAGCCCTAGTGCTTGAGCGTGAGTAGCACAGGTGTAAGTCTGACGTGAGGTGTATTGAAGTATATGCAGGGAGAAGCGAGCTGTAGCTTTTCGCAATCGACAGTTGCAAAAAGTTCATCTTAGCCTAAGTACTGACGTGAGGAGGTGTTAGATGAAGAATAGCAACTTTTAATTACTTTGCGCTGGTAGGCATTTGGGACCAGTGCGTTTTCGGCTGTGAACGCCAGGAAAGCTGGGGACACTTTATCCCATCGATTAACGGATTCATGCACATTTTCCTGAAGGAAAATAAATGCTAAAAGTCTCATTGTAGAAGTAGGGTAACGTGCAATTGCCAAGACGTACAACTTCATCTCTGTACTACCGAGGGAGACCTCCTCAAATCTGGGTATGATACTCGACAGCCTAAATCTGGCAGGTTTCACTCTCAAGTCGGAAAATGTGCAGTTCTACTAGAAAGGGAAAATTATCTATGGCATGTTAGATCCGTATCCCTGATGAATACCTATAAGAAAAAGTTTATATAAGGACGTGATTGACCAAAGCCAGGCTATAGGACCGAGGTCAAAAGTCCTTTTTCGAGCCTCCCTTCAAAATACAGGAAGTTCTCCAAGGACTATGGCCAGATAGCCACACCGCCGAACTAGGTCACCCAAAAAGGGACTGAGGTTAAGTGGAAGCCGAAGTGAAAGGCAAGCTTCAAAGCTTTAACGGACAGCCCCGCTCAAGCTCTATTCTCGCCTTCCATGACATCGGCAAACACACTGACATTCTCATCGTAGACAGGAGTGCTTGCAAATGCGGTATTCGCTCGGAGATGATCCGTGTGGTTATACGAGCGATGGGTGGTAGACCCGAAATCACAGGCCACCTGGTTCACTTCCGGCCTGCTCCGTCCATCGACTGTATAATAAGTCCAGCGCGCTACCACGACCGTGTCCCCCCTCCCTCACTAGGTAAGTTAGGCAGGCAGGCAAGTAGCCCTTGGTGGATCGGGAACTCCGCCGGGTGGACCTCAATCCCGGCGGCGAGGAGGAGGAGGAGTCGGAGCAGCATAGTCAAGAGGGGCTGCTATATCATAAAAAAACAGATGGAGAGGAGAAGAGATGGATCCACCATAGTGAGGTTTGGTGTAACAGACTTTGGCCGCCCTGAGGGCGGGTGGGAACGCGGTCGAAGACGCGTCTGCTGTGATTCCCTGGTAAGTTAGGCGTTGTACACGGCAGGTGGGAAGGCAGGCCACATGCTCATAGAAGCTGAAAAGCGCCTAACCCATAAAACACCCCACCCACCCCGATTAGGGTGCATCCCCACTGTGAGGATGACACCAGCCGCGCTTAGAATACCCTCCCCCACACAAACACGCGAGACATTCTCCGGACCTTAAGTGCGTCAGACTGACATCAGACTCAGATGGATGAGTGATGAGCGAGAATGCGATTTGATGCTGCGGGAAGTTGACTATCACTTAAATCCTAACTCGCAGTCAAGTCACTGCACCAACCTGTTTGGAGCATAACTTGGGGATCAACAAAATAGATGGCTAAAGCTGTCGATGTGAGTTATTGGTTGCTCACAAACCAGTCTGGGCGCTCGACCGACAAAGTTTTATCAAAACACTTTCAAAGGCTACAGCAATCGTCTGTTGGTTTGCGTCATCCGTACAGCGACAAAAATCAACCCAGCTTAACCAGCATGTCCTTCCGAGGACAAGGGGGCTTGCAAGCGCATATTCCCCTCAGCTATGCTTGTTGCAAATATAAGATGCATGTCTTATCACTCAGATATTGTTACAGTATAGGTACTATCATACTACTATGATAAGCAAATTCTCGAACATGCTTTTGCCTTAGACAGGAGACGTTCTGTAACTTCCAGACTATAGCTTGATACGGTAGAAATTCCATAGTTAGCCTGGAGACGGTAAATGGCAGTACCTTGCGACATGGTAACCACTGAGCTAATCATACAGGCAGACAGTACCTGGAGCTTCGTGTTTTCTACAGAAAGATACACCCAGTGACTACAAGAAGAGGCGTATGGTAGACATAATCGAAATCGGTGGTCAAACGATCATCTGCCTGATACAAACATTCTATTATTATCCAAAGGCTAATCACTATTACCTCACACAGATTAGGGGTGCAGACTGCATGGAGGCGTCAGTGCCAGCGCCAACGGTACTTCATTTCTTGCCGAGATTGAGGGGATATGAGCCCAGTGTGGACTTTAATCAGCGTCTTTTCTGACTAACCAAACAGTTAGTAACAGTACCAGCAAATACTATCACTTAGCAACACCCTAGAAGTAGCAGTACCAGTCCTGACTTCCTAAAGTCTGGCCAGACATCTACTATATGTGAGTGAGGGTAGACAGTGCAGCAGTACCCACGCAAAGTCTACTGTTAATAGAGGTTAAGTTAAGCGGTGTATTGGCTTGCATTTGATACAGCAGCCCACGCCAGACCCCGTTTAGTCTTCGAGACTCTGGGAGAAGGTGAAGAGTGCGGAGTCGCTAGCTAGGTCCTCTATCACTTTAAAGCTAAGGCCTGGAACCATCACCTTCTGCACCAACCTGTTGGTGTACTTGGTGGACTTCATTTAAATTGATGGTCATACGGTATGTTTCACTTCTTAGTGCGCCATTGGAGTAAAATGCGCTAAGTGTGAACGTGCAGTAGATGCTGCGAAGGTCCACTTCTATAAAAATATTCTTACGCGAGTCAGCAGTGCTCAAAGCAGCCCGTGGGACACACAGTGGACGTTGTTCCCGGCGAAGGTCGAAATCTCTCAGAATTCTGCTTCCACAGATTATCTGGTTAGTGTTGGGTTCTTCGCCAGAACTATGGTCAGGCTAAGGGATTTAGTAAGATTAGTTTGAAGATGGGACCATCCTACTGAGTCATAGCTTTGCTATGATTTTTGTCCTCATGATCGGAAGCCTTGAGGAGATAAGTCCTAGTTGGTGTGGAGGGAAGTGATGATAGGCGATTTCAACCTTTACTTTCACAGTGTCCGCAGTGAATAATGAAAGACGGAAATGAAAGGTGTCCGTGTATAATTTGAAACTGTTAAAAATCACGGCTTATCAGACGAAAGGACAAAGAGGGGAGAGGTCGAAGCCTATGCGCGATTAGGGAAGATAGACGAGGACGACTTGCAGCGTCCTCTTTTTCAAGGCCCCGCCCTCCATTCCGTCTCTAACGACAAGTTCGTGTTAACGTAAGTATCGACAGTTTCGACGCTACTGTGGCTGCCTGATTTTTACTCCTTGATTTGACTCTGGTAAGGATTCATTTTACACATCACAGTTTTAACCACTCCCCAGGATTTTTCTAGTATGGGACCGGTGTTAATAGGGGGTTAATGGGTGAGTCATATCAGAGGAAAGAAGAAATAAATAAAAAGGAGAGGGCATAACATTTAAAAATAATAGGAATAATTATTTTAATAACTTACTGTTTGGTGCGCGATTATTGAAGTGATAAATACAACCAATACGAAGCAAGAACTCCGCAAAATGCGGAACTGCACAAGTTGTGGAATTGCGATTTTCGAGACTACAGTAAAACCATGAAGGATAGACTTTTGTACATTTCTACGCCGACAAGCGATAGTATGTCGACAATGAAACTCAAACTAGAGCAACAAAACTAACTAAACTGTGGGACTTTCTTAAGAGGTCTTATTAGCCCTTGACCTTTACCAACCTACTTTTACAGTAACCAGTCTTTCCACCAACATAAAGTGGAAATTTCCTTAAATCCCGCCAACATAAGGTTGAATTTCCCTGAATATGCATCAGTTACCTGAGCAATAGGAGTTTATGTTGATGGAGTTGATTTTATCTAGTACATGGAAACAAATATACGTTTCTTAAATTTAATTTTTTTTCGGTCACTTTCGACACAACTAAATGTTCATTTACTCTCGCTAGCCAAAAATTTAACGTTAAACCACAAATTACGTAAGGCAGTTGGGCGGGGGAAGAAGATATTTGGGCGGCGGTGGTGATCTGCAAACTGATTCCTTACCCTTCTTTCAAACTAACTCCCGACGGTTTATGAGTTGGTAAGCCAAAGGTGCGGTAGAAAACTAGCGGTAGTCCAATCGTCGATTCCGATTATGTCTACCCTGTGTTTCACAACGTGGTGGTGGCAGTGGTAGTGCAGGAATGGCTATTTATGCGGTGATTCGTTTTAGGTGAGAGTAGACTTGCACAGCATCTACCGCACTCTCGAGGTGGGATAGGGCGCAGGCTATTGGAGTCGGTTTACCTGACTCAAATTTTATGGAATGGGAGTGCCATAAAGGCCATGGGTTACTGCTGCCTCAGTCTGCACGTAAGCGTGCCACCAAACTCGGCCAAATTTCGCGAGATTATAGTTGGGGTGCGGTTACCTTTTACTTGGGTGGTGATGACCGGGGAACAACGAATAGGATTGGCAAAAACCTGAGCCAGAAGGGGTGAAAGATAGGCGGGGGGTGGGCGGGCAGAGGACGAACCTCGAAGTTGACCTCCTTGGTTGGTGAGGTGTGGATTTTGAATCCCTTTTGCACAGTAATCTGATCTCCTGGACTAGGAGCATCCAGTGGACGACACGTTATTGGTCTAAAAGAAGAAAAATGATGGCTGAGTCTGGAGGGATAACGACAAGAAAGATGGGCAAATCGGTTTAAAAACCAACCGAGCATGTGCCTGAATCACATTTCGCCCTCCCTTGCGGAAATCTAGGATATTCCGAGCAAGTAAATCAACTAGCGCTACATCAATCGGCCCGCAATCAACTTTTCTGTGGAATGCTGAAAAAAGCGGTTATTGGTCGTGGTCAAACCACGGTTATACGACAGTGGCAGGCCGATTAAGCATAAAAACAGTGTTCATGGCAAAAGCATATGTTGGATCCTACGTGGCAGTTCTTTTCGCAATATATACTACAGGAAAGTGGAGAGGGAGAGCCGTCGTTGGAAGAGGTGAGACTGCTGACCTCCAAAATGCGTGCCGACTGTTCACAGCGTCTCCCGCTAAGGTTTTCTTGTGAGGCCGCCTAATGTTAACAGTTCCTCCATCCAAGTTTCTCAAGGAATTCGTCCTTGACAGGGTATTAAAGAGGGGGGGGGGGGCAAACAAGTGGTCGTATAGGTGCATGATAACTGCGCAATTAGGAAAAAAAGCTGCTTTTAGTCATATTATTGAACTGAAATGCAGGTTGCGGAAAGGACAAAAAGGAGCCTATAGCCCAAGGCTAACACAATCAAGAGAGTGTTTGGATGGGCGCACCAAATGTAGTCTAAGTCGCGGTTTCTGTTGGGTTACAAGGCATCTAAGCGGTTTGATACTGCTCATAGGGGCGGAAGAGAGCGTTTAGACCTGCTAGTGGATAAGTTATGACGAAGTTGACTTTAACTGCGTCTACTTCACTCTCCCCTCTCCATGTTGAGCGTATCCTGATGAAAAGGCAAGAGAAGGATGGTCGAAGATAGGCGTGGACGCAGCGGTTGAAGGCAATCTGCGCGTACTGTCCTCCCAACGCGGCATAAACCCGTCTATAAAGATGGTGCTCGCAACCCCCCTTCAGGAAGGACGGTTGACATAAATTCCACAGTAAACATGAGCCTCACTGCAGCCACACGACAACCAGGATAATTAGTGCATCGTAGTGGGTATAAAGTGCGCTAAACTGGTAACCACCTTGGGAAGCCTGTTGAAGTACCATGACGTAGGATTTATGAGACAATCAGGCGGCTGGAGACTGTTAAGCAAATGCAAGCAGGGCAGATCTTCGTGTCAACTTTGAAAAGCGCTTACATCTTGTCTTGGCCACTTATTAAGGGGGTTTGAGTTTCGGTTCCAGACTGGTGATGTCAGCGAAAACAGCAAGGCAACGCGTTCATTTTTATGTAAATATCTGTTGGCGCTGCTGTCAATGGTAACTTCAGACGGCACCTTTCTCTGTTTGTAAACTAATATGGAGGTAAGGAACGAGCGAGAACATGGAAGAGCGGAGCACGCGAACAGATATTTAGTTTTCTGAACTGGGGGGACGCCGGCCAGGCCTGAGGTGGGTCTATATGCTCGGAGTAATAAACTCATTTTCCTACTGATTGACTTCTCTTTCGCATACACGAAGAATATAGTACAGCAGCATGTTAAGTAAGCTCATACCTTTTGCGTTTATGTGATGATAAGTTTTCAAAGGAAGTGGGATCGGAGCCTGTGACGACGGTGGTAGTAGTAGTGGAGGCAGAGGAAGGTGTTGGCGACCAGAAGACGTTTGAGGCCGGCGGAGGGCAGACGGGCCGGAACAGCGGAACGGAAGCGCAGGTAGTAGTGGCGGTGGCGGCGGAGGAGAGTGGACACCGGTTTTGTTGGATAGTCTGAATCTTAGCCATCTGGAAGCGGGCTCTTATTGGCCGCGTGTTGCCTATGGAAGAAAACAGAGAAAAGCAAAAAGTGAAACAAGAGCGCACGGACTCCTTTCCCTAATGACGCTTCTACTATCCTTCTCCCCTTATCAGAGACCCTACCCACTCTCTTCTCTCAAACTCCATTTGCTAACAATTAAAAATAGAATGCTGGCAAGGTGATTAGCCAGACGGAAGATGCAAACTAGGCAACATGGGGCGCCACTATTATCATTAGTATTAGCTGTTAAGTCGGCTGCGACTCGCAGTCAGCGTTTTCTAATTGGTTCAACTTACATTTTGCAGTCTGCCTTGATAAAATGTTCTAATTCTAAGTCGATTAGAACGTTAAGTGGAGAGATCAACTGACATTTCGTCGGTCGATTTCTAAGATGTCTACCGTATGCTTCGCAACAGGGTGGTGCAGCGACGGTGACTTGCGCTGGATTATAGTGAAGGTAGACTTTCGATGCATCTAGCTCACTCTCTCTTCCCCTACCCACCTAGGCCGGGTGTCAAGACATAGTCCAGAAGACCGGAAGCAACATCGGGCGAGCAACCGTCCATATAATGCGTGTCACCACACCTGGCTAAGATTTCAGCTGTTTGGGGTACCATAAGGGCTATATTAAGGAGCCATTGCAGTCTGACTCTCAGTCCGCCAGTCAGCCATTCAACACAACAAAATACACACTGGACTGACTGTGCGGGCCGAGCTATTATTTGACAACTCTCCAAGCCACGGCGTTTAGCGCATCGTGATAGCCTTAAGCGCGTCAGATTGCTTACAGTGAGGAAAGGAATTCACTGAGTCTTTGACCGCATTCTCTCCCTCACCGCCAGCATGAAGCCACCATCCTACCCAGTCGATCGCCTGATGCGGGATGGGCGCAGTTGCTGACAGGGCCGATGAACTAGTCTTTGCGCGCAACAACACGATCTGGCCGCCTTAACACACATGCCGAAATCGTCTAAACACCGGTTGAACGGCTGAATCGCTGAAATCTACTAATGATAGCAACACAAACTGTGAAAAAGCTATCAATTATCGCCAAACAAAAATCGACTGTACTGGACTTTTAAAACTGATTGAGTACCTTCAGTTAATCCATCCACAGTAGTAGGTTGGTTTAAATGGAAAAAAAATCTTCCCGCTGTGTAACCGGTCTTATCTTATTGATCTTTCCCCAGTCCCATGTTCACGATTCAATTGTATGAATAAACGGACATTACTGACGATATCAGTATAAGTATATTTGAGGGATATGTAGGTGGGTTGCCTTTGAGTGTCCTACTTGAACACGTGTGTCACGGTAGCAGAAAAATAGTATTCCAGTTGATAAGCGAGGTCAATTGACCTGAGCCATGAGGTGGAACATAGTTTTTTCTTTAAAGGAGCAGACAGTGGAAAAAACTCCTCGGGATATTTTAGGAGAAAAAACTGTCGCTGTTGCGGGGGAGGGTTCAACTATAGGATTTTACTTTTAATCCGTTTCCATAGAAATATAGCGGCCCGACTGTAATCTATGGAAATCTAACGTAGGTGCGTTAACTGTTCTGCTGAAACACAACTAAGATGAATTATTTTTCAAAAAAATAGTCTATTATAGTCCCACTCTAGAAGTTGGCATTTAGATGGAGGCAATACTTTGATTTTTCTGCAACAATTAATTGGGACTCCGAACCTCGTACGTTCCAATGAGTATCTTAATCAGTCGTAAAAGTGGAACAGTTGTTTCGCATGGATTTAAAAGAACAAAAAACGGCTAACATTTTGGAGGTTTTAAAAATATGGAAAAATCGAAGCCAACCAGATCATATCAGTTGACTGTCATTTACATAACGTAATTTCGCGCAAAATTTATGACAGCAAACGTAAAACAGCTTTGTTGCAAACTCCCTTAGTGGAGTCCCCTGTTTTACGGATATGTACGCACGCTCTATAATGCACGAACTGGGGGAATTCACACCAAAAAGTACGCGTGAATGGAAGGTAGTAACGTTATGAAAACTTACCTGTGATGATTGGATGCAAAGGCACAAATATGGCAGATGCGGAAGAGGTGGTGCCAGCCGCAGAAGGCACCGGAGGCAAAGACTGAATACTACTACTACCGCCACCACTGTGTCGGGCCATTGCAATACGGCTCTGCTGTGGTCGATAGGCTGGGTGAAAGGATATACCCGAAGATGGTGCTGGTTGAGGTCGTTGGCTAGTCGTCATCAATGCTGCCCAGGAGGACGAGCAGGGTACAGAGGAAGAGTGAGGCGAAGATGTGGCAATTCCACTGGGCACTGTACAGTACCGATTGATAAACGTTTTTAGACAGGTGGAGGTCTGGCCGGGGCGACAGGCAGCACTGGGAGAAGAGGTCCAGGTTGGCGAACGAGCCTCTAATTCTTCATTGACTATTGTAATGGTGGAGCAGCGGGGTTACAGTTGCGGTTTAGGAACAGCTGAAGCATCTGCAGCGAACAGGTGTGTGAAAACTTACTCAGATTGACAGTCCTGATGTAGTCGTGAAGAAGGTCCATAAGAGAGATACCACCAACGCGGCAAGTAATGTCGTATGCTGAAGGGAATTGACCTCGAATCTCCGAGAGATGAGCGCATTCCAGGAAGAAGGTATTACAAGCTTCATAACAGCCATTTTCAGCAAGATAACCTACGGTAATAATAGAAACTGGTGCTTTCAACAAGGTTATTCACTTATGCTCATACAATTTTATGTAACTTGAACAACCCATAAAAGTTATTGAAGGAAAATGTGGATAGATCGGCATTCAAACTGATTAATTTTCCTTAGTGTTGACTACCGTAAGCAAACTCGATGACCCAAGTGTTTTGGTCACTCATGCCATTTACCAGGGAGCTGCAGCATTACTACCACCTCGCCTCGCCTACCGGCCAGTTTAATTAAGAAATTTCAGGAAAAATTTCAATCGCTCGATACATTAGTTTTACATTAGAATGCAATCCGTTAACCTAAATGTACATATGTTAATTCGCCTAGAAAATAACAGAAAGCTTCAAATATTGGAAGATATTAGTATAATTAGATTAACTGACTAGGCTGTTTTGTTGAAATTGGCATTTAAAAACTATTTATATGCTGTTGTGTCTGGGTTTCCTTATAAGTTAACGTCTGTGACACAGCGGCAAGTGGTCCTGCGCCGATTTCAGGTGTTAAGTTATACCAGTAAGGATTTATCTTATGTTTATTAAGATATCATCTGATTTATGGACTAAATACAGCTTCTCAATTCACAAAAGATATTGGAATTGCAGGTAACCCATTTGTGTGTCGTCTCATGGACGGGTTATCGTTGTGAAACGAGAATATGAAGGCTTTAATCGGAGTACAAGAGGAAATCGTATTATGCTGCGATGGGAGGGCATTCCACTCTTTCAAATGCATAAACCTAAGCAGCTTATGGGTGTTTTTAATGTTTGAAGGGCTTCCATAATGAGTCAAAACACTAAACAAAGGTAGACACAAGGGTCAAACCTTATCAAGTACTTTCGTGTCCGTAACATGAAAGAATCAGTGAAGTAAAGTAAATTTTTCATTTGATGATGGGATAATTTTTGTAATTTTCTGTAATTTTTCGTATGCACTTAAAAGACGATGTGGTATCACATAAAGAATACCCTGCCAGCACAGGCAACGGGGGAAAACGGAGATCTGTGGGGGCAAATGGGGATGAAATAAATAAATTGCGAGAATGCATTTTGAGAAATCTACTTTTTTAGTCAATCAATTACCGATAACTGCATTCTTTAACATATTTTTTTCAATTTGGAGGCAGGGATAATTGTTCGGTTATGAAACCAAGCAGAACAAAACAAGTCGGCTTAGAGAGACGGCAAAATTTGACTGCAAGTAATATGAACTGAGAAACTATGGCAAATATGCATGTAACAGACGGCGCTTCTATCCGCGAAGAGCTCTGCGGTTTAATGCGTGCATATTTACTTGCAGAAACGACATAATTCAAAAAATTTAAACATACACAGAAGTTTTCAGAATTATTTTTTTAAAAATCCTATAAATCTTTTTACCAAGGACAAGACGCGATATTTCAGAGGGCAAGAGCGAGAAAAACATCTGAGCCCCCATCGAGTAGGCAAAAATTGGCGTTCACACTGAATTTGGCGGTGCCCCCCAACTTAAAGAAAAGTCGATTCTAATAAAGCAAAAAAGCAAGCCATGGTAAAGTCATAGTTTTAAACGTAAGTTGGTTAGTTGGTTACTTTATGCTGTGTCTAGATCCAACAGTACCAATTTAGGTATTCAGAGTTCAGAATGATAGGCATGTTTCCTGAAAAATCCCCATAGCCCTAAGGCAAAGCTGAATTGTGGAAAGTTGAGCGGAACAACAAATCTCTACGTTGCCCAACACGTGCTGGGGAAGTAGCGGAAGTCTGTGAGGAGCGGAACAGGCAATAAAAAATATGATGAAGCTATGGTGATGTAAAACTGTCTACGGTATCTGCTGTCGTTAGAGATTTGTGGGCTCTTGGCCCTACTTACGTGTTGTTTAAATTTATCAATAACCAAGTTTGTAAAAACTAAATACAACACTTTGACTCACACTTTCGTTTTTGACGCGTGCTAGCAACTATCTTGCTAATCACTCTCCACAGCTCAATTCCCTCCTCACCTGCCGCTGTTTATTTTGCCCTTCAACGACACCTATCTGGTGATCACTCTCGGGCTCCAGGAGAATCCAGCGACAAGTTGCAAACGAGTTTCCTCCCCATTTTGCAACTCACAGCCCAACGAACTTGGATCCAGTCCTCGCACAGTTATCCTTTGGCAAGTCGACTACTTGACTACTGCCGACTAGGATCGTGAAGGATCTAAGTGAGTTGTATCATTTCTAATCTTCATCGTCAATCTCTTTACTGGACTTTACAACTTTTCCACTAGAATAGACTGGTAAATCCCTTATTAGCAGTTAGTGTACCCTTGAAAGTTTTCATCGCGTATTTGCTAAGACGTTTTATATATTTGTAGCGATAAAGCCACTACAGATTATTGGCGTTTTTGGCAGTAAGAAGTGGAAAATTTCAGTCGCCTGAGTGCATTGCATTTACATGCCTTGACGTTTTTATTTAAGCTTGAGCATGCGAGCATTTATTTACGTGAAACGATTAATGGAGTACGATTTTGAAGCTCTTATTTGCCCTTTTGTTAGGAAATATGGCTCTCGGTCAGTTACATCTGTTGTCTGGAACCGAGAAATGAGGCCCAAGGCAAACGTGGAGGGAGACAAGTGGGTTTTGTTAGCGGTTGATGAAAGTTCATCAATGAGAGACCCTCACAATGTTTGTATAAAGGAGACCACTGTGCCTCTCAATGGATGCCTAAATATATGAGCATAATAAAACAGTTCATTTTTAACGAATGGACAACATCAAATGTGCATAGTACGCTTAACAGCAGGTTAGCGAACTGAGTTTTGAAAGTTAGCTTATAGCTGCATTTGTAGTTTGTAGTCAACATTTGAGGTGAATCCTTCATCACTTATCCTACTAGCGGTCTGGCATGATGGTCTTCTCATTGTCGCGACTTACTTATTCATTGTCTTCGCCATATCATGTATTCAAATAAATAATTTTTCGACCTTTCACTATGCTTATAAAGTTTTACTTTGTAGCCTTATTCAGTTCAAAAATCTAACTGTTCATTTATTTAAAAGTTGTGTGACGTTGAATGCTTTACTTGCAATTGGTTTTGGGAGTTTTCCATTGGTTATTTGCTTTGCTAGATCATCCAAATCCACGGTGTTCCTGTCGCGATATCACAGGAGATGAGACAGCCAGAAATGTTGGCTTGATATATGGTGATATGCCTGGAGAGAGCAAGATATTTTATGCATATGCCTGCTGTGGCACATCCAGCTAGTTCCGCACCTAAGTAATAGAATTTTACATTGTAAATTCTTATCTTCAGTTCAGTTGAATCTGAACCACCACAAAAGAGATCTTGTAAAACTTCCCACTTCTCTTTCTTTGATCATGTGCTACAAGCTGGGGAGAGTGGTTTTGCTCTTTATACAGCTTACTTTGATTTCCAAAAGACCTTTGATCGTGCTCAATATCATCTCCTCCTCCCCCTCATCCTGAAAATTACCTCTTTCGGTATAGGTTACAAGCTTCTGAATCTAATATTCTGCTATGTGGATGCTCGCACACGCAGAGTTAAATTTTTCACTGCTATCTTCAATCCAACACACATGATAATGTGAGCTTTTTAGGACAGCCAACTTGACCCGCTCTTATTTTGCCTTTTTTCAAAGATGTTTCTGATTGTTTTAGTATGGTAGGCCCTTTATGTATGGATATAAACCGGTGGATCGCGACATCCTGCTCGAGCTCATAAAAAAGGATCTTCAGACCTTTGCACAGTGGTGCTGCAGATGGTATCTTTCCTTTTCCATGCACAAATGCTCCGTTATGGTTGTTGGCGACGATGATCAGCCTGACCTAGGCAAAGACGGTGACGAAATGAATGTGTCCATAGCTTTTTATGATCTGGGCATATCCTATTCAAATTGTCTCAATCTGTTAGAACACTGGGCCCTGAATGCCTTGAAAGCACGCAGAGCTACCGGATTTATTCTTAGATATTTAAAACTCTCAAGTTTAGTACAAGCTCTTTTAAAATATACTTTACAACTAGTTTGGAGTACTGTTTGCATCTATTGAACCTTGTGCACGCTAGTGAACCTAAGGAAATAGACTCAGTCCAGCATTTCTTTTCTAGCATTAATTTACTGATTTTTCCCTGTGTGTGGATGTGATTTTCTTTGCATATACACTGTAAAAACTTCTCGATTTACTCCTTTCTCGATGTTGTTCCATGTAAGAAAATGATGCATGGCAAGAATAAAGCCAACCTTTAATCCACTAAGAACTGTCAGGCAGCTCAACCACTCTCAGCGCAGCAGTTATTGAGATGTGTGTTTATTTCATCCTTTGGCACGCACAGTTAGATATAACCAGTATTTTTCAGTAAACACCACAGTAATCTGGGATAGGATACGCATAAGTATTATGTGGATTTTGACAAGGAAGTTATACGCGAAGGTTTGCATTGCGACTGCCTGATAATATGTTTCAAGAGGCAAGTCTCCCTGTTCATTTAAAGCCAGATTTGAAGTGATGAACAAACCGCAAGAGCAAACTCTGGAAAAAAGATTGGTCAAAAAGAAAGAGACTCTAGTAATGTTTATAAGTGAAAATAATGTAAATCAGAATAAAACTAAACGTTATAGTGAGCCTTTCGCAAACTAAGTGTGATTTTACCTTAATCACTTCAATGTTAGGCGAAACGATGCATTCACTGTAATCCTAGATTCACAGAAGTCGTGAGAAATGCACCTTTTGCATATAGCGATGTGAATTCTCGGGGTTTGGACCGAATGCCGTCAAGAGCTTGCTTACGAACTTTCCGACCGCTCCTCCATATTTTAAAATAGTTCTTTAATCGAGGTATTTTCGTATATGACTAGAAAGTAAGAAATATATATCCTTTTTACAAAAGTGCGCCAATAACATTGGAAACATCTATCGGCCCGTGAGCCTAACATACATTTATCGCAAATTTAAGTTAAGATTAATTACAAACGGGACCATGCAGTTTCTTAAAGAAAAAATACTTTTGTGGCAGCATCAAACACTGATTTCTTGACAGGCATTATTGTTTGATCTATATGTTCTATTTGGCAGAAATGTAGCCCAGATCATTAGATGAGGGCACTAGCGTCAAGTTCGTTTACATCGACTTCGATAAAGCCTTAGATAGTGTCCTACACCGCCGATAACACTACAAGGTCCCATGACCCGTGACAAGGGAGGACTTATAAAATGTGATACAAGATTTATTGATAGGCTTAAAGCCATCCTTGTGCATTGGCAACGCGAAATCAGCTATAATACCGGTTGTCAATAATGTGCATCAATGGCCCTTTATGGGCAACTACTATTCTGAACGTAAGTGACTGTAGCGATGGACTAAACGGCAAGGAATTAATGGTTGCAGACGACCTAAAGATATGGCAACAGATTAATTTCAGTTATAGTGAATCATATGGGCATTAGGAATGGCTTGATAAATGATTTGTGAAGCTAAACATTGAGAAATGTGTCAAAATGCAACAAAAAGCGAAGAAGGTACCTTCGATGCACAAGTGTTTCCACTATTTTATTGAAGAAAGGTGCATCTCGAATGGAACAAGGTAGGCCTAGAAAGCAAAATTTTGTCATCTCAGAAGCCTTCCATTGAATCTGTCGAAGGGCGACCAGTCTTCTCTTTGCAATGGAACAAAAGTTTCTAGATACTTTTGAGGGATACCTGGAAAAGTATACGAAACTTTATTAATTCAAACTAGAATACGGCGTTCAGACGTGGCATAATGAACTGCAAGAAAATTACAAGGTACTGAAAATGGTTTAATCGAGAGAAATGAAAGGGCTTATCATAAAAAGCAGACTTGATACGCTTAAACTTTTCCTATTGAATGCAGGCAGATCCGAAGTGATCACATACAGACATTCTGGCCCGTATGGAATTGGCGATGACTTCTTCTCACTGGCTGCAACCACTTACCTGCCAAAAAGTTATCTGAAACTTTATGAATTTTATCTGATGTCAGCATCCATTTTCAAATCGAATTATCAGTGCCTGTTACATCATACTAATGCTTTGCTCATAGCTGCAGATAATACGGATATCTTTTGCTTGAAATATGTAAGCACCAATCCGTCAGGATGATTTGGCCCCCGGTCGCAAACCTTTTAACCTATGCGAAAACTTTCAACCTTATCAGAGTGAACAACCGTTTCTAATGGGGTTCCAGAGGGAAGCGTTCTGCGTCCGATTCTGCTTCTGATATATGAGCACGACGGCCTTGAATACCTCCACTGCGATAAAGTAACGTTCGCAGACGAGCGAAAGATTTTGAGCTTAATCGAAAGCTTGGAGAATGGGCAGAGATTACAAAAAAGACCAAAATTGCTTGCAAAAGTGGTTTAATAAGTGGCTACTGCAGCTCAATTTCTGCAAAGCAAAGTCATCTGCCCACGGTCTAGTTGCAGAAAAGTGATACAATCATGACTACTCCATTGGAGGATACCAACTCAAGCAAGGGAACAAAACAAGTGATCTTAGTGTATGCATGACGCCCAATAACAAACAATCAACTCCCCGTGCCAAAACGGCAGACAGGAAGCGATCAGAAGATCCTTTCTCTACTTTGATCCCAAGCTTTTTGGGCACATGTTTGGAACATTTTTCCAGACGATGTTAGAATATTATTTTCAGGCGTGGTGCACCGGAGAAAAACACGATTACGCAGCGCTGGAGAAAATTTAACGAAGGGCAACCAAATTATTCAGCGGCTTGCAAGGCCTACCACATGAAGGTTGACTAGGAATGCTCAGTTTTTTTCTCTTTTACAGGAAAAAACAGAGGATATATGATCATTTTTTTCGTCATGGGAGTAGATCGTGCCATTCAGATGGCTGATTTATTTGAATTCGCACAAACGACACGTCTCCGAGCTCCTCCATACAATCTGAAGAAGCACCATGCCAACTAGGAGAGCAAGACAACTTCTTCTCCTTCTGGGTCATTGAAGAATGAAAAAAACTTCCTTCCTGAGTTGATCTGACTGAAGGCGTTGACACATTTAAAAGAAGAATTCATAATTCTTTACTTGATGGTCATACATTTGGTAGACAACGGAGATTTATATAATCTACATATTTGGCTCCGAAAACATGCATGATTTTCCTAAATTTATCGGTTAATAGGGTATTCAAAGGCTCTGCCTATCTCCCTTATATATACTGAATTAAATCTGGCAATAGGATTAGTGAGGCCAATAATTTTTTTACAACTAAATGCAATCTTCAATTTTAAAAAAGTCAATATTCTTCCTGTTTAATCCTCATTTAGCTTAAAAAATTGCTCTTAATTGGCTTCCACACCTCCCATTGTTGCATTTCTACGCCAGCATTTTCTGTCATTTGCGCTTTCCGTCAAAGCTATTTACGCTACGCGCACATTTAATGCTATACATTTGCAATCTTGCCTACCTCTCATTGGTTGCTACCCACGCCGTTTCAGTTTGCCGCTTCCTTGAACTTCAAAATTCAGTTACCTGACTATTCGCACCAATCGCATGCTTCCCGGTTAAATTTTTTGTGACGTTAGCGTTAACTTTGCTCCTATGTTCCTCTTCCTTTCAACTTCGGCCTTTCTTGACTCTTCAGTAAAATAAACGTTCATTTTTGGCTCTTATTCCTATAATTATTTCCATTTATCGTCGTCTACAGCTTGTGAGATTTCTGCCCCACCCATATAACCCCCTATTACCAGGTGCCCGTAAGACAGAAGGACCTTTTATTCCCAACCTGGGCTTGGCCTCACTAATCATTCTCGCCATATTTTTTTATATTTTAGGCCCTAAGGCCCTCGTCATTGCAAACTTAGTGCTGTGGAAAAATAAATACGAAGTTGACAAATGCTGCTCTCCGTGAACAACCACATAGGCACCGAGAGCGTTAAGTAGCTTTGGCAGATAAATTCATACCCTCCAACATATCGTCGTTTTAATGTTGTAGTCAACACTTTCTGAAAAGCATAGTGAACATAGGAGGAAGCAGTAAAAAGCTCCTACCATTAAAACGGTGGCAGAGTTCAGCGGACCCCCGCTTAAAAAGAAAACAAAACGTAGGAGAAAAAACGATTTCTACAAAATTAAGGAGGTTGGTTGATAGGATTGATTGTAGAACAATGACACATGACTGTTGCTAAGAACGTATGACGGTTGGAAACGCTTTTTGTCATTCGAGAAATCATATAGCAGCAGAGGCTGTCGTTCACCACTGTAACAACGCCCGATTGGCTTCATGATCAACCGTCAGGGAGGTAAGACCGGTGAAGGCCACCACGGACAACAGGGTTGACAAGATGAGGGAACGGCAGAGGTCACGTGATCATCACCGAAACGTCGAGGATGCGGCCTTGTGCACTGCGATATCCAGCGACAAGCTGGCGAAAATAGCAGAACCGCCATGAGCGTGATTAGAGGCCATGAAGCCCATCGTCAGGGTTGTAAAATGGGGAACGGAGGACGGCAATGATGACTGAACAGAGAAGGGGATGAAACATCGCAGCACATATCACTCTATAGAGGAAGAAATAGACATATATGGAAAACAATGTTACATAAAAATAACCACCTCAAATACCAGGAAGACCTTTTTCAAAGTCCAAAAGTTGTGTGTTTGGGAAGGAGAGGGATAACAATGACTTGATATCTTCCAAAGTCCAGTGTTTACGTAATTTGACTTTAAAAACTGCTAAGTTAGACGACAGCCAAATTTCAAGGGGAATATTATTCCAGAGAAAGGCATATTTGGAGGGAAAGAAGCGAGAATGGTTCAATGTGGAGCTAAATGGGGGTGCAATTAACCTGGAGGAACTACGAGTGGCATAGGGTTTATCTGCGGGAGTAAGAGAGTTGACTCGTGGGAGGTTAGGGGTAGAGTTAACGCGAAAAAAAGCAGAGTCCCGCTTCAGGTCTTCTGACCCAAAGAAATGTAATGTTCGCTAACTGCCATCTCTCCGTGTAAGAAATAGTGGATCCAGGAAGCGCAAATATTTTGCGAGTAAACACCCTCCGTACATTTTCAATCTTACCGTGGTCAGAAGCATTCATTAGACCAAAGTGGGGACAGCAGTATTCTAGGATGGATAGAACATACATGCGATAGAGTTTTAACTTAATTTCCATCAGGGAGAAATTATGTGATGTAAAACTACATAGCTGTGCAGCCTTCACTGATATTCGATCCCCATGAGGCGACAATGCTAGTTTATTTGTGTAGCTTAGACCTAAGTCTTTTACGGTGGATAGTTCTAAAAGTGGATTTTTTTGAAAGACTAGGAGACAAGGAAGCTTGGCGGGACCGAAACACATGAAACTACACTGGGATGGTGAGAACTCCATCTGTTAGGTAGCACTCCAACGTGAGAGGGTAAGCAGGTCTGCGTTTATTTTATCAACGCACATCTTGGCCATGTCCTTAGAGAATGAGTAAATGCATTTGGGGTCGTCTGTATGAATGAAATTGTGCGAATTTTTAAGAACAGTCTAAATTTCATTTATATATAGAATGAAGAGTAAAAGACCCAATAAAGCGCCTTGAAAAACGCCACTGGTGATCACCTGAGCAGTGAAGTAACTATTTCCTACTAAGACCTTCTGGCTGCGGTTAGACAAGTAGGAACCGAGGAAGTCGAGGAGAGGGGAACGGATGCCAATGGCTTCTAATTTTACCAGAAGCCGTCTGTGCGGTACCTTGTCAAAGGCTTTGCTCAGGTCAAAGTAGATAACAAGTACGGATTGCTGCTCATTACGGAGGAAAGTAACATGGTTAAGAAAAGCTAAGTGACACGACACGTATGCATCGACCGGGTCGAAAACCATGCTGCGAGTCGCTTAAAAGCTTGTTTTCTGGACGAAAATCAAGAATTTGATCAAAAATGATCTTTTCAGAAGTTCGGCTAGTGCCGAGGTTTTATGAACACCGCGGTAGTTATTTATGTTCAAACGAGATCCTGACTTAAAGAGTAGAAGAATAATGGATGTCTTCCAAGTGTCAGGAAAGAAACCATTTGAGAAATAGTCTGAAAATATATGGCCAAGTTATTTGGGAAAGGTCGACACTCTCTTGATAACTGAGTTGGAAATACCATCAGTTCCCGAAGAGTGCGAGTATTTTAGATGAAGTATATGCTTGACAATTAATTCTATGGAGAAATCAATGTTCTTGTGGTTGATACCACAAGACAGGTTCGGATTCTGTCATAAAATGCTTTACAACGAAAGCATTGAACAATTCAGCCTTGTCAGACTCATCGAGTACAAATGTTTTATATTCATCTAGCAATGGGGGTATTTCAATTCCTGGTTTTGCGGAGGACCTACGACGAAACAGTTGTGCAACCGATTTCACAGAGTTTAACTCACTCAGGGCGCAAGATTCTCCGTGCTGGTCACGCGCAAGATGAATCTTAGGCGCTCATTCGAAGATCTCTGCGATTCTTAGATGCGCATAGAGCGAACTAGTTAATCGATCTTTCAACTGCCTCCTCAATTTCTTTAGTCTTGGCAAAAGAAAATGAGGGACGGTTGATTCTGATGTGTAGGGTTTCGCAATTTTAGTGGGTACAAATTTCAGCAATTTA
>JAYGXS010000006.1:21369472-21396717 GCA_036362985.1 Ligula intestinalis | reverse complement strand
ATGTGTAGGGTTTCGCAATTTTAGTGGGTACAAATTTCAGCAATTTATTAGAAACAACCGACATGAGTTTAGAAAGATATGCAGCGTCGTTAATGGAGGAAAGACTCTGCCACTCCAATTAAACAAGAAAATTGTTGATTAAGCTAGTATCTGCGAGGTCATAAGCATGATAGGTACGACCAGCACTAGCCTTTTCCGTAGAAAGGAGCGGAAGACAACAAGGAATTAATGTATGATCATTTTGGAAGATTTCCTGTTTAAAATCAACGAAGAGGGGAGCAATACCGTTGGTAAAAATCAGATCTAGGATATGATTCTGTCTTGTTTGGGAACGAACCAGTTGATACCTATCAGAAAAATTAATGGTATCTAGGAAAGGCTGATATCTAGGTAGACAATAGTTTGAAAGCCAGTCGATTTCAGGCAAATTAAAAGTGGACTCTGAAATAAATTTGAATATTTTACACCGATTTGCATCTCCTTTAGATGAAGAGTTAGGAGGATTATATACACATCCAATTATCACCTTTGCCAGGGTGACAGGATAATGGAAGAGAAACAGTAATTTCCAGTGAAAGACGTGCTATTTAGATAAAAAGAAAAGTGCCTAAATGAGGTTCTAATATAGAGAAGACAACCACCACCACGCTTATTAATGCGATCTTGAAGATTGAGATCATACTTGTCTAGGATAAGGGAAGAGTCCGAAATAATTGAATCGGTCCAAGATTCTGTTATGCATATAACATCGGGCATTATCTCAAAAGCAATAGCTCAAAGTTGAGCGATTTTATTGATAACAGACCTGGCATCTAGTGTGTTTCGAGTTGCGGGACTATGCCTATCGTTATTCATAAAAAAGAATTTGGAGGTGGATAGGCAAACTTTAGGCCATTGTTATTTGGAGAATAAGTACTGTCGGGTATGGAGCTATTTGTATATGGGTAGCCAATAATGGATGGCTGATAAACGCTGCGATATCTAGGGACCTCATTTTCTGGCATGGAAAAATGAGCAGAGGATAAACCAAAATAAGCTTCTGGGCCAGTTCGGAGGAATGGGCGGAGGCTAGAAGGCATGTAGAAGTTTGCCGGTTTGGGAGGATGAGGGTGGGTAAAGGAACTGATAGGGGGAAACAGTGACATAAAATTAGTGTTGAGGTCGTTTGCGTAAGGACTAGTGGTCCTTATCAGTGAATCTCCTGTACAGCAACTCCGATTTGATTTAAAACTATACCAGTTTGGGTTACTGCAGTGCAAATTAAATTTGTCGTGGTTCGGGCCCGACGTGCTCAATAACGCATTATACGGGAGAATAATATGAATCGCACAGTGAAGGGAGAAGCTAGGTTGTGGTGGGAAAGCGTTCGGCGGTATTTGCGACATTATTGATGAGCTTTTGCAGAGTTAAAGGCTATGGAATGTATTGATTGTTGGACATAATATGTATTCAGACTAGTTGTAATCGCATTAGATGATGGAGTGGCGGGGCTAGTAGGTCCCGACATCGAGAGGGATGGGCTAACTGGTGCATTGATGTTTATGGGCCTCTGACTAGACATTCGGGAGGCAGGGATAGCAGGTGTACTGATGGTTATGGGACTATGACTACATATCCGGGGGGCGGAGATAATGGGTGAACTGACGTTAGCGGGTGTATTACCAGATACCCGGGGTGCGGGATTAGCGTGTGCATTGACCCTATCGGGACAACGACCAGACTTACGAACAGTAGGCGGAGAAGTCATTGGTCTATTTGACTGGAGAGCCGCATTTCTACGCTCCATTGGTGTAAGATCTCAGCAGAGGAAACTTTTAGTCATTTCCAAATATCGAGAAATGCGACCTCGTTGTGCAAAGATTGAGTCCACCTCGATCGGTTAAAACAATTAAACTACGATGGGCGGATTCTTGCTGAGCGAGCGGAGGCGCTTTGCTTCCGCAATTTGGTAGTTGAAACTACCCGAGCATCGAAAATCTCTTGCAATATGAAAAGGGTGACTTAGTGTGAAGGCGTTTTTAAGTATAAAGTTATAATTACGCTTTTTTCTATGAAAAGATTTCGTGGTTATTAGATGGACTAGAGAGTCTAGCTTTTTACAGTCTTGGGAATGTACATCAGATAACTGACCTAAAAAGAGGTTCCCTAGTATTGACAAAACAGTTCCAAACTTCAGCATGAAGTCATTACAGTTCTTTAATGCAGATAAATTAATTTGCTTAGCCTTGACAATGGGCTGCATGTTGATATCAAGGCATTGACTAGTAGGTGTGGTCAGGCACCACTTGCGTCTGGGGGCAGATATCCTACGATGAGCTGTAATTTTTGTTCTCATAATTTGATGGAAATGTGATTTAAATTTGAGAAGATCTAGAAAAAGTTAGCCTATAGAATTTTACCGCAGTTGGTTGTTATAAGCCCTTAAAAATTGTTTAACCAGGATACTGTCTGGTTATTGTGCTCTCAAATGAGCACAATGTGTTATACGCTCAACCGGCTACAAACTGGTCGTCCTTCTACAAACCACAAAAGCTCTAATTCAAAAGCGCGTGCGGACGACAAAGTCCGCTGATGTCACCGTACTTTCGGCCCGGATGCTATGAAATGCGTCCCGCCTTGCACTTACGCTAGACGTTCCTATTCGGGAAACGGTGCCGCCAGCCAGTAATGGCGACGACTGATGCTGGCCAATCGCGACCCAGTCACCTGTTTTATGTGACCTACAGGTCCATTGGGTTCCGTTTCTTGATCAATACCGGTGCCGAGGTGAGCGTTTGGCCGCCTTCTCGACGTCATAATCTCTAGCCATCGCAGTTTACACTGCAGGCTGCGAATAACAGCACTACCGCCACGTTCGGTCAACGGTCCCTTACTATAGACCTTGAGCTTCCTCACCGCTTCCAGTGGGTTTCCATCCAGGCTGACGTCCAGTCACCTATCATTGGAGCGGATTTTTTGTCGCCTTTTGGCCGCACAGTCAACCTCAAACATCAGAAGTTGCTAGATCCTACCACCAACCGGTGTACTGTCGGGGTAGTTTCGCGTGAGCCTTCCGCTGGCATACACTTGGCCGTTTCAAGCCCGCCATTTTCTGACATAATGAGAGATTATCCTTCCCGCTTTAAGCCCTGTCAGTTCACGGAGCAGGTTCAACACGCCGTTCGTCACCATATCACTACCACCGGCAGACCCGTCCATGCTCATCCGCGTCGGCTTCGTCCCGAGAAGCTACAGATCGCGAAAAACGAGTTTGAGCAAATGTCGTCCAGTCCATGGTCTTCGCCACTGCATATGGTTCCCGAAAAGTTATCCGATGATTGGCGGCCATGCGGTGATTATCGTGCTCTTAACCAAGCTACAGTCCCGGACCGGTATCCGATACCCCATATTCATGATTTTTCTCACATGTTGGCTGGAAAGATGATTTTTTTCCAAGATTTAGCTCGTTTCAGCATATCATCAAATACCGGTCGCGGAGGAGGATATCCCTGAAACCGCAGTCACGACACCTTTCGGCCTGTTTGAATTTCTATGCATGCCTTTTGGTTTGCGGAACGTGGCCCAAACGTTTCAGCGTTTGTCGATGACATTTTGCGCAGTCTCTCCTTCACGTTCGTGTACATCGAAGACATCCTTGTCGCGAGCTCGTTCCCTGAGGAACACGTTGAGCACTTACGCCAAGTTTTCGATCATTTTCAGCAACATGGACTACAACTAAACGTCGATAAGTGCCTTTTTGGTGTCACATCTCTGGATTTTCTTGGCCATCATCTTGACCAACATGGGATCACACCCCTTCCAGAGAAGGTGCAGAGCGTGTTATCTTTTCCAGCCCCGAAGTCCATCACTCAGCTGCGCCGTTTTATTGGCCTAATCAACTACTACCGGTGTTTTATACCAAATTTCGCCGCCACCCTGGCACCTTTGACGGATCTTTTGAAGTCAAAGGCCAAGTCGCTTAAATTTTCACCCAGTGCTCTTGAAGCTTTCGACGCAGCCAAAAAAGCCCTTGAGGATATCACCCTGCTTCACCAGAGCACCGATGCCGATAAAAAGCTGATTTTGACCGCCGATGTCTCCAACATTGCCGTCGGCGCAGTTCTGCAGCAACAGGTTCACGACCAATTGCAGCCGCTAGCCTTCTTCTCTCAGAAGCTTCAGCCGGCGCAGACTCGCTATAGTACTTTCTCGTGCGAACTTCTTGCCATTTACTTGGCCATCATCTGCTCGAGGAAAGAGATTTTCAGGTCCACACGGATCACAAACCTCTCACTTACGCCCTCAAAGCTAAACCGGATCGATATTCGCCGCGTGAAGTACATCATCTAGACTACATCTTGCAATTCACCTCAGACATACGCTATGTCCGCGGTGATGATAATGTCATTTCTGAAGCCTTTTAAGATCAAAGTCGAGCGGTGGTTTGGAATTTTAAGATAAGTGGCAAATTATTTTTAAAGCAATTTATCTAGGAGAAGATACGACTAATTGTCTTTCGTTTTCTTGTACAAATAATCCGTAAGTACCAGTACTTACCTTTGAAAAATCTGCTTTCATTCCTTTCATTGGTTTGGTCTCTGCTTGCTTACCTAGCATTCTGTTAACCATCTGTCTTGCTTTCAGCAACTTATATAAGCTTAAACAATTAGTTTATTCTGAATTCCCGACTGTTTTCGTGGTTAATCTACTCGCTGCTTCTAAAAGTATGAGGGCGACAGTTTCATTTAGTAGGAAGCCTCAGACGTGCAGACCCAAGCGGTGCCTGCGAAAAGCAAATATCATTACTGATATCAGTCTTCAGCCTGACGTCAATATTCAGCCAGATCTGAATGCCAAGCAAATATATTTGTCTGCAATGAAAAATTGCAACAAGTTTATGCTAAAATTTGGGTCAGTGCTCTGAATCCTTGGGACCCTATTTGACGGGAATATCTGCAGTTTTCTCCGAGAAATGCAAACGATTAGCTACTCTGGTCAATTTGGTCGCAAGTGAATCGCAGGATAGGCAAAAAAGGACGTGCAATTTTATTCTGAAAAACGTTCCGAAATCAATTCGGCCAATGGAAGTTGCCATGCATTTCCTCTACCCCTGCGTATTTAACTATAAATACCAGATTCTATTAGACTGTCATCTCGCAGTAACAACCCACCTATTTTAGTTTAGCTATTTTCACCCATTGAAATAGACTCCATTATTAAACAGCAAGAGCTTGTTGCCAAATATATGAAAAACACAAAGTATTTCCCTTGTCATGATCTCACCCCAATGGAGCGGAGAATAGCGTCGAGTTCTTCTAATAAAGTTGTAAATTCACCACAACCGGCTCAAGTTCCTTGTCGTAGCCCTTGGAAGCCTAGGAAGCCATGTACTATTATTCCTGGCAAACCTGGATTACTGCTCCCCAGTACAGCAACTGTCTCATCCCCCTAACGTCACCAGACATCCCCGTCTACTCCCAAATTAGATGCTTCCTCAGTTGCAATAGCTATTAATTCTGGTAGCCCTCCTAGAAATTCCGAAAAGCCCTCTACGTCAGGTAGACCAACAGCTTCGTTACTCGAACAGAGTCCTCCCAAACCTTCTATTAAATCACCTAATTCAGGCCGTCCGGAGAGTGTGATTCGGAAGTCAACCACGACAATGCAGTCTTCCCAAACACTTACTAAGACTATACAACAGGAAGCTAACAAACATATAGGTTACCTTACTTATCACAACTATGATACTAGGCCAGGATTTCTACCGCTTAATCCTCATAGTTACCTTACATCGCCCACCAGCCTCTATTATACGTCTTGGTTTTCCCAATTTCTCGGTAACTATCAGCAAGCTCATCACGGCACTAATCACTATGGCCTGTCGATGTCAGCTTTTAGCTATCCCCCTCAGCCTTCTTATGCCAATTGTCCTGATCCAGTTGGTGGCTATTCTTGAAACTTCCAATTCAATTACCTACCTCCAAATTTTTATTACTAACTAAAGATGACCCTTGTTCTATTACTCGAGCTAACCTAGGTATCATCTTGCTTAATGCAAGATCTGTTATAAATAATATGGCTCAGCTTAAAGCCATTGCATTCGAACTGAAGCCAGATGCTATATGCATTACAGAGTCGTGGACCCATCCGCTAATTTCTGATGCTTTACTCATAATAGACGAGTATGATTTTTTACCAACAAGACCACACAAGTAAGTGTGGTGGCGGTTGTCTTCTCTATATTAAAGCTATTTTTAAGCGTTTCCCGTTCGATCTAGATGCTGAGTCATTCTCGTGCAATTACTGCTTTGCATCCATTATCCTGTCTCCCCATCAAAAGGCGATTATCGGATGCATTTATAATCCCCCTAACTCATCATCCGAAGATGAGGAAAAGCGTTGCGATATATTAAGGCTGATTTTGGAGTCCGCCTTTGACGCTAAAGTTATCGCTGGGGATTTGAACATTCCCAAAATTGATTGGTCATTGAACTGTTTTCTATCCAGGTTTCAGCCCTTCCAAGATACCATCAATTTTTCAAACTGGTTTCAGTTGGTCTGTTCCCCAACGAGAGATCAGCATATTTAAGACATTTTCCTCTTTTCGTTGACTACGATCAGAACATCTTCCATAGTGACCATACTTTAATCCATTGTTGCCTTTCGCTTGCTTCTACAAAAATGGCTAGCACCGTTCGTACGTATTATGCTTTTGACCTAGCTGATATTAATTTAATTAACAACTTCATGGACTAACTAGACTGGCAGGAGCTTTCCTCCACGAACAGTGTAACAATTCTCTGTGACTTAATGACGGCAAGTTCAAATAGCATTTTGGAATTTTTGCCGATAAAAAATGTTAAGCCTTATACTTCGGACCCCACCGATCCTCACTTTCTTTTGCCTAGACTAAAGAAATTGCAAATACAGTTGAAAGATCCTTCTACTAGTTCATTATCTGTGCACCTCAGAATCGCCGAGATTTTCAAATTAGCGTCTAAGATTCGGCTTGCACGTGACAAACAGAAGGAATCCTGCGCACTCAGCGAGATAAACTCTGCAAAATCTATTGCCCAGCTGTTCCGTCGTCGATCTTCCGCTAAACGAGGTCACGAATTCCCCCCTTTACTGAATGAAGGTAAAAAAATTGTGCTAGATGAGTCTGACAAGGCTGAACTGTTTGATGCATTCTTCGCAAAGCATCTTACGACGGAATCCAAACCGGTTCCGTCGTTTCAGCCATGCTCAGTCAATACTATCAGTACCACAGATTTCTCCATAGAATTAATTCGTAAGCACATTATCCGTGTGAAAAACTCGCACTCCTCGGGAACGGATGGTATTCCGAACTCACTTATCAAGAGTGTGTTGAGCTTCCCCCGATTGCTTAGTCATCTATTCTCAGCTTATCTTCTTAACGGTTACTTTCCTGACTCATGGAAGACATCTATTATTCTTCCAGTCTTCAAGTAAGGATCTCGTTCGGACGTAAATAACTACCGAGGTGTTCATAAAACCCCGGCCCTAGCCAAACTTCTGGAAAAGATCATTTTTAATCAAATTCTCGATTTTTGTGTAGAAAATAAACTATGAAGTGTTTCACAGCATATATTTCTACCTGGAAGATCATGCGAAACCTGTCACTTGGCATTTCTTTACCTCGTTACTTAACTTCGTTATGAATAGCAATCAGTCATTGTGATTTACTTTAACCTTAGTAAAGCTTTCGACAAGGTGCCGCACAGGCGCCTTCTAGTGAAACTAGAAGCCCTAGGCATCAAACCGTATCTCCTTGATTTCATTGCTTTCTACCTGTCTAACCGCAGCCAGAAGGTCTTAGTAGGCAATAGCCACTCGATGCCTCTGCCGATCACGAGTGGCGTTTTTCAAGGCGCGGTTTTAGGTCCCCGCCTTTTCATTTTTTACATAAATGAAATTTCAACAGTGCTAAATAATTCGGAAAATTTCATTTATGCTGATGACCTTAAGCGTATTAACTCATTTTCTAAGGACACAGCCAGTAGTTGCGTTGATCAAGTTAACACAGACTTGCGTACCTTCTCAAGTTGGAGCGCCACATGGCAGATGGAGTTTTCTCCATCCAAATGTAGTTTCCTGTGTTTTGGTCCCACAAAGCTTTCTGGAACCATTATCTTCCAAAAGAGTCCACTATAAGAACGATCTACGATAAAGGATTAAGGTCTAACTTACAAAAATAAGCTTGCATTATCGCCTCATGCAGATCGAATTGCTGCCAAGGCCGCACAGATATGTGGGTTTATATCGCATAATTTTTTCCTTCCAGCAATAAAGTTAAAACTATACCGCATGTTTGTTCTCCCTATACGAGAATACTGCTGTCCCCTTTTTGGTCTTACGAACAAGAATGACCGTAGTAAGATTGAAAAGGTTTAGCGAGTTTTAACTCGTAAAATATTGTCTCTTTCTGTGTCTAGTATGTCTTATACAGATAGGTGTCAGTTAGCAGACATTAAATTTATTTGGGTAAGAAGACTCGAAGCTGGTATATGCTTTCTGTTTTGCGTTAAAAATAGTCTTAACCTCCCAAAAATTAACGCTCTTACTCCAGTAAACCGACATCACGCCAATCGTAAATCCTCCATGATAATTTTACCACCCCGTAGCTCCACATCTAACCGTTCACGTTTTTTTACATCCAAATTTGCTTTTATTTGGAACAATCTTCCACTCGAATTTAGGTTGTCCACTACATTATCGATTTTCAAAGGCAAGTTATATAAGCATTTATATTTGGAGGAAATAAAGTCGTTACTGTCTGTTTCCTTTTCAAACACGCAATTTGTAGATTTCGAAAAGGGTCCTCCTGGCATTTGCAGCTGTTCCCAAGATACGGTGACCTTCGAGGTAATTGCTTGGCCGCCAACTTATCGGTGGATTCTGGAGTCTGGTGAGTCACATCTGGGTGATGTTGCCTTGAATTCCACAGCCCTCTCCTGTTGTTCTGGATGACCCCTTCTTAACTCACCGCTATATTATTTTTCCCATGACGATAAGCGTCCCGAACCCTCAACAATAGGATCCCATCCAACTGTACCATGCCATCTTAAGGCGGTTTTTTCTCTTACATTTTTTTGAAAATCGGTGGCTCGCTGAACTCATCCACCGATGTAGGAGTTTTTTTTACTGCCCAGCCAATTATTTCATAAGAGTTCGTTGTTAATCTGAAAAAATTCTTTCTTTCACGATAGCACTAAGTTTGTAATGAAAGGGCCCCTTGGGCCTTAAATATACAATTTATTATTATTATTATCCCGTCCGGGGGTCAACACTGTTACCACCACGTTAGATCTGGCGAAGCTTGCGGAAGCGCAGGCGCTCATTATAATGCCTGCGTCTTCTGTGCTTCAGCTGTGTGTGGCTCCCTCCCAAAGTCACCAGGGTCTATCGTGTGTGACTGGTGTACAGGTATGCCTCGTCCTGTGGTCCCCCAATTCTACCGTAAGGTCGTTTTTGACAACTTCCATTTGCTATCTCATCCCGGTGTTCATGCCGGCCGCAAAATCATCTTGGCTCGTTTGGTCTGGCCAAAGATGAACGCCGACATTACAACTTGGACCAAACAGTGCTTAGCCTGCCAAAAGAATAAGGTCCAGCGCCACACTGTTTAACCCCCCAGCAGGTTCACGGTTCCTGATGCCCGTTTTCACCACGTCCACTTGGATTTAGTCGGACCGTTACCGCCATCACGCGGTTTCACGAACATTCTGACTGCTGTTGATCGCTTCACACGATGGCCCATCGCCATTTCCATCTCGGATACCTCGGCAGAGAATATTGCCATGGTTTTCCTTACGCACTGGATAGCCAACTTCGGTGTTCCGGCTTCCCTCACCACTGACCGCGGAAGCCATTTAACATCTTCACTCTTCCGTGAGTTCATCAAACTGATTGGGTGCTCGCATATCACCACCACTGCCTATCACTCAGCATCAAACGGCCTTCACCGTCAGTTGAAGTCCGCGCTGATGTCTCATCCCACCCCGCACAACTGGAGCGACAACATACTACTCGTACTCCTCGGAATTCGCTCGGCTGTTAAGAAGACATTCAATGCACTGCAACTGATCTCGTTTACGGCACGCCCCTCCGTTTACCTGTTAAGCTCGTACAGTCTTCCTCCGTCGCCCCCTGACGCCAGGAACACCTTCATGCAACAGCTGCAGCAACGCATGGCCGCACTGCGCCCGACTCCCACGCGCTCAACACCTCGATACGTTTTTGTGCACGACGACTTGCACACAATCCTATTAGTGTTTGTCCGCCACGATGCAGTCCGCAGGCCCCTTTGCCCACCATATGATGGTCCATTCAAAGTGCTGAAACGGAAGGACAAATATTTCGTCATTCAAAGGGCTGATGCTACTGATACGGTCTCCATCGATAAACTGAAGCCAGCCTACGTTTAATGCACGTCGACACCACCTTGCCCATCCACTTCCACGGCACCCTTACCCTGCACTCCACCTGCTGCCCCCAGTCCACCGCCACCCTCGACACCTGACCCTACTCGTATCCCCCTCACCCCCCTCACCCCCCGGTCCCTCCCCTCTCTTTCACTAGTTCCGGTAGACATGTTCGTTTTCTTACCAAATTGCGAGACTTTTTGTTGAAACTTTTTGTAAATCCTCTTTTGTCGAGCGTTAGTAACCCATCAACGCTCTGGAAGGGGAGTTATGTAGGCACTTAGCCTAATCTATACGTTGTTTAACTTTACCAAAATTATTAATTTTTGTTTTACCGCAAGCCGCGCGAAAATACAGTTTCGTTTCATACGGCGTGCTGACTTTTCGCACACTTTGATTACACCACTGCACTTCCCAAGATATTTCCACCCCACCGGCCGCTGTTTTCTTCGCCCTTCAACGACACCATTCTCTGGTGATCATTCCCGGGCTCAGGAGCAACTAACGGCCACTTACGAACGAGATTCCTCTCAACTCTCTCGAGTGCAACTTGACGAACTGCGACCCAGGCCTTCACAGACCCCTCCTTTGGCAAGTCAATCTTTTGACTACTGCTGACAAGGGTCGTGGAGAATCTAGGTTAGTCGTATCATTCTCGATTTTCATTGCCATTCTCATATACAGTTTTTATCCCCTTTTTCCATTAGGTAGTCTGGTAGATAAGTCACTAGCAGTTAGCTCTACACTAAAAAGATTTTCATTGTATTTTTACTAAGAGGTTTTATAAATTTGTAGAGACTTTCCCGCAACAAACACCAGCTACAATTTCTTTCATCAATTTCTCTGGTTGATCATGAAACTGAGAAAGGTATACTGGCGTATCTTAGAATGTGTCAATTCATGTTTTATCGTAAGTCATCCCCGTGTACGATTGTACGTCTGTTTAAGCCCTCTGCCTTTGGAGGCGCGCGGTAGTTAATTTTCCCTTCAAAATTCGATAGTTGCTTCAGACCAAGAGGCTTCTGCTTAGCCTCTCGTTGTGAATATAGGGTCAGACATATTGAAATCAATAAGGCCTGTCAAATGAACTTTATATTTTCGGCAGCCTCTTTGGCAAGGTAAGACGTGGGGCGAACTAAAATGAAAATTACTAGGGACTTGTTTAGCCGCTTGGTTTTAGGTAATCTATAGAACTGTGTCTGTCCCTATTACCGGGCTTATTGCCATTGTCAACAGTAATTTATTAAGCATGATGTTGCGCTTCACGAGAAGTCGACAATTTGGCTCGCCTTGACTGGGACTGTTGATCACCAACCGCCTCCATCTATGGTCCATACCTTTGCCCAGGCATAATCGCAACACAAAAACTGGAGCGGGGAGTTAATTGCATTTGTCTGTGAATTGTGAGAATAGTAAGCATAACTCAGGCAATCCGCAGCTTATACACTAGTCCCCTACTGCGAGGAGGTCGACCACATCATGCTTGTTTCCACATGTCCTACTCCGCCCTTCAAAAACGCAGTGGACTTTTCAACTTTTTAAATTACCAAATCTCACTCCAACAGTGAACTGCACGTTCCTCGCATTCGGTCGCGTCTACCTACCTAAACTATTGTCAATCAATGCGTACATATATCCTGATACGGACCACCTACCCAGTAATGTTCTTCGCCGCCGTGGCTTGCCAACGTTGATTATCTTGGCGGGTGCCTACATTTAAAAATGCCTCAGGACCATACCAGCCTCCGTCTAGTTTGCGCTTGATTCTCTCCTTCTTTCTTTCTAAATAAACCCCACTACCTACATAATCAGCTGTCCCATGCTGGCTCCAATCATCCACTATGCTACGTGGAATCACTCATGTTCTTGTCCGAATAGCCAGCATATACCTCAAAGGATGCCTCGAACTACCGCACAGTATACACCTTTCGTTTAAATACCATGATTTTCAAAATGAATAAGGTCACGCATAGAGCAGTTCACGAGTACATGTATCCTATACTCTTCCTATCGAACCATATCTTTTACGACGTGTTGGCCTGCCAACATGTTTCCCTTCGACGTGCCCCCTCAGTGTCTCCAGCTGACCATTAACCATTTCGGCTAATTCGCATTCCCAGTTCCCACCTACCTTATTTCCCAGACGCCTTCACCTGCTCTAACTGTCAGCTATGACGCGTTTGGTTTCTCGTGCGGCTGTAAGGTAGGAGAACAGCATGAAAACATGCCAGGAAAGAAAAATGTACAGTTATTTTTCACTCAAAATAAAGCCAGATAACTTAATCTTATGCAATCTGTAATCAGATTGAATAGCGTTGGGTAGACTTGGAAAAATTATATTTTCCTTATTTGTCAAACAACACTGTAAAGACTGAAGAACTATAGTATGCATGATTCAATCTAAAAAATAAGTTCTGTTTCGCTCTAGTTTATACAGGATGCCAACGGAAACTGTGAAGTATGTCCGATCGCAAAGGAGAGGACTGTAGGCGTTTCGCTGACTGATTAGGCCTTGGATCCTAAAGAAGTGTCGCGAATTATTTGCATCACGATCTGTTATATTTGGTACTGTGTATGACTGGCTACTGGTAGAGAATAAACCAGAAATGGTCATTGCAACCTCCTTTGGCTCTGCCGCTTATCAAAGCATCGAATTCCCAGTTGCCAGTGCATTGCACTGAAGGCGGCTGGAATATTCATTATATCATCATAGCGCATGAGGAGAAGATGCATTAAATCATCGGCAAATAATCATGTTAATTTGAGATTAATTCTGAATAAATTAGATCAATGACCACAGAAGAATGGATCAGCCTATGCGTCAAACAACACTTATAGGTGGAAGGGACCAATTAACCGTTATATAAGATTTAATGATTGAGGGGACCTATGAAACGTTACAGAAAGCATATGACATATTTAGAGGCGAAAGAGGGAGAATTTGACCATTAACGAAAGCAAGCAAAATTTATAGGGGAAAGGGGTCAATTACCCGTTTAAGGGGAAGAACGGGGGCAGGACCACTGCTGCTGTGAGTCTGGAGATACCTGCGCAGGTGCCCTTACATGTTACCCTGCGCAGGTATCTCTGGACTCACGGCATAGGCTGTGCTATCCCAAACAGGACATTCCCGCCCCTATGACGGTTATTTGCCCCCCACTCCCTTAAAATAATGCTTGCTTTTGGTGACAGATTTATCTCTGACGATGGAATTCTGCAAGAGTTCGAAACCTTAGAAAAAACACAACTATAATTCCGGCGATCGAAGCTACTTCTTCTCAATGTATGCGCATACCTGCAATGTAAGCCTTAAACTCAATCAAACTGACATGCTAAATTAGTATGTACGTACAACCGGGTGTGCTATGTTTTATGTTGACTGAAATGGCGAAATGAAAGTCGTACTTAATTGGACGCATCTATATGTGGCCTTTGAACACACCCACTCAGATTGAATCCATGTCGCCACACTTTGAGCTGAATTTGTCCGAACCAGCAACCTTCAAACCTTCACTTGTTCAGTTAGTCACCTGAATCAAGTCAGGAAGTTGGGACTGGTGATGAACAGCTAAAAACGGTCTTCTTCAATTTTGAAGCATTAGGTTCTGCATGCAAGCAACACCAAAGGCATAAAATGTCAGCAAGTGTCCTTCGTATCCGTTTACTAATTTAACCCCTACCTTATTGTAAATAATAATAAAATCAAACTGTTGCATCTTTTACTATACGTACATCCTTCGAGTATACGACGTCGTAGGTAATTGGTAATAAACAACCTGATTGTCTTTGCAAGAACACTTTTCTAGTTCTCTACGCATAAAATAAGGTAAGAAACCACAAATTCGACTCACAGCAGTATATTTAAAAAAAATCGATTACTAGGTGCATGCACTTAAACTGCTACCGATTTATGTTCAAAAACGGTTTTGTTTGCTCACTAATGGACTGACACCGATTTGTTTAGAGACGCACGGTTGACAGTTTTGATAAGCAAACTCCACTTGTGAACGGAAACCGTTTCGAAAACCTTGACAGGAAATCTTAAAAGAAGTAAAGACCTCGATTGACGAGGTATGGGGCTGAAGTTATAGACAGATTTGGGGTAGTTCGTGTCGGTTTAATTGAAATCACGATTTACTGCGCACGCCTTTTTGAGAATGTATTTCTTTAAAATATGGGTCAACATTTAGAACGACTTCCTTTGTGAACGTTTAACATATCTGATGATAGGAATTAAAACGGACAAAAAAGCACATCACAGCTATTTTAAATGCACTAACGATGGCTACGGACCAACGGGTGCCTGCGAATACTTTTGATAAGATATATAAGCCGCCAGACTTTTATATTTTGATGGTGGTATGATGCACAAAACGGGCGTTTGATGCTATCGTTGACGTCAGTCCGATCTAGACGGATTTTGGTAAGTTCGTTTCGGTTTAATTAAAATGATGATCGACTGTGCACGCCTTTGTGAAAATGCGTTTTCTAAAAATATACGTCATCATTTAGAATGACTTCTGTTATGAATGTATAACGCATCTGCTGATGGAAATTAAAATGGACGAAAATTCAGGACCAGGACGTTTTGGTTATCAGTGATTCGAAGTGAGTAGGTCATCGGATTCAAAGTTTCACGACGTTCGTCAGCACACTGATCCACTCTATCATACCTTAGCGGGTCAGAGGTTACAACTAGTCAGGGTTTCGAAGGTTGGACCACTATCTCAACCAACCTCCTCAACTTCGAACACGTAAGTGTGATACGTAGGATTCAGCTGATCATATGCTGGAGAGCTATTAAGAGAGGGCAAAACAAAAGTTCCCATTACGGTGTCATTTGTTAAAAAAATTTTTTCATAGGAATGGTAATTGAGGTTTACTACAAACACGTGTATTTTTTTCCGCTGTTGTACACTTGCGAGGATCTATTTTAAGTTGAAATTACTCACATGATATCCTGCCCAATTTTATTTGGTAGTTAAATCGGCGGAGCCTAGGTTATACCTGGTGGAAGAAAAAATGTGCAACACCTATGTATATGCAATTCAAAATTATGCCTTGAATATGCCATACGTGACACGCTCTGTGAGCAAGAAGTGGGATTGCGAATGCAATAAAAAAAACAATTTTCTAATTCATTAATGCTTTTATGCACTTGTTTGCCTTCCGGACAATGTGGTGTCCATATTGCTCATGGTAGATATTAAAGTAACAAAATTATTTTAAAAAATGGTAGAAATTATGTAGAAGGGAAATAATAATAAATTGGACTACTTTGCATCAGTTTAATGTGTGCTGATGGTCTATGATTTTTTATTTAACGCATTAATGCATACTTTCGTTCACCCATAATGGGACAAAACAATCCCTTCTTTAACCTGGTGCATATGTTACGATGAAGATATGAACATTGCGAGAAAATTAACCTGATTACTGAGTTAATGTTACAGCAGTTGCAATCTATCTGCAATTCTACCGTACAAGTCACGAATTTGACATGTTCTATGTGGTATTATGCAAGTTATAACATTAGATTATCAAATTGAAGAGCCGTTCAGAAACCCTAAGCTAACAATACCAACCGAGAAAGTGTATGCAAACACAGTACCTAAAATTTATTCACAGAGTGTTAAGCATAATCCATTCTTTATGGCAGCTTTCCTGGTGCGTATTTGAAATAAAATAGCCCGATTTCATGGAGATTGGTGAACCCTTCCCACCAGCAACAGTCGTTTTTCCCACCCTGCCTTGGGTTTTGACAGAGAATCTGACAGCTGTAATATTTCGATGCAGGATATTTTATTGACACCAAATACCATGGAAAATGCGTCGAACATTATTTATCCTAAGCCATCGTTGATTAGATTGATCCAGAGTTGCACAAACTGTGCTTGATATATTCTCCCCAGCAATGTTAACATCCCTCTTTCAGTCCCCCTCACATGGAGCTTTTTAATGAAAATCTGATTCCGTGCTATTTGTCGGAAAATTCAAGAGTAAAAGTCTGCCTATTTTCGAAAAACCGTCTCTATTAATATATACAAATAGGTCGGTAAAAATGTTAAGTTTAATACCCTTTCTCTCCCAATTTAAAAATTATCTTATACGAAATTTCTCGCATCAGGTACCTCAAAGGTAACAGAACTTTGCCGCAGTCTATTAAAAAGACAACATTGTAAGCTTTTTGCGTGATTCCGATTGCTAGATGTTACATTTTCATCACATTTTATGATGAAAATCTCGAGAAGTAGTGAAAGATTAAGACTGATTGCCATCCTTGTATCCAGAAAGGAATATGACTGCAAACACTTGCCTAAACCTCAGTATGCTGACTCAAGACACCATTTTAATTCCCGCATGAGCACATTTTAACCCATTCGCTGCATATGGCCAAATACGCAAGATCAACTCGCATTTTGCTGTTATACTTAATAATATTGGCTGCACTACGGATATTGAGAAAATGCTTGTTGGCATTTAAAGCATTCAACTTATTTAAATCATCTTAGAAATAAAGCGTTCGATAGAAAACGGATTCATATTGCTCATTTATTTTCAACTGATAAAAAAATGAAGATATACTTTTTGGCAAATGTTTATGCACATCAAATTAACCGTAGTATTCCCCGGCAAGAAATGCAGCGATTTATTTGGACTAGAAACTGTTGCATCTTTTGCTACACTTACATAATTCGAGTAGATGACGTAGCATGTAATTTGTAGTAAACAACATGAAGTACTTTGCAATGCAAATTTCTTCATGTTGTTCAGTAGTTCTTTACGCATAAAATAACGAAAGCGAGTATGGAGTCGACGAGTAGCGGCCTAAGTTGTTTTTAACAAAAACGTGGTCATTCGGCGCATGGAATTTAATTGCTACTAAAGCGGTTTCACTCGCTCACACGTGGACTGAGGCCGATATCGTTAGAGATCCGGTTTCAGCAGCTTTAAATAGCAAACTCCACTTGTGACCACACACAGTTGTGTCGAACACCTTAACAAGAAAGCCTCAAAAGAAGTACAGACCTCCTTTGACGAGGTATGAGACTGACAGATTTGGGCAGGTTTATGGTGGTTTGATTGAAGTGGTGAGCTGCTGCGCACGTCTATTTGAGAATTTATTTCTTAAATAAGATATGCCATTATTTAGAATTACTTCTGTTCTCAAGGGAGAAGTGCGTTCACGGAAAAAATTTCGGTAAATAGACAGGTCGCCCTGCGTATCAAGGACAGCGGGCACACTTATCGTGTCTGCCCTTTCAATAAAGCAAATAATCCTACGGACGATGCACGTAGTCACCTCATGGATCCGTCGAGTTCCATTAGCGCAAAGCCCCCCAATCCACACGGGATGAGGCGTGCGACAAATGCCATTATGGAATTAGTCATGCCCTCACGATTTTATCTGCTTTTACGGAGGACTTTTTGTTGCAGTTTCGAATATTTGATCAATAAATATTATAGTTGCCAGGCATGATCGTTTATCAATTTATCAATCTTGCCCTGACTAACTTTAAACATCCAATCGTATTTGAGCAAACCTTACGAGGATGAAGCGCGTACTGTAGCACAGCATTTTTGCCATCCTGTTCGGCTGGATATGGTACAACCGTCTCCACCGCAAAACTTTGTGATCTAAATAAAACGCTACATGAATACGACACGTAGCATTCTCATTTGAATTTTCTGGCGTTATTTTGATAACAGTTGGCTTGTTGTGCAGCGCGCATTGCAATATCCATCCACTTTTAACTTAAAAACCTACACTGATTCATTTAATTGCATGCCGTTGTCGAATAGTCCAATCTTCCACAACTCTTATGGATAAAATAAGAAAACTTCCGACTGTGCACACAACATGTGAGAGAATGACCTGCCAAATTTTTTCGTTGTCGACAAATTGAAAAATTATTCTGATATCAGATAGCAGTCATGAGTACGCAATGTGTGAAACATGAGTATCTGATCTCCCAGAACCTAGCTGCAGCGCAAGCCACAGCCATGTTTTAAATTATTTAAGTAAAATCGAGATTATGCTTGTGTCTTGTCAATGTTTCCTTGCTACATGTTACACAACATGGCACAATGCAACGCTTTTTTAACGTGTTCTGCCTACTGATTGTTTCTGTTCACCGTGCTTCATAGTTAACTTAATTTTGTGTATCTACGGAAACCGTGCCAGACATTGGTAGGCAGGTGGTTATGTTCTTGTAATTGTATTTTGCAGAAAGTCAAAGTATGGCTTAGCTGTCGATAACTGGTTGCGGAGACCCGTTTCCACCCTTTTCGACCGGCGTAATCTGCGCGGATTTCCAGTCGGTCGGTAGACATATTGTCTCGATAGTTGCTTGTAAAAGTGTAGAAGATGGCATTACCAAACCTCGTGACAAGCTCTTTGAACCTCTTAGCCGGTACTTCATCCAGGCCCTATGAAAAATGTTCCCTTATCCGTAACAAAAGTCACTGAACAATAGACCTGAGTGCCCGAGCCTTAATGCCTACGTTTCATGTATTCCCCGCGAGCGCATCCCAGATTGCTAGCAACACTCCAAGGAAGCCCACAAATCCAACTGTACTCGCACTTAGATAATGAAACATGCCAGTTATAAGATGGAATGATAATTATCGCAGGCCTGGGTACTAGACTCCGACTCCGTAAAGTTGCTGCATCCTCCTGTTATGACGAAATATTTTCTGGCTGTCACAAGGCGTGGACCAGTTCCTGTCCAATGACACGCCCCTTGACGCCAATGACTTATGCCGCCCCCAACAACAACTCCCCAATTTTATTGAAGGTGAACTACCAGGCCCACCAAGTATTGCCGTACTCCCATTGCTTCTCATGTGAACCTCCTGTATAAGTAAGAAAGCGTTAACTGTCCCAATGAATGCATCTTTGTGCTTTTACCACAAGTTCATAAACGCCTTATATTACCTCCACAGGTATAAGCATATGTGCTAAGCAACAATAATACAAAATGAAGGAATATTTGCGCATACAAATACGAAGTTTTTTGAGCAGATAAACGGATATATTTTGTCACACAATACAAAACCGACGTTTATATGGTGATACTGTTGTCAGCGTACGTCAGAAGCAACCAATCCGTCCTAATAGCGTAGACGGAAAGCGTTAGATAAATACTGAGTATATTACGTTTTGCAAAAAAACTGCATTTCGCCATAGAAAACGTCTTGATAGGAAAAATGACATGCAGGCAGCACCACAATATAGAAAAAACGCAAAGGGAAATATATTCTGAGTAGTATTGAAGTAAAGTAATATTTTTTAAAGAATGCCTTTCGATCACCGGCATGTTCATTTTATTCTGCACTGTTTTCGCGCTCTTGTAGGAGACCATCGTTAGTGGAAGACCGTCAAAGAAACGCGAGTTATTTATTATGATTATTAATATGCGCAAATATTCGCGGTCCAGATATAATATCGTGCTCATCATCCCCGGAAGAGGAAGAAGAAGAGAAGGCAGGTGCTGGGACCAAACTGTAGTCTCGCTGACGTTTCGAAAACATGCTCGTTCTCATCGTCAGAGCGTGGTGCTTACTCTTCCGCCAGCCTTGAATTAATGCGCCTCGCCGCGAGCCGGGTGTTGTACCCATGTGCGATGCCCGTGCGCTCGTCTGTCCGTTGACTGTTAATTGGCACCATCTTCTCCACTGTTATAGGCGCTGCGTCGGCGTGTCCCTCCGACTCCCCCGCGTTCACGTCCTCGTGTGCGCCTTTGTCAGCCTCCCCTCGTTCGCGATCTCACAGTTGCCCTCATTAGAACCCATGCCACGTCTGTCAAGTGAGTCGCGCCAGCTGCCAACTCCGCCCCCTGTGGCGCACTGTCGTTTTTTTGTGTCGCCATTCTCCCGCCGTAGCGCCCGCTTCTGTGCGGGCGTGAGCCTTGCGCGGGCAGGAGGGACACGACGCAGCGCCAATAACAGTGGAGGAGATGGCGCCAAGTAACACTCAACGGACGGACAAGCGCGCGGGCCTCGCACATGAGTACTACGCACGGCTCGCGGCCAAGCGCATTAATTTAAGACCAGCAGATGAGTAAGCACCACGCTCTGACGATGAGAACGAGCATGTTTTCGAAACGTCAGTAAGAATACAGTTGGGTCCCACCACTTGACTTCTCTTCTTCTTCCTCTTCCGGGGATGATGAGCACGATATAATAATTATAATACTAATAAGTAGGTAGAAAAAAGACATGGCACAGTGCAAAGGCAAGATGCAGCATATTTGCTGTCATCAGGTAGTGCTATCCAACTCCACGTTTGGGCGGATAGTTTCCCGTTTTCTTGATGATAATGTCCTCCTGGCTATATCCTAGTCGTCCGGCGGTGGAAGCTTGAGGGTGGGCTGTAATGGTAAGACGGACGGAGAAGTGCGTCCTTTATCAAGTCGGTGTACGGGTATCTGCTACAATAAAAATAATTTAATGTAATAATAGCAACATTGATTAATGATAATAATTTATATATTTAAATTATTAAAAACTGGCAATATGGAACAAAATACGCTGCTATGTGACAAGGAACGTCTATCTGCTGACTGGATAAGTGGACGTCACAGTTCACGAATGTACGTTAAAATGCGCTCGGGGGGAATATAGTGTGGTCAGGATATTACCCGGCGAACACGCGTATATATTTCCGCTTTGCAGTGGTTCCTCCAAAGATGCGACCACTGCGACCTCGAGAAAATGCTTGGTTTGGGTGTTACAATAATCGTTGCTCAAACCACGTAAGCAGTGCGGCGTGCAGATATGAAATGATAAAAAAACTCTTCCTCGTTTATTAAATAATCTAGCATTTATATTTGAAATGTAAGGTCATTAACAGGTTTGTTCTAATATTGTTTCCGTTTTCCCACGCTGTTGCATACAATTGCTTAAATTGGGATTTTGAGGGGCACCTAACTACGCAAGGGAATGCGTAGGTATGTTATTTATCTGTGTATGCCGGTTACCATTTGTGGCGTTCCAATGAAGGCATAGCAGTGAATAAATGTGTTTGAGCATCTACGTTCACTGTAAAACGTATACTGACACTTCGGTATAGTGAAATTTAAATTACCTATCTTAAAGATTACTTAATACTTTGTGCTTGATAAGTAGAAGTCACTTGTGCGTGGTGAAGGTAAGCACTGCGTGCTTGTTGCCCGAACCGGATCACAGGTAACATATGTCTTATAGGAGGCACACAATGACAGCGTTGTTGGCTGTTGCAACAGGATGCAAAGCGAAAGGTTAATCAAGCCCATCCATCCATAGAGTTCACGTTGTAAATGGAAACAGCAGGTTCGGTCCCCTTGCTGGACGTCCTCCGATGTCATAGATCTGACGGTAACGTCCGAAGGAGCGTGTATAGAAATAAAACGTGGTCTGGACAATATACGATCTTTAATAGTTTTGTACCCTTTCAACAGAAGCGAAATCTTGTTGGCTGCTTAACGCAAAGAGCTACAAAAATTTGTTCAGAAGACACTTTTGAAGAGGAAGTAAATAAAATCCAAGACTTACTCCGTGAGAAGGATATCCTAAGAGATTATAACCAAGAATATGGCTGCCCAAGTAATAAAACCCGCAACAGTTAGTGTTAAGAAGGAGACCTTATTTTTCAAAAAGACTTTCGAGGAGACGCGGCAGGTTAACTCTTGATAAGGCGCCTTGATGAGGCCGTGTAACGAACATTCCCAGGAGCGAAATTTAGTTACTATTGTTAACTAACCCGGTCTTACATAGGTAAGATAAGAACGGTTTACCAAAGCAGACCACCTTCATATGCATTTACTCATTAACTTGCTCCTGTGGAGCAGGCCATATTGGTCGCACGACTCGGTGCGTAGCCGAAGGAGTATAGGCACACCTCCCGGCAAGGCTAAGGTGAGGTGAATTTAACCCTACCGGGACCATCAACAGCTCTTTTCTAGCGCACATGGTGGATTCCGGATTTCAGATGGACCCCAGCGATGCCTTCAGGATGATCTGCAATGTTATATCAAACAACCAAAAGTCACTGGGTCATCGCCTTTTAGCAACAGCAGAAGGAACATCAATCCGGTTGAGGAAGCCAATTTTGTGCGCACAGGAGCACCTACTGCAAGCTCCAAGCTTAGAACAACCAAAGGAAACCTAGCTACCTGCATTTTTCCGAGCCTCCTCTCTCCCTTCTCCCCCCTCTCCCTAATTGCCGCTTAATTAGCCACTTTTTACTATCTCAACTCCTTCCCCTATCCTGCACACTAATTTGCTTTTAAAGTTGATCATTACTAACCTAAATTTTACATTTTACACTTTGCCCAACTTCCCTTCCGTATAAATGTAGTGGTTAAAGGAGAATTTATTGAAAGTATACGTATGCTCGCCAATTGCTCTTCGCATTTGTGTGATGGGAATTATTGCAACCGGAGAACTATTTAAGCTGCAATAAATGATTTAGATTGTTTGACTACGACACCATCACCGCACGTATGGATACCCCTTATATGTGCAAGTTGTCTCGTTCACTTCAAACGGCGTGAAAAATTAACTTCAATAATAGAAAAATCTGTGATTTTTGTAATCAACAATATGTGAAATTTGCGCTTTGAATTGGTCGGGCTTATCCTTGTCGCAGCAATCAGACACTTAGTTGAAGCCGCAGCTGCTACATGTTTACGCAACAATTATTGCGGGGGAAAATGTATTTACCGATATTAAAGAGAATTATTGTGTATAACGCCTTAAAAAACAGCTCTATTAAGCATTTACGCAAACCTTTGAAAAAAATGCATGGATTTCAACTAGCCAGTCAGCATCTGTCAGTATGCTTGAAGTAAGTGAGACAACTCAATAAAATCTACCTTTAAGCGCTACAGTTATGCATGAAACGTACGGACTTCATAAACTTTGTTGTTAGTTGCACTGTTATGCTAGATCCCGGCACGATGCCTCCTTTCGACAGCTTCGAAAGTTGAGAGCAAAGATGGCTAGAGATGACCGGCAGAAATATTAGACGGAAACGGCGACTTCTATGGAGCAGTCATCAAATGTTGCTGACACTCGTACATTGCACCAAATCATCCACCAAGTTAGTAATAAGCCCCCAAATTATAGTGATTCTGTTCGCGATGTGAATTGAGGTGTTATTACTGACAAATCGCCCAAAGTCTATCACTGATGTGAACACTTCGGCACTTCCTCAACTTTAATGAACAACCCATTACACCCTCCTTCTCTTCCACAGCGGAGTTTAACCCTCTCCTGCCTACGCAGTGTCGTGTAGTCTCCCATCCGAACACAAATTTACCGATGCAATGCACAGGCCATGCAACAACTAGGCGTGCTGATAGGACGGTATTCCTGTAGAAATCTACAAATCCTGTGTCGACACCCTGACTCTTCGGCGTCATGAGGTGGATGTACAAGCATGGCGATAAAAGGCCATTCCCTATGACTGGAGCTCAGGCATCATTGTACCTATCCATAAGAAGGGAGATAAAATAAGATGCGAGATCGACCGCTGCATAAGTCTTATCAATGCTGCTGCAAGGATCTTCGCTATTGTTCTTCTCAGGCGCTTCCAGTCTGAACGCGACTCCAGGACACAGCCCAACCAAGCCGGATTTAGAGCTTTGCGGGGATATGCAGATCAGACTTTCCCACTGAGGCACATTCATGAATTCCGACATAGCTACCAGCAACCAACGGCCGTTTGCTTTTTCGACTTGGCCGTCGCAGTCGATTACATCCACCGTGAGTCCATGTGGCGAATAATGAAACTGGATGGAGTGCCGAACAAACTTATTACCATGATTAAGACCTACTATCAGTCTACCGCCGCATTAGTCATGGTCCACAACTACCCCTCCCAATCGTTCAATATCCGGTCTGGTGTCCGTCAGAGCTGCGTCTTTTCGCCCACTTTTTTTAACCGCGTCCTTGACTGGACTCCCAGCAAGGTCTTCATGAAGAGGACGGTGTTGAGCATGCACGCAGACGCTGGCTAACTGATCTTGACTACGCCGATGATACTGCGTTGTAAGCCTCAAGCTTTGGTGGTCTACAGTCAGTAATGTCAGGGTAAAATGTGATTGCTATGTCTGTTTGCATGTCCATGAATTCTAGAAAGAAGGAATTGTTGTCGAGCTGCATCCCTGACCAGAAGAAGGCTTCCCTTGGGGATTACTGGTCATCAACTTGAAGAAGTCGACCGCTTTAGCTACCTCGGGGCGAGGCTGCTACCGAATGGGCAGAGCAAGGACAACATTGTCTCCCGTATCGATGCTGCTCACTGGGTTTGCTCAATCCTTCGAAAGCGCCTATGGATCCGACTTGACATCTCCATCGACACGAAGATTCGTGTATACCGTGCATCCAGCCGGTCAGTCCTCCTCTATGGATGTGAATGTTGGACTGTGCGCGCTGAAGATGAGCGAAGACTGGAGGTATTTGACCGCCAGTGCCTGAGGGCAATCTTGCGCGTTAAGTATGGCGACTTCATCTCAAATGAGACAGTCCGTATCCGTTGTGATCCTATCACGAAGATATCTCAGGCCATTCAAAAAAGCGACTGAGGTGGTTTGGATACGTTCTCCGTTGTCCGCCCCAGGAGCTTATCTATGCTGCCTTCTAGAAACGTCGGAGAGGAGGGCAACTGAAGACTTGGCTCGGCACCTTCCGTCCAGACACGGAAGCCGTCGTTGGACCTTCGATCTTCGGTCTTCGTAGCTGGAGCAGAGAGTGGGTTGAGCATTCCAGATCCATTGCCGCTAATCACCACGGATGGATAGGTACCGTTCGTGAGATCATTTAGTCCGGCTAGATCAGCCGTAAGAAGTGCAAGTTAGTAAGCACTGCTATACAGAAATGCATAACAATGGTAAAATTATGAATGTTTAAAAATGTGAAATGTTTGCGTAATATCAACTTAGAATACGATCACGGCATTTGAACAATGACATATTAACCGCACCTAAATATTCCATACATTAAAGATCTATTGAAATCAAGCAAGTAGTATAAGTATGTTAATGTTAGAAATGGCTTTGAATTTTTGGGGTGCTTGTAAGCGGTAATTGTCCATAAGTCTGTTGAACTCGCTCAGAGCGGGGAATGTATAACAGACGCCGTCGAAGAGTTGGGCTTTTCGAATGACGCTTTGTAGACATTAAAAGCAGTTTACCTTAGTAACTGAAACATTATCAATACGTGCTGGAACCAACAGTTTTTAATATGCTTCCAGTCTAATGCATTTTTTACTGAAATACTTTCACGTGCTGTGAAAAAGGAAGGATTAGTAACGGCGGATTTAAATGGTTCAACAATGCAAAGCTACGGCAGACAAACAGAATAGGCATTTGCACATGCCTATATATGGTCCACTTCAGCGTACTTGATGGAAATTGTGGGAATGTGAAATATTTTACTTTTCCGGAATTGCTGGTATTAATTTACGTAACCGTATTTGCTGAAATGGGTCGCATTATGCATGTGTCAATCATTAAATCACCTCCTATTCCAGTAGCCTATCTATATCTTGATTTTAACCGAAAATGCCAGAACGACTAGGGGAAGACCGTACTCCATGACAACAAATACCCTCAAGTCCAAGTTTTTGTTGTGGCCCTATCCAAGTGAGTTAGGACACAAAAGCCACTCGTTTTGCGTACCAAATAAAGTGAATTTAGAATAACAAGGTTGTTTTTCATGCGCAGATGGGTTAATCCACTAGGGAATGGGGACACGTTTGCGGTGCACAAATTAACGCTGAAAGCATTAATGGGAGTTAGTAATTGGTATGGAAGATCATAAGCTGTGTTGTCTCAACCGCTGCTAAAAAGACGCATTTCAACGCGATGAGTACACATTCGAGAGGACCATGGGAACAGCATAAATCACTTATTACACGTGCTCAAGTAAAACGTACTAAATGACTCGGCACAGGAAAAAAAGGAGTTTAAGCATGGTTAACAATTCAACGGCGTCGCAGTACGTATGTACATGGAGCCCAGACACCAAGAAAACTGTGTAGCATGTGGGCATTTTAAAGCATTTCAATGCGTGTGAAGCATTACTGCTCTATTATCCTGTTAGCTACTCGCAAGAGAAAAAAGGTTCCGTAAATTTCGCTTAATCCTTAATATTTTCAAAATATACCTGATATTCATGGTATCAATAAGCTATTAACTCAAAATCGAAATGTGTGAAACGAAAACGGCAAACGCCGCTTGTGTAGGCCCACGTGGGTTTTGTAAGCCCAAGTCTTCCGTCTTACGGGACTGGTGGAAATTTGGAATTATGGGTGGGTAAAAAGGATGGAAAGTGAAGAATGCGTGGGGAAATAAGTTGCACAACCCGGTAAAAATAATTAAATTTTCGAATTGTGGCGTTTAATAGCGCCGGCCTAGATGGCGTAAATAAAATAAAATTGGAGTTTTTAGCAATCAGTTAAATATGTGAAATTGAATAAACCTCTATGAAATAATTGTAGCCGGTCAGAAATCAGCGTAAGTTATAGCCATTGAAATTCAAGGTCGACGGTGTTCAAGCAAGGAACGTGTGTGTATGAACGATAGAGGCGTGCACGAAAGAAGGGAAATCGAAGTACGTGAAAATTTACAGGAAAATAGCTGTAATGTGGCATGAAAAGGTGCAGCAAGTGTCAGTTGTTGTAAATGTGTATATTTTCTGAGAGTAATATAAGAACAGTTGCAAGTAAAATTATTATGGATGCAGTGTGTACGTAAAGTCATTGCAATATGACTGTTATATCAAATGAAGGACGATGAAGCATATATATATATATATATATATATATATATATAT
>JAYGXS010000006.1:21355613-21369462 GCA_036362985.1 Ligula intestinalis | reverse complement strand
AGTGCTTGTAAATGTAGCTGGCGAATTGTCAGCACCGTTGTGAAGTTTATGTAATATGTCAGTTTGGTTCTAAGTGCAATGACAGTTAATGAATATAAGGAATGAGCATGTAAATTATTTTGTGAGTTGGTGTATGTAAGTGCGTATGCATATTATTATAGAGTGAAATTAAAAAGTGGGAATGGAATAAACATGAATAATGTGTAATTTTATTGATGTGAATAACAATGCGTTTAATAAGGCAGTGAATATGTGGTAAGTGTAATGTAAACTGTGACTTAGTGCAGTTTTTTGCGCAAAGGAGGTACTGCAAAGCCTGTGTATGTGGTTATTTCTGTAAAGATAAGTTAGTGAATCCAATACAATGCAGGAAGTAATAGTTTTGATGCATTTGTGATAGTGTATAACTTCTGTTATAAGAGGAGGATAGCGAAGCCGCAAACCGAAAGGAGGAAGATAACGAAGACCGTTTTAGACATTATTAACCCTGACGAATTAATGGACTATTGTCAGGACAGAAAACTGCTGTCGTATGTTCTGAAATGTCGTTTTCGTTGGTGGATAAAACGAGAAGTGTTACGTAAGCATATGGATAGATATATTTTTCGATTTCTGAAGTGTAAGAAGTGGAATGTCTGGAGGATGGGATCGATTTTTTAAAGCAGCCGTTTGACAATAAGAACAATAATGACGATTTGGTTGGCTTTTGTGCATTGAACGCGGTTCAGCGCATGTGAGGCACATTCGAATTGCACATTCGACGGCCGTGCGGTGGTGCGGCTTTTTCGTGATATCTGCAGGAAGGCACGGCTGGAAGCAGCTCAACGCCTAGGAGGAGCAGGCGTTGAAATTCAAGTCGATAAAACGCTGATAAGTCGACGTAAATACAATGTTGTTCGTCAGAAGCGTCAGTGGTGGCTGGTTGGCATCTACTATTACCAAAAACGAAGAGTGGTTGTTGAGAAGCAGAGTGATCGAAGTTGGAGAGAATTGTGTCCGCTAATCAAGAAGTAGATAAGTCCAGGAAGCACGATTGTGACGGATGAGTGGAAGGCATATAAGGTCGTTGAAAGAGAGGAATACGACCATTTTACTGTCAATCACTCTCGTCGTTTTTGGATCCGACGACGAAGCGGCATACGAATGCAATGGAAGCGCACTGGAGTAATTTAAAGAGGAAGCTTGCTAGGCGCGCTGTCTGCAGTCATATGGACGAAATACAATACTGGCTATGGTTCTGTATTCAAAATATGGATTAGGAAGCAGCCTGGAATTTATTTTTAAGCCATCTGGCAGCCGCTTCCCATTGAAAAGCGGATGAACAGGAGACGATGATGAAGCTGGAGATGGAATGTTATTTCATCAGAATCTGCCAGAGGATTTGACTGCTGATGTGGCCGCCTGGCCGGAAACGAAGGATGAAAATGAGAACGCTGCAAAGGCCTTCATCAGAGCTACTACAACATAATGTTAATGCAAGCTGTTGCCTTAATGTCATTTGGAATGGGGTAATCAAAGGCAAATGTGGCTTATGAAAGGGATGTTCAGGTAAGTATTGCGCGTCAGTGTTTCATGTTGGACCTAGTGGATGTTAAATTGTTCGTATAGTCACGCAGTAGAAAGGCATTTCTGTCCATGAAAGATCTTCTAGGGATTGTATGTAAAGGGTGGTGTTGTACTAGTTGGACTTATAGCATAATTAAGCGAACCCGTTTATGATATCTTACTCCCCGATCTAAGGTATGTGTAGTAATAGCAAGTGGAAAAGTTGCTTCTTTATTAGCGTGGAAATTCGGGTGAGTGTAATTGCAAGGCTGGGTAGGCGATGAATGGGGACGGTCGATTTAAATGAGAAGACGTTAATACGCCTGCTGAAATGGAAAAAGTCGTTACTTAATATATCCTTCGATAATGGGTCTTCTCATGCGATGGTTACCATAGAAACTCCTACAAGTTTAAGGTAGCAAGACCGTATACTTGCTGTAAGCAACATTGAACCACTTACGTACGCAATTGTATTGCTTATACAAGAAGAGTGATCCAATATTTTTACCAGACTTCCCAGTGACTTCCATGTGAATAAAACTGTAAGCTTAAAATCGTATTGAAACCACTTTGCGAAAGCAAAGAGTAGTTTTCCCGATTTATGTACATTAGTGAAACGCCAAGTGAAGCTGTGAAATGCGTTTTCACGTAGAGCATACTAAATTATTAACATTGCAGTAATGCTTATCTTACAGCGTTATCAACATATGTTTTGGTTACTTTAAGATGTCGGCTAATAGCAAGACCTACGCAAGCAAAGAAGGTATTTTGACGTTTCCAAATGTGTTTACGTAAGGCTAATGCAAACGTAATCAGTTAATATTTCCAAAACAGAATCAACTTTTTCAGCATTAAAGGAACTTTCATGATCTGGTTAATCTACTGCAGATTCGTTGCTAACGCGTACTGATTTATTTCTGGTGGTCGATAACACATTGAACACCAAAATAATTTTGGTTTGTCATAATAAGTGGTAAAAAACATATATTCGATAGCAGCTTTTGCTTAAATCACGCATTTTTCATTTAATGTAACGAGAATAAGTATGCAGTTGCCTTTCGTAAAATGCTTTCTGAGGCTTAAATACAGTAAAATAAATCTGAATGCTATTCAAAACCACTCACTTGTTTATTGCCAACCACAATATATGGGCTAGGTCACCTTTCATCTGTCTGCAGCTTCTTGTATGAAAGACGTAGAGTTTTCAGCTAAACACTGACAATTTTAGCATTTAGTTAACTTAAAATCTATTATATTCGCTAGAATTTAAGAAAGGCTTTTTCAGGCAAATCGGGAAGCATTGTGTTTAAAAGGTTCCACTGGGCTCACGGAAATGACCGAGCACGCAACGGCAGTAAGGAGGAATGACGCTAACCCCGAGGTTGGAGCTCACGTGACGAGACCCGGCCATATTTGCGAGTTTAACAAGGCCGATGTCCTCGCAAGAGGTGACAAGCCCGTGACGCGCGACCTACTCGTGGCATGAATTTTAGGACGACAATCCACCAACAAGCGCAACGATTTGCCATTTTTCTGAGCAGGAGAAACCGCCACATGGGAAGCGCCGGACCGAACAACATCTCCAGCGAGCAAACTTGTCGCCTACGTATCAAGCCGGCATCTGACACGGACAACACAATCGCGGCAATTCGTCAGTAGATAGAGAAGTGCCAAGCCATCACCGCATGAATGTTTACCCCACGCGGTGGTAATAGGATATGATAATTGTAGTTCACATACACGTTACCACTACAAATTATAAATCCTGTAAAAATTGTGAATGAATCACCCCACTAAGCAAATCACTCTCGATATGCTGCGGATTCTCGAAAGGACCTGATACTTAAGGAAAACAGATGCTTGCTCCAGTGCCCTATTTTCTTATCCAGCTTTATTAAAATGTGCTATAGGTTAAGACGTACGCATGCCATTAACTGTGACAGCCAAACTATCCCTTGGTACCTTAAAGTGTTCGCTTTAAATAACAGATTTTCGCTTAAAAATGCTTCCGTTTCAAACTCTGGTTTTCGTCCACCACTCAGAGATTGATATGGTAACAAAGACATGGTCATCGCCCTGTGCAGCTGACTTTGAACGCTCTGTACTAACCTATACCTCCATTGGGAATGATCTTTGCAATGGCTACTGCGCAGGCATTTGCACATATTGTAAGCACTGCCACTAGGCTATCCGCAATTTACTGCGACAGAAGAGAGCTTCTGTGTCCGAGTTGTTCTAAAGACACAGTACTCCATACTGCTTCACTGCATGCATCACTCACTCAAAGCTATTTTGGACAACGGACACAGGCAATTAGTGCCACAGCTTTAAGCACTGCTTGATTGCAGGCGACTTCAATCTTTCTATGGTACAGTAGTTTCCATCCTTCGGTACTTTGAAGTTCCAGAGCTTACTTTAGGACATAGATATCGGTATGTGGGATCGGGTAGTCGATTTTTCCACCCGACGATCAAATATGCTTGACCTGATTTTATGTAGAGAATGTACACTCTGTGAGTGTCATCCATAGACATACTTGAGAGTTCAGATAATTCCAGAGATGTTACTACACTAGAAGTGGAGTCAGACAAAACGATTTCCAATAAATACATTTCTGCGAATCCTGCAAACAACTTTCAGGACGAAATTTAAATTGGTGCTTTAGAGGATATCTGGACAGGTTATTTTGATCAACTGGGTGTATTTAATAATAAGATGGGCTTTGGTTTGGAAAACTGCCCTCTTATTTGAAGTTATTGGGGGTAAATGACTCTCATTTTGCTAAATCACGCCTATGTTTACATAAAAGAATTGGTTAAGCTATAAAGATTGACTGGACGAAACTTTCTTCTACTATACATCGTGCTTTGGAAGAATTCCATAATAAGTAAAACAAGGTTAATAATAACCCATTCCAGTACTGGAAAAGTTTGTGCCAAGTTGATCAAATGTAACTTAAGCGAAGTTTAAGGAATTAAATTTATTTTCAGAAACAAGCAGTGATAGAAGTTAAAAAAAATTATATTTAACTATTCTCTGAAGTTTTATTGCAAAAAAACGCAGCAACAAAAGTGTTCTTGGTTGAACATTTTCTTTTACCACACAGCTGGCTGTGCTCGTAAAAAAAGTTTCTATGTGTTAGTACGAAGACAGCATTTAGAAGGCCTTATTGAAGTCATGTTTTTTAAACATTAATTGTCATTAATTGTCACATGTGACAGCAACCATATAAACACAGCAACGCCCTCGGAATGAAGTTTTCTTTTCTGATTCTGTTATGCTAAAGTCGCTAATGAATAATCTGCGACGGACTTCACTTCCGAAATCCACGGATTTTGCAGCCGTGCAATCTCAAATATATGCTGAAAGATTCATCTTAAAGGACAGGGGAATGTGGGATAAATATGTGTGACCTAATAGCCGTGAGTTGCTTAATATTCTAACCCCTCCGCTTCTTGGCCACATCCGATGCTAAATCTTTGATCTTACAGCTGATCGTCCGAGTCACAGGCCACTGTCCTGTCACGATTGTTAACTGCGTTTTCAAGCCAGGTTACAGGTCATGCTTGACTCTTCTTTGGCAGCTTAAACCCCGCAAGCCTCGGTGAGAATTATGAGAGTTATGATAATGAAGACAATACCTGCTTTACAGAAAAGCACCACTTAGCCATAAGTTGCTCAGTATACGAGTAACGGGGCACACAATACTAAAGAAAAACATTCAGGAAGCCACAGCATGGCTAATGTGGCTAAGATCGAGAGTTTCAGTTACACAACTGCGTCGATCAATCTGTGTTGGTGAATGTTATTTAGAATTTTTATATCGATATGTGCTATATTCGAGACATATAGTAGTCAATTTTTGTTATTTTGATCATCTACGTAAGTTCAGTGGAATTTAGGTCAGGTCAGGTTAAATTGGGTAAATATAGGTAAATGCCTTCGAACTCCATCTTGGTATAGAGCAGCTACGATGCAAAACATGTGGCGTTGCCAGTAATGAAGCTGCGTTCGAAGGGCAGAAAGTAAAATACTCCTTAGGCATTGCTCGTAAGTGTTGGTTTGAATGCCATTTGTGGGATTTCAAGGAGAAAAAATGTCGGCCGTTTGGAGGGGGAAGGAGCGGGAGGTAAGGGGTATATGTTAATCGGATGCCTTGCTACTGAAAGTATTTGAAGCATATCATATGGGGCTATCCCAGTTTTTCAATCTGCTAAGGGTCACATGAAGTGAAGATCGCGGAGGTCACAATAACATAACCGAATGCCTGAGATGAGCCTATCATACGCTTTTGCTGGTTACCATGTGTGCCGACCAGGTTACGAAACACGGCAACCCACCACAATCATCATCAGAGAAGAAGAATTTTCGTGTGTTTAGCATTGCTCCAGTCACACGTACTCTAAAAGAGTGTCCGCGCGAGCTAGTACTAGTGACCAGATTACATAAATTGTTCGATGCTAGGGATCAATTCAGACCCCGCAGCCGGCGAAATGCCTGTAATAGGTCACCGCGCACCTGTCTGTAATCCAACGGGAATAAGTCTATGTTGGCCAGTCGTGTCTCATAAGGAAGGTACGCTTGGCCTTGCACTAACTTGGTTGCGCGTCGTTGTACACTTTTAAGGGTTTTGCTGTCTTTGGCCTTTCAAAATTTTTAAAGTTTGAACGGGCAACGCCTATTGGGGTCGTACACACGTCCAAAAGACCTTACCAAAGCATATTTCGTCGAACTTCACAAAGGCGCGCTTAATGAGATACAAGGTTAAAGCTGCGGATTTGTCCACCTTCAAGCATTGGAGTGACGGTTTTAGTGAAGTCATGAACTGCACCCTGGATTCTTCTGCATCTCTACTTTTGGCAATGGCAAGCGATTTAGGTGGTACATCCTCTGACACGAAGATTTATAATTACAGTAAATGATCTAGCACGGAAAATATCCCAACTGAATTTTTACTGCGTTGTATGGTATGTCGACAGTGCTTTATTTTTTGCTAAGCTCAGTTGTTTCAGAAACAGATTTTGGTTTTCAAATACCAACATTTTTGCGTGGTGTAACAAAGAAAATCTGACTTTATGATATGCCCCGAGAAAACAAATAATGCAGGAAAAAATTTCACAGTAATCTTTTATTACAAAAGAAGCAAATGTAAGCAGTAGCATTTTCGTAAAAAACACTTCTGGGAATGTATCCTTTGAATTGACGTCTATAAAAGACATGTCCAGACCGGTATGATAAAAGGACACTAAATAGGATTTTGTAGAACTACCTTTCATCAATTTTGTTTGCAAAAGTAAGCCAATTTTTTGCAGTAATTTTTCCGCGACATAACGTGCACTACGTACACCAGCACTTATACAGAAATCATCACTTGGTTATCAGAATTGCATTCTTTCTTGATGTCTATTCAATAAGTACTGTTTCCAAAGTATCATTTATCCCTACATTATATTTCAGCTAGCTAAATGTTCAAATAGGTATTGCTCTCACTGATTTACAATGCTGTTGGTTCAAGAGGCAGATAAGAACATCCTTTTCCGAATATTTCACAGAAATATATGGTTTCCTAAGGGATTGTTCGTTCAAACAACCACATCAAACAGTATAGAAATATATGCATGACCGCTAAATAATGCTTCGAATTGTGAACATATGAACATTTTCAAATTATTTCGCGTATTGTAAACAAGTAATTGCTGTTACAGCTCTGAAAGGCCCATACAGCAATATGTGCAACGAAAGCGACCATCCTTACCGGCGAACACTGACATTTTTGCAGAAATCGAGTACTTTAACTTCCCTTCTAGTTTTCACTGACAGCCGATACATTTGGAACTACGCTTTATGGCTTCACTTGCTTCACATTAATTGAAATCATCTGCCGAAAATCACTCATTCTCAGAAGCTAGGTATGGCTCCCGTACATGGCAAAACTTCGACGTCTATGAAAGTGTTAAAAAGAACATTTGAACATTGCCCACCACTGGCATAGTAGTTAAACCATTCGGCTTATCATCAGTAATGGCTTGTGTTAATATCTGTGTTGCTTTATAGAAAAACAGAATGTGAGCTTCCGTTCAAAAGGTAAAACTTAGTAGCCTGACACATGGGTTGAAAAAGTGAGATGAGGTCTCATATTTATACGTTAATAAAAAGATGCATTTCAGTCATTAAGTCGGATAGCAAGAACTCCCACTTATCCTTGCCGTGGAAAATCCACATTTGTTCTTTGGTTATATAACAACGAGCCGCCTTGACATACTGCCATGTTACGCACAAAAATAGCTACTGAAATAAAGTAAGTAGGTTTTAACATGTTAAGTTTTGGTCGCTTAACTCTTTAACTAGTTTGGTGGTGGACAGAGCTCTACGGATCCGACTTTCTCCTCAATACCTCAAAACACGCACCATAACAGTATCGAAATACTGCAAATTCCAAGTTTCGACCAATGTATTGCAGGAGAACCTTTCTGTATCCAGCTCGGTCGTAGTCGCATGTGGTGCAAAGGAATGTACTCTCACGTTTGGGGTTGGTATTAACAGGAAAAAGCCGCCAGGCGCAAAGGATGTTTTGACACTGTTGTCTGCTTACCTCGCGGTTGCCTTTAATTCAAAATAAAAAATGAGCAGCACAAGTTAACTATAGATCAAATGTAAGTTTAGCCTGCCCAACCAATTAGTGGGTTCAGCGCATTCAAACCTTTATGTGGATGCTGAGATCGTAACTGTTCACGGTTTCCAATTTGGGATAGCAACCTGCAGTTGCGAGCGCAACAAACAGTTCCCGATAAAACAGTCGTCATCAGGGACAGAAAGCCCGCTCAGCATAGGGGCACAAGTGACATCAAAGACTTGGCTAAATATGCAAAGCGCAGCAAAAGTTTAATTGAGGGCGTTAGGATTTAATTACCGTTTATTCGCAAACATGAATGTTGCTCGGCTATGGTTTCACGTCAAAAGTCTCTAGGTTCATGCTGGTGTTTATTTGGGGACTCCATTTTTCAGCTGCTTGGTGCTAAGCCAAAATAATTGAGTTGGTTTTTTTGTATTTTGTTAATTTGAACAGAAATCGCTTGACCAAAATGTGCATGCTTTTACATTCAAGAAATGCAGCCGACCCAAATGGTTCCTACACGACATCCGCATTTTATTCGCTTCTTTTTCACGACACAGAGATCTACCCTTCAGCCTCCTTTAATTAATCGGGTAGTTATTTTTTTAAAGGGAATATGGAAAACCCGACTGAATCTTTCTAAATAATTTGAATATTGCTAGTAAGGAACGTTTTGCATGTATGCTATTCACCTCGACATCCACATGCCAAAAATTTAGGCCATTTAGACACTGAAAATATGGTTTTAGTACAGAAGGATATGATCAAGTTGTCCCACGGAGGTTTCACAATAAGAAGAGTTTTTGGCACACAGTATAACTGGCCAAGGTCGGAGCGACTAAAATTAACATTAATATCTTGCAAACTATCGTCACCCATTCATTCCCAATACATGAACCTACCCATGTAGTTTAAAATTCGCAAACACTTATTATTGCTGAAACAATGTAAAACTTTTTAGAAAAAACGAAAAATCAATGACTGATTAATTAGCTTTTGTTTAACGCCATTAGCCTATGCAGCAGATATCAGTTCGACCGCTACACGCTCTGGATGTGCACATTCATATAGGAAACTTTCATTGGACTGGTAAACGTTGCGCTAAAATGCCGACCTTGAGCAACCACTTATTTTGTCAACGATGTCAACGGGGGACATTACATTAAAATGGGCCATATGATCACAGCCATAGTCAAATTTCATTATAGGCTTGTAAATTTACCTTTCTCAGCAATCCATACCCAAACACAGAGGCATAAAAAAATCCCTGCGTTGCCTGTAAAAAAACAAGGTGCGGGTTACGTATTCATTTATTTCTGCATTTTTTTCATGTTTGCATGTTCCAGCTGATAACACTATAGTGGAGACATGAATATGAAATTTGCGCCGTCTATGGATACGTAGGCCGCATAAATAAACTCTGATTTGACGAAAATTAGACTACATAATTATAATCGATTAGCCAAAATATCAGAGAAAGTTGGCTATTCTCTCTTTTGGCGACCTCCGAAACATATTGGACGTGAGGTCGCAAGACGGGATCCATGTCGAAAAAAGCCCTGAACACAGTTTTCCAGTCATGGTGGTTGTACATGAGCGGCCAGTTGCTACAGGTCGACCACTATTCATTACTTTGGATGTTTTACGACAGGTGTTCAAGGACAGGGCATACAGGGTACAAGGAAACTTTAAAGATGCACTTGAATAATTTATTCTAGGATATCCTTCAAGTTTTATTGAGCATTATATGTGCTATTAGTAAAATGTATTACTATAAAGCTTAATGGTGCAATTCATACTTGGGACCGATGCAGTAGGCAAACACCTCACATTTACATTAGGTAATCGTAAGAGATAACTATGATAGGCGCAGAGTTGTTGTATGTTCTCTTGTTCAGGCAATATCTCAGTTTACCGAATAAAAATGCCAAATCGTTGCGCTTGATGATGGACTGGGGGCCTGAGAATCATGACTAGAACATGTCACTGCTTACGCGGTCTTCATCTTTTGCACGGATTTTGGTCGGGCCTAAGAACAACTATAACGACAGCCAGCATAATTGTGGCGCGACAACCAAGCGCGCATTCGACATGAACAACGAAATTAGTCTAATGAGTCTAACTTGAATTTTAAAATTATTATCGCACTAATTGAGAAGCAAACGGTGGCTACGGGAGTGGATAATTACAATACGCAGGGGAATGACCGTTTGGAACTATAAATACCATGTGAAATCTGTATGTTCCACCCTTATCTGCGCATGACTCAGAATATCGAAAATTACCTATGACTACCGACGACGGAATCCGTACCGTCAGGAAAATAAAGTTTTTATACCATTGGTAGCATTTTCTTCTAAACTGCTTCTTGTTACTCACAAATTCACTTCTATTGGCATTTAATTTAATAGGTCACCCAATGCGTGCGGGTCTGCCGCAATGCTCCCTGTTGGCCTGAGGTTGGGTTCATTTTAACCTTGACGGCGTCGTAGTGGAGCGAGCACTTACACGTCATATTTAACGCTGTTGCACTAAGACAAATTGTTTTCTGTGTACGTGGTCAACAATGTTAAAGCTGTTGTTGCTGTTCTTGATTTCAGTTAACTATTTGTAGTGTCATACTGTAAGTCAATAAGTCTCATGAGGTATCACGTTACTAAATTCGCTTCATATTTCCTGAAATACGACAACTACTTTGGGAGCTATTTTAAACTCCTCTGAAATTCGGAAGCTCAAGTACTTTTCTCGTGCCAAACAATATTTAAAATGAATATTTATTTTATTTAATTAAAACGAGTCATCAAATTGTCATGACCTAAGTACTGTGGTACAGCTAAACTCATTGATAAAGAGCTAACTTGCTGTTCGATCAATGTATGTATCGTATTATAAGCTCTTGCGTTTCATAAGCTCCCAGATTACTCAACGCGTTTGCGATTTCTGGTATTACAACAGTTTTCTTGCTAGCACTTAAAGCCGTTCTGAAAATGCCAAATAAAATACTTAATGAGATGTCGCAATTGCATGAATTAAGTGTTGTGCACATTATTCTGACGGCTGCATATATTTATAAACTGCTGCCTAGATATAAGATCAGCTGATGCACTTATTGTGCTAAATAAAAACTACACTGGCTTCAAAGACAACCTGCAAACCAGAAGGAAGGGAATTGAAGCCGCAAAATATGCAGCAGATAACCAGTCCGCCAATTTGATGCCCAGTTTGGTAGATAGTAAGTAAGTTAGCTGCCGAGTTGTCTGAGACATAATGAGGATTAAGCGCACAATTTAAATAAGTCTTTTTGTGCGAAAGGTTATTCAGAGTTAGCATTAATGACCATTAGTATACCCACTGTACAATATTAACGTATACAGCTTTTTCAAAGCAAAAATAAACGGATAAGTTAAAATAAGCGTCTTAATTACTCCAAGGTTATAGGTAAACTCATTTACATGCACCCGATAATTTATTAAATAGACATAGAAACAGATCTGCCAAAATTATCTGGTTGAATTTATTGAGACTTGTATAGTTATTTACAATGTGCGAAGCCAAATTCTTTTATTAAAATGATAGAGCTACAACTTTGTTTTAAAGGAAAATCAAAATATTTGTCACTCATTAATTTTGGACGTGATAAACAAACAATTTTCCAACTGCCTGCAACATTATCAGAAAAGCAACTTCATGTTTATGGAACGGATACGTCTGTTTTCCAAAGGTGCCGATCTGTTTTCATAGTCTGCAAACATTATTATAAATTAATTTAAACAAAACACAAAAACAGGTTTTCTCGCTCAGTATATATTTAAAGAATAACATGCATCAGAAGTAATACTACGAAAACAACATAATGGGATCAGCGGGTCAGCTCGTCTGCTACCTTAATACTCTGCCCTACCCATAGCTTTTTATCAACGTAATTACCCGCCTGCTTCTTTGGTTGGGTATATCTTGCTGATTAAGGGAATGTTCCTGGAAACAACCACTTACTTGTTGAGTTTCCTCGTCAGATGTGTCTGTTATGTTATCAATCTAATTCGCGTATTTTTTTCTGCGAGACATTTAGATATGTCTCGTACTCAGGACTCCACAATTTTTTGCGAGAAAAAGTAAATAAGAAAACCAATAGCATCTATGCCACTTTGGGCTAGAAGTAAATGGTGACACCTCCTCTTTTATTTTTGATTAACCTTTGGGTAAGTTAGTGTATGTAGAGATTTCTCCTCACTCTGATGTGCTCAACCTGCATAGCAAACTTCCTGTACTAAAATAGAAGAAAATAACAAAAGAGTTTTAAAAGCTAAAAAACATACGTTGTGGGCACATTCGACTTTGATGCATCCTACCCCACAACGTTGTCTTCTATCGACCCCGTCTGGCAGGTTTTTACAAAGCAGGCGATTATTATTGAAGCGGCCGGCAATGCATTCGCATGCTACAACGATGTACTGGTCAATGCGACTGTCCGAACGGCGCGGATGAATATAATTGCAGTAAGGCAAATCTTTTCATCCTCAGTTAATTTTTATCACGTTGATACTATAACTTTGTAATGCACGTTTGGTTGTATGCATAAGAAAAATTAGCTTGTTCTCACATAGATGTTAAGTGGATAAAACAAACTGTGAAAGGAGCAAATATAGAGTATAGGTCTTTAATTAAAGAAGAATAAGGCAGATCACATTATAATTTAAAAAAGTGTTTTTTGAATATTCCCTTATAACTACAGACGATGCAGTGAAGGCCACTAGAATTTAAGATACTAAAATAGACGTGCAGTGGCCTGCTATCGATCATGCCGAGGGGTACATGGTCACTGCGTGGCTACTGGGTGATGGTGGCCTTTGGGCCAACGAAACAGTATCCAAATAAATCAGCCATTGCACTTTGCGTTGTTTGTTACCTGCGCGTTTCTACGAAATCAAAATCGGACAGGTGGGATCATTGTTTGGCGCAGATTCCAAAATATTCAGAACAGAATACCCCTAAAACCTCAGTTTCATTATAATGAGTTGTACACATAACCTCGGTCGCACTGAAGGAAATAAATATGCACGTAGGGGCTGCAATATTAAAAAATGCCAAATAAGTATCGGCAAGATTTTATTGTTTTTATATATATTCACTCAAAAATGTGCATACACCGATCGAATAGGCTTCCGAACTACACAAAGTTCATGTGGTGGTCAGAGGTCCCCAACGGGTGACCGCCTGCCAGGCCGATTCCGGCCAAGTCATCATAGCAGTCAAGTGGGTATGACAGCATTTGGGGGTTACTTGATACAAAACTGTTTCGGTCTTATTTGCCTTCATCAGCCAAGGATAACCCTGAATATATACACGATCAGCAGTGACAGCAAATGGCAGGTGGCGAGGCGCTGATGAACTGCGGTTCGATGAAGTGCTTTTGACCCATCTGATAGACACCAGTGGTGGACCAACTGCGCCGTCTGTGAGTGCGTTTGTTTGTGTTGTCCGACCAGCTGGTGTTCAGGGTTATACTTGACTGATGAAGGCTAATATGCCCGAAGCAGTTCTGTATCAAGTAACCCCCAAATGCTGTCATATCCCACTTACTGATATACATATATATATATATATATACTTAGCACGTCAGTTATCGTTTGACGTTTCTTGTGTAGGTACATCTGTACACTAAAATTATTACTTTCAACTGAAATGCCCATT
>JAYGXS010000006.1:21325999-21345613 GCA_036362985.1 Ligula intestinalis | reverse complement strand
TGACGAGACTGATTGGGACAATTAGAATATGTAGGCCGAGCCAATATTGCCAGTGAGATGCCCGATTTGGAGAAGAGTTCCTCGTCGAGCAGTGGGGGTATCGAAGGAAATTGGACGGAAGATTGTTAAGAATAATAGGTTTTTTGATTCAATTTTTGTCTAAAGACGGTATCTTTCTGTATAAAACTTGAAATATAATCGCCTTGGTTTTGGTCGAAAATTCAAACCGTGCGGGTTCAATTAAATTTAACGTTAGTTAGTAAATGCGACCATAAGGAGTGAAAAAAATCAGTATATAAAATTAAATCTTTTTTTCTTTTAGATGGTATGGAAAAAAAATGAATGCTTCGTCCTCCTTTTTCAAAACTTCTTTACTCTAGCAAAACCTAGCAACTTGGTTAAGCAGCTTGGTATAGCCTGCGGTGTTATGCCTGGGATTTGCGTTGTTCTGGGGATTTTCCTACTTGTGCTGAGGAAACCGTGGGAGAACCGCAGAAGAGAGAGCGTTGTCGAAATTGATAAGGTAAGTAGATTTTTCAGAAAAAATTGTTGATGAAAGTTCCGTGTTTTTGAATTATTTTTACAGCCTGTGGCTTTTAATCTGTCTTACTGCACAAATGCGCCAGTTGTCTGTATTTAAATGCACAATACTAAGGTAAGAAGCTGTGTAGCCCATCCAAATCAATATGGTCTTTAGTCGTACCGACGTTCACTTCCAGCAATGTACGTGCTAATTTATTGCAATGAGAGAAATGTCTACCTATCCGTTTTCCTTATTTTAGAATCTCCGATTACAGAGGGTCGTTATGGGTATACTTTTAGCTATCATGCATATACTTTTACTTACTTTAAGCTTCTACGGTCCGCCAATATTTTATATTTATTGTGATGACAGTTTAACTTCTAAAAAAGGAAACCATATGTTGTGCTTGTACCATAGATGCAATCATGATGTTAATAATTATCCAATTTGCCACGGACTGAAAGTTGATTTAGGATGAAAGAAAGAGCTTTTGATCAAGTTCATAATCTCACGCATAACGTAGTTAGCGCCAGACATTGTGGGATTCTCTCACGAGCGAATAGAAGATGTGGGCACATCAAACCAAACTGTTTCTTCAACGATTTAACAGAACAGCTGTAACTTCTCGTTTTAAAAACAAATGCAACACTTTGACCGTCGGTTTCGAGTGCGTCTTCCGTTTGTTTCACAGTGGGTTGCGGATTTATAGTAATTTGAATCAATCAAAAGGGCTCTTCTGGGTTCGGAATCAAAGCATGGTTTGGAAGCTCAGAAATGGGAGATAGCACTGGTTTCTGGCACGGCAGATATGGCCCTAGGTGTGCTGTCACGCGTGAATCACATCGCATTTCAGTCGGTGCGGCATAAGCAGGAATAATTTCAGTCTGTAAAATGCAGTGCTCATGAACACATGATGATTGATCGCGCAGTTTTATTCGTTTTAGGCAGTCGGCAACCTTGGACGCTATGACCTTTAATGATCTGCAATAGCTTTAAACGTGTCAGCTTATGTAAATCTAAAAAAATCTTGCTCTCGACCAAAATAAATTCTGGTCACCGCCCCTGCTGGTCAGTTGTCTTGCAAGCGTCCATGCAGTTGCAGATAGCGCGTTAACAATGAAAATGACCTCACAGCTGTAAACGCGCAGCCCATGATGTTTTATTTTACATTTACGACTGTAATACCAACAATGAGTACAGGTAATCAACCTGATATTTAAATTTCGCATAAATGTTCCATTTTTAAACTTGTGTAAGCTAAATGAACCAAGGCCTAGCTTTACAGTGATTAATGATTGCTTCTAATATACGTCCATTGCACATTATGTAGAGAATCTACGTTTATCTTAGTGCAAACTGCATAAAAAGCTTTTATTGCTGAACACCCTTTTTAGCCTAAAGAACCGACGTATACGTTTTCCGACTTGCCTGAAGCCTCGTAATACCTTGAAACAGGCATATGGTAGGTTGTAACGCATTCGTCATCTTTAAGTTTTTTTTTCACAATTTTGTTTATTCCCAGTGCTTTACTGTGTTGACTTTGGACGCACACATCATACACATCCAAGTGTCAGCACGATTAAAATAAGCTTCATTAAGAAGGATAATTAGTGGACGAAACAATAAAACTTCATTCTTTGCGCAAAATCAGTCGAATTTTCTAAATCTAAAAATGTTTTTTTATTAACATGGAAATATCTGGCAAATTATACAAGACCAAATGGCTCAAAATGTATTTAATTTACAATAACAATGTATTACTGTAGGGGGATACCAGTCCTCCAAAAAACCATGCCAGAACATATATTGTCAACAATGAATAAACTACATAAGTACGAAAAGATGGGACTCAGAAAGAAAATTTTTTTTTCAAAAAGCCGATTGGTTGAGTAGTCCAACCCACCGCTCCCTATCTATGGGGTTAGCACTGTAAAGTCATGACGACAAATCCGCAATTATCACGGCACTAACACTAAAAATGGTCTGCTTGCCCCAGATTGCATTTTTTTCCTTTTATTGACAGGCTTGTGTTACATTAGTAGTTTAATTTGTCAGTGATGTTATGACACAAAATGCGAATGTATTGCGTCAGTTATTGCTTTTGTTTGGAACGTTATGTGTGAACTTGAAAGTGTACAATCCGAAAACAAAACTGCCGTGTGAAAACACAAAATGTCAGCCATTCACTAACGTTTACTTCAATAAGGGGTATCGGGGTTTGGAAATGGTATAAACATGTGTTAAAAAACAAATATATTCCTCCAAGAACAAACAGCAAACATAATGCCTTCCTTTTATAGATCCAGAGCTACCCGCTGTTAAAGAGCTTTGAAACATATTTGAGTACACCTTAGCGAAAATTTTGTTTTACAATTTGCGCGATAAATTACGAACTATGAGATGTTATTTTCTACAGACTTATCTTCATATTTTTCAGTTCTCCTTCAGAATTTTATTCTAAACATCAAGTTTAGTATGTTTGTACAGCGTGTGTTACATGACCACAATACATCTCAAAATTTACAGCTGCCTTAATTATTAATTTTTGTTAGCAGTTTACCTCAGTATATGCAAAGTATATGTGCATTGGCCGAACTCTTTGGCATATATTAATGTTGCAACTTACTAAATAAATAACACTGGTACTATTTGAAAGGCCTACAGACGTGCTTGGCAGGTATTCCGCCGCCATTTGACAGAACTGTCACGGAACTGTCGCCTTGGTAGTTTCCGAGACTGTCCCTGTTTGCTGTTGGTTAATGCTATGGATTTTAATGTTAAGTTTTTAGTTTCGGAAAAAGGTGTTATCGGTGGACATCATCAAATACAGTTCTGCGAGTGCTGCAAACGAAATTCCTTAATTTTTTAATGTATGATTATTGCTCCCATACCAGCGTAAACGCATTTACGAAAACTTATAAATAACAATGAGCAGCATTAGGCAAATTAAGTGCTTGAAGAACTATAAGAAGTAGTAATCATTTGTTACGAGAATGAAAATTATCTCGATCATTCTCAGCTTTTGGAGACGTCAAAAATAGCTGTAAATTAGAACAATTAATTAAAATAGTTGTTTAAGTTTTAAACTTTAAGCAACCCCTTTCTTTATAGAAAAAGAAATTGCCTTTCAACAAAATATTTTGTGTATTTGAGAATGAATACATTTGTAGTTACTGAGTATTGTTGAATAAATTATCTGTTCTTTTCGTTATTTTGTGCTGTATTCATGGATCATTGTACCAATTGTCTGTTTGTTCGACCTTCATACCAAAACTTTTAACTTCCTTCCGTTCTAAGTTAATGAAACAAACACTTCGCCTCCCTCTGGCACACAATTTTAAGTCACCAAGTACATTTTGAGAAAACCAGAGAGCTAATTGATTGGATCATAGTGTTGAACCGGATATATCCTATATAGATGAGTTTCATTTAAGTGCCCCGCTCGGTAAGAATCAGCAAACGGCGCTTATTTTGTATTACTTACTACATTGTCAATGTCTAAGTAAAACGGAGGACAAACCAAATATGTGGAAGGTGGATATGAGTTCGATGAAAAAGGCACTATAGTCTGTGAATTCGGACTGCCTTTGCAAACGGGATCTGGAAGAGGACCGAGATCGATCAAGAAGATTTTATTGGATCTGATTAAGTGTTATTGTCCGCCGAAGTTACACAAAAAGATAAGTGGCTCTACCTGGTTTATGAGAGACCTTAACAGACAATTAAAGAATAAAAGTAAACAATGAAAGTTTTTCAGAAAAAAGAGCCACCAGTTCACCTCGATGAGTTTCGTCGGAGACTAAATTTGGTAGAAAAACCAATTCCTCAGACCAGAAACACTATGAATCAATAAAAATTTAACAGTTTGAAGACTAGCACAACATTCTATTCCGCTATGCTAATACTATATTAAAGAATAGGGACCTAGTCGCAGTACCTAGGGATGATACTGGCGTGCACGTCGTTGTGAATGGCGCGAAAGCCGAGCACTGTAGGTGGTTCATTGCTTAAGTAGTCACTAGGGAAACCAAGTTTTACGTTGAAAATGTCCACACTGCTGTTGTAGACACTAGTCCGGCGTTTTAATCTCAATCATTCCCAATATTTGTACACGAGAGAGAGAGAGCTGCAAAACCTCAAGGGAGCTCAATCACCTGGTCCAGACAATATACCGGCCAAGTTCAGTATAATTCAATATATGTAAGGGATACAGGCAGAGCCTTAGAAAACCCTATTCACAAATAGGTGCTGTCAGATAATGCATGTGGTACTGTAGCGAACTCTTGTACTAAGCCATGCTTTGCTCACATGCCTGTGGGGCATGACCCGAGGGTCTAGCTTTCTTGCCTACCGGTCCGTGTGCGCTAGACGGTCAAATCTTCGATTAAGGTCACGGACCTGTCTGGCCAACCACATCCCTAGGCGAAGTCACAAACGGACCATAAGGTGGCGACTTCCTGTTCTCAGACACTCCCAGACCGGACCGGTTGCAGAGCACACGGACCGGTAGGCAAGAAAGCTAGATACTCGGGTCATGCCCCACAGGTATTTGAGTAAAGCATGGCTTAGAATAAGAGGTCACTACAGTTCAAAGCCATATGCAAATTATATAAACCCTTGTTGTTTACCAAATGTATGACCAGCAAGTAAAGTACGAGCAAGCCTTTTTAAATGCGTCGATGCTTTCATCAAGAATAACTGAGGAAGGAAGTTTATTCCAGTCTTCAATGACCCAGTGGGTGAAGAATTTGGCCTAGATATCTAGTTTGACATGGTGACTGTGTAGATGTATATGTTGTGCGTATTCAAAGAAGTCAGCCATGTGAAGAGTACAGTCTACTCCCCTGACCAATTTAAACTCCATGATCATATCTCCTCTGCATTGCGTATAGCAGATAGGAAACAAATTGAGCCTATCTAGACGACCTTAGTATGTGAGACGCTACCTAGCAGCATCCAAACTTAGTAAAGCTCTCCTTTGCTTTTGGACAGCTATCACTAATGTTCTACATTTAGGAAAAGATTTCACGAATGTTGGATGCTGCCTCGGTAGAATGTTTCTTCCACTCTGATGGTGTTCGCGGACCCTGAACAGCCTGCCAGGCTTCAATGCTTTCGGTAATAACAACCGAAGTGGGTATTTGGTTCCATCCCTAAATCACCTTATGGAAAAAGTAATTCGGCCACGCCTGGCGTAATTTTCCTTCAGTTTTTTTTTGTGACCTCAAAGCTGTTGCAATTTTGCCAACTGAAAGAAAGTGGCCCATTGATGTGCCCTCCACTCATTTGACGGGTTTGAAGACCATTATTATACATTCTCTGCATTGCCTTGGTCACCGTCCGTTAAACCATCTGCAACTGGGTGTACTCTTTTATCCATGGGCACCACGTCTGGGCACAATATTCTACTACCGGCCGGAAAAATGTTCCAAGCACGCGACCAAAAGGCTCCTCAACAAAGTAACGGAAGGATCTCCTGATCGCTTCTAGCATGCATATAGCCCTCTTTCCTTTATCAGCACAGAGGGGGCGATGGCTTGAGAGTCGGCACCATAGACATATTTACCTTATATACATTAGCTAGTTCACTTATTGCAGTCGATAACTTCTGATGTAGCTTGATTTACCTAGACTGTGGTCGAGGAATTTGGCCTTTTTGAAATTTAAGTATACTAGCCATTCCCCAGGACAAATTTGCAATTAATCTAAATTATTTTGTACGCTTCACCCATGTTCAAGATTTTGAATGAATTCCAGAATTTCAGAGTTTCCCTGTGGCACTAGGTGTTGCACACAGACTCAAAGCTACTATGCGCAGCACGCTGACGAAAAATCAAGAATGGTTTAATACAAATGAGCAATCTGAGGTAATGTATCGCATTTCATGTCTCAATTTCACCTTTTATCATGCAGGTCAAACTGAACGCATCGATAATACATCGACATAAGCTGACTGTATGACGGGGCGACAAATTAGCGCAAGCTGCTGTTTATACCTATACAAACGGACCATGGCTCCAATATCGTAGATGTGAAGATATTAGCCCACGCCGGGATCAAGACGAACCGAGAATTAATAAAAGCCTGGTTCACGTACAGGAACTCAATAAATCGACGTATCGAATTGGCGTCGGCGTACAAAGTCCTGCGCAATCGCGTCCAGACGTGTCACAGACAGCTAATTGGCACACACTCTAAATAAGTACCTCCTTTCTGTTTCTTTTGTCACTGACCGTTGATTGGCGTGTACCCCTATAAGTGCCTCCTCTTTTAATTTTTGCTTCCTACCTCGAAGGATGAACTCCTATAGTAGTTTAAAAGTTCAAAACAATAAACCAATTGCTCCTATGGCTAACAGGTCTTCTATGCCACCCATACAAACATATGGGACGCACATCCTTCCATTCATTCGTGAACATTTAGCCAATGTCTCCGAAGCAAAAAATTCCAATTTCGATGGACTTCGACATTTAGATGATCCGCAAAAGGTGATAGTGTGGCTAATATACAAGTACATCCCGTTTTTCTATCCAACAACCAACCGATATGTGCAAAGTAAACATGGAGGGGTATGCCTCATGCGGCTTAGAGCAAGTGCGCCGAAGCCTGTCTATGCCAGTCTGGTCAATCACCTTCAAGGCTGACTCACAAAGACCGCCCTCTAGACGCTAGGGTGACTGACGCACTCAGACACTTCGGATACCAGCCCCTTCGCGGCCAACAGTCAACTTCCTCCTATCTATTCCCCACTCATTTTCTACGGACGAAAACTATTCCTTCCACTTGGCATATCCCTTCTCCTCTTCCCCTACGTAATCTCGTCTGAATATCACACTGGTAAGGGTTTTCTCGATTAACTTAACCCGCCGTGAAAGTTACCCCACAGTGGCTAGTGGGCTTCAGCCCAAATTTTTATATCAAATTTCAATCTGTACATTTAGACTTTGTCTGCATCAGGTTTAAAAATTAATTTGTGAGGAAATTAAAAAGCAGAGAACGTTAATTCCCACATTAATCACTAGCAGCTCTCAACAATCCCGCAGTATACTGGTTTTGGCCAATTTTTATTCAGTTCTTCGCTCACTTTCTGTCCTTTCCAGAAGGTAATGAAGGCGTGCAGAAATCCGCAAAAAGGATCAAAAAAGAGCACGGCCAATGCAAATATGTTTCAAGTCAAAAGAGACGCAGAAAGATATCAAAATGTCATAAAACGATGGGGTGGGTGAATGCAGAAGCCTGGTTGACGCGCTACCTCAGGCGTGGAAAGTTTCCCCTTTTGGGTCTGTCCGAAGAGTAAGCCTCAGAATTGTAGGACCTGGAAGAAAAGCGACAAATTATGAGGGGTTGTCAACTGAGGATAAGAGAAAAGTGGGAAGGTGAAAATACCCAACGTGTCGGTAAAAATACCAGAGCAAAGTCTGATTCAACTCCTAATGGTATTTTTACACACGCAATAGGTGAGTGACAGAGGTTGGGGAGGCTTCACCGCCTCAAGCCTCGGAAACAACAGCCTGATTACAGGTTAACTTCAATTCACTTTTATTAATGGAAAGATATGCGAACGTCCTTTAGCCCCTATCGGTAAAAAAATGACTAATGAATGTACCCACACAAAAAAATTAAAAAAACTTCATAACACGATTGCAGGCGAAAAGCGACAAGTTGCTGGTTAACCTAAGGGGTGATCGTATATCACTACTTACTAAGCATTAGTAGTACAATATTTGTACGTACAGTAGATAAGAGATTTGATGAAAGGTTGGGGATTGGGGGATTTAACACAAACTTGAAGTCGTTTATTTAGTTCACTGGGTTGGCTTGAGGCACAAAATGCTGCGTACTAAAATTGAATCGCATTCAGATCTGTATACTTGGAGAAAATATAGGTTGAAATGGGCAATATCCAACGTTTGTTGAGATCCAAGGAATTTCCTACGTTATTAAGCGCTGCGGAGAAAAGATTCTTGTTCTTGCGTGATGAAGTATAAAAATACATTCATAAAGAGCAGGAACTGTTTAATTATATGTGTTCAGAGGAGAGAAAATTCGTTTTGCGTCTATGAAATTGAGGTCAGTGTACGTACGAGATACAGCACTATAGTCGAGAAAAGATCGATGAATTTAGTTAACAAATGTTTGCCCTGCAAATCTGTTATGTTTTGTGCCCTAAAGATAAGTTAATAACTTAAAAGAGACCAAAATGTGTTTAAATACGCCGAAATTAGTAGGCCAATTTGACTTTACACGAACCTTCTCGAAAGGTCATGCGTTTTTTACTTAACATCGTTAACTAACTCCATCCCAATTTTGTCAAAATATAGACGAAAATCAATAAGTATAAATACCTCGAACAGAACAGGCAAAATATTATGATGCTTAAGAATATTGGAGGATATTTGGAGTCACTCTGTTGTGCAATTTAAGTCAAAGAACGGTGCCCTGAAGTAAAGGAACGTATTGAAAACTGCTCTGGTTTACATAAAAATGCAAGTTCTTTCATTTCCAGCAGAGATTTTCCTCGAAGTTTTAGGGAAGTCAAAAACCGATCAAAAGGTCCCATTTTGATCATGGCTTTATTGTCAAATAAAGGTATCGTACACAGATATTCGACTTCGAAATATCTAACTAAAGCGCTTTTTGAGGAGGTAACTTGTTATAGAAAGTTTTTTAACGAATCTCAGGCGTATTCATTCTCGGTTTTTGTTGTAAAAATCCCTTTTTCTCGGCAATGAGCTGACATAATTGGGGGATTCTAAAGTCATGACCCACACAGGCAGCTATCTAAGGAGGAATGTTTAAGAACTAATCATTTAGGTAAAGTTCGTTTCTTATTTCTAAGTTTTTGGTAAATAGGTTGAACGAAATTGGTATTTATGGAGAAACAAAGCAAAACAGTGAAATTCATAAGGTTTTCAGCAGAATTTCTAAAACAGTTTGCTGCTCGCTGCACTCGAACTCTCGAAATGATTTTCTTTAAATGTGACAAACAGAAATTTCTTTCAATATACACAAGATGGTATGAATTTGATTACAAGTACAACTTTTTTAGTAAACAGCCAGCTTATCCGTGTGTGGCAGTCAATCTATTTTTATTCCGCTCAACAGCTGGGATATGATTTCCATAGAAAATCTTTTTGCAATTGTCAATAGAAATTGATACAAAGCACGCAAGAGTCTTTTCGTGCATTAAAAACGGAAATCTTTACGAAGTATCCACACTGGGAAAAAAACGTAGTTAAGGTGACCACATCCTCTTCTGACACATTTAATGCAAGTTTAAATGTTATTGGAAAGAATTTAATTGATAAAAAATTGTATGTGTACTTATTCTGTATTAATTTGCTATCCTTATCCATTCCCATGCCATAAACATATTTATATTTCACATTGGACCAGTAACTTTTAATATTGCCATTAGATGAGTTTGCAGATTTTTGTGGAAATTAAATGTTGTTATGCTAGTTGATAGTAATTTCTTAACCAAACTCTGAATATTTTACTTATGGTTCTTACTTTACTGTTATAATAGTTTAGGGGCACGCCGCGTGTGCTGACTTCCCACAAAATGACTTTTAATACGTTTTCAAACACATCGCATCAGTTTGCACACTCACTGTAATTGTCTGAGCGGCAACCAACTGGCAGCTAAACATGGATATGATGAAAAGAAAGAAAATCTTCGGAAAATCGATTTTCCGAAGATCTTCTTTCTTTTCATCATATCATCTCGGAATGCAACTTACTTCACTTATCCAAACATGGATATGCTATCTACTGGGACTGTGTTGGTGGCAGGGAATGAGAGCGACTCCAATATGGGTTAACAGGCGAGACAGGTTGCAGTAGGGAAAATCCAACGTCACACAACCAAAACGGGCCCGCAGAAGTCGCCAAGCAGGAGATGAGAACTGGCGTCAACCATTCTCATTAAAGTATGAAACTAACGCATCCCCAGATTGGTGAATTGATAGCCGAGTGCACTTTAGACACCCGAGCGTTCGGAAAATTAAAGCAGGTATGTTTGCAGTGACCCCGTAGCTTCTTCGAGCCTCCCGTGTGACGCCGCTGCTGAGGTCACGTGATTGCATTCTTGGCTTGCCTCTGAAAAAGCCCTAATTCACGCGAATAATTGCCTCACACGGCTGCTAGCATGTGCGCATGCACGAGTGACAGCCTCCTTCGGTATGGCCAATCAGTTTAAAGCCTGAATTACACATAACACGCTTTGTAGACGCTGGAATTAATGCCACGCTCACAAATTTCGCACATTTGCTCCGCTTGCGTACAGACGCATGCTCCTCCGACACGTTCTTCCTTCCTAGTCTCCACTAACTGTGTACAGAAGACATTATTACTTTCAAATGACGTCTCACTTCATATCTCTTCCCTGCGAAACCGGGCCTGCAGATCACAGCAGCAAGAATTTTACCTACTAACTTCATCGACAGCGATATGCTAACAGAGTGGGAAGGCGGGTTACCTGTTAACTTGGCTGTTGGATACTCGGCGTGTTCACAGATGGCAGATGGTGGAATGACCTTCATCTAAGGTGAAATAAGTAGACTTCCGGGCCTGACGAATAAGCACTCGCGAACCAGCGGCAGATTGGCTGCCAGGGTTTGCAGGGCTGGGGTCTGGTACATCGAAAGCCTTAGAAAAAGCCGCAATTTCCCCTGAAGGCGCTGCAATAACGTGGCGACAATGAACGGTCCTTAAATAAGTGGGCTGCCGTCTTGTTAGGTAGGGGCTATTCCCCCGAAAAAAAACAGTCAAAACGGCTATTGGTGACCCGCCCGTACTTATAATTCGCATGAAAGCTCACGAAAATGTGGCCAACCATGGGACATTTTTGAAGCCGGTTAGATTAGCCATGACCGCAGCCGAATTAAGTGTCAAAAAGTCAGAAATCCCTGACATGCTCTTAAACGCCTTACATCACAGCCTGAGCATGGCAGGATCGCAGAGGTCACCAGGCAGGATCTGGGGATTCTTAAATTGGTTACTGGGTTTCAATGAGGTTATGTCAAAAGATAAATAAACAAAAAGTTCTGCAAATATTCCCATGCTTGATTTGAGAAGTCAAGTTGGGAAACATTGTTTTCAGCAAATCATCATCAGGCCACACATTTGCAGGAGTAATTAAAACTGCACAGTTAGACAGGGTTAATAAATGTAGTCTGATTACAATTCATTGTTTACGCATCGCCCGCATGGCGGGGTCGGCGTGTAGAGGTTCTTGTGTTGGGGGAGGGCGGCGGAGTAAGGGATGGAATCGGGTTAGGTTGTGGGCGTTGATCAGATGTCAGATACGCGGAGGAATAACGGGTGCCAACGGGTGCTTGCAACAGCTGAAGCAGTGGCTATAAGGCTAGTTAAACCAGTGCTGTGTTGTCAAAAGAAGCTGACAGAAGCCCTTACACTTCCGTGGCAGACCCCGACTCCAGGTGAAGATTGTATTTCGCCCCCACCCCCTAGTTGATCGCTTCGTACAAATCGCAGCAATTATTCCTCCGCGTATCTGACATCTGATCAACGCCCACAACCTAACTCGATTCCGTCCCTTACCCGCCCCCCCCCCTCCCACAACACAAGAACCTCTACGCGCCGACCCCACCACGCGGGCGATACGTAAACGATGAATTGTAGTAATCAGACTACATGTATTAACTCTGTCTAGCCGTACAGTTTTAATTACCCCTGCAAATGTGTGGCCTGATGATGATTTGCTGAAAACACCGTGTTTGCCAATTGGACTTCTCAAAGAAAAAATTGACTCAAAACCCTAGGCAAGTGAGTACTGGCGTGCGCCTCAAATCAAAAAAAAGTTTTACATGCACGAGATCAGAAAGAGGACAGGAAAATGAGGCTGGAAAATCCTCCTTCCCCCGAAAAAGGCGTACATTATCCGAAGACTGATTGCCAGTGCGTAGGCTGTGACTCCAAAACAGACGGCGAAAATTTGACACATTGTTACGGTGGAGAGGTTCTGGGAAAAAAACAAAAAACACACAATAAAGCAGAGGGTAGCAAAGGACCGCACCCGGAGAAGAGTTAAAAGGAACTACGACTGAGGGGTGAAAATGCAGAATAAATACGGACGAAAAAGGAATTGTATGACATGTACTGACAACACTGTCTAGAGGAACCGGTGAGAACTACTGAAAAGGTGGGAGAGAATAGACACTTGTACCTGAGCTTGCTTATCGTGGGAACGAAATTTCCGATCCCCACCTTGTTCCCACTTTTCAAACTCATCAGGCCGCTTCAAAGACCGGACAGAGACGGGCGTAGGTTCAATAAATAACTCTACGTGTACCACACATGTGTTGCCTCCTGCGTTCACTTTCGTAACGCGGACCCCATACCCAGTTACGGTTTTCACAAGCGTTACAACAGACAGCAAATGCGCCTCGGATTTCCGTCCAAACCGTAGAACAGCAACCTAAACCCGTCCTTTTTTTAAAAAGGTTGCAGTAGTAGTAGCAGTAATCGTAGTAACAGCACTAGGAGTCGTAGCAGTGATTGTAATAGTAGTATTAGAAGTACTAATAATCGTATTAGTAGTAGTAATGGTAGTAGTAGTAGTAGTAATCGTAGTATTAGTGCTAGCAGTAATAATCTTAGTAGTAGTGGTAGCAGCAGTAGTAGTCGAAGCAGTTATAGTAATAGTAGTACTAGTAATCGTATCAGTAGCAGTAGTAATAGTAGCAGTGGTCGTAGAAGTAGTACTAGTAGTAGTTATCGCAGTAGTGGTAGCAGTAGTAGTACTAGTACTTGTACTAGTAATCGTATTAGTAGTCGTAGTAGTATTAATCATAATAGTAGTAGTACCAGTACTAGTGGTAATAATCTTAGTAAATAGTAGCACTAGTATTCGTAACAGTGATAGTACTATTAATCGTAGTCGAAGTCATAGAATTAATAGTCGTATTAGTAATCTTAGTAGTACTACTAGTCGTAGCAGTAATTGCAGTAGTGGTAGTGGTAGTAGTAGTACTAGTACCAGTAGTAATCATCGTAGTAGTAGTAGCACTAGTAGTTTTAACAGTGATAGTATTAGTAGTACTAGTAATCGTAGTAGTATTACTATAAGTCGTAGTATTAATAGTAGCCTTAGCAATCTTAGTAGTACTAGTAGTCGTAGTAGCGCCAGTAGTAGTAGTAGTAGTAGTAATCGTACTAGTAGTAGTAGGATGTGCGCAAGGAATACGCTGATTAGCAGATGATACACACGTGATACGCAAGTCTTCCCTGTTAAGTTAATCTGAAGGGAGGGGATGCTGAAGAGTGAAGCTGACAGCAGCTCGGAAGACTGGCATGGTCAGTTCTGACTTAATTTCCGTCGTCAGTAGCAAGAATGCTTCCATTCCCGCAATCAATCATCACACAGAAAGGCGCCTACACGAGGTGCCATGAGAGCGCGCACCGTGGCTATCGATGTTTTTGATCTGGTTGGTCAACGTCGCCAGCACTACCTCACCAAGTGGATCCGCAACCTCTCTGTGAGAATGAATAACTTTTTTGGAATACAGCTCTCCACGTGGCCAATGTTCTTCTCTTCCTCTCTCGTGCTGGCTTCGGGAATAACTGTCGGAAAAGTTCGCAGTTAGTGCTAATTACTAGCATCAGCTAGCCAGGTCAAGGCATATTCTCACCCGAAGCAATATAAATAACAAACCTTGTCCACTGCATTTTTCCAGTAGGCATCGCAAGTTAGATGGCTGCAGAGAAGCGTATTCAAGGCGACTGAAGAGGAGAATGAAAGAAAAAACTGTTTTTAGTAAAGGACACATTACGAGGGAGGGAAGTGAAGACTAACAAAGAATACAATCCAGCACGGAAAGTCTAATGTTCCTAATTTTGCGGCCATGATTTGCCACGACCATCAATGTACAAGAAGCAAATTTACGAATTATTTGGGTGGCGCGGGGAGGATTAAGACGACTATGCTATCCGAAAGAAAGAGCCTCATGAAAGTCAGCGTTGTAGTACATTTAAGTTGTAAAGAGGACTTAAAACGCTCTTTGAACATCACCATAACTTAAACAAACTATAGAATAGAGTGAGAAATACAGATTAGGCTAGTGTAAGTCCTACTTGCTGCCTCAAATTGTAATACAGTGAAGCCTCAGATGACAAGCAGTCCCATCTATGAGCATTTCAGGTAACGATAAATCGACTAGCAGAAAATATGTTTCGATTGATGAGCTTCCGCTCAGTTAACGAGCTGCCACCGACTGTGTGTGTGCCTGTGTCCGCCGTTGAGTCTTGCCATCATGGCGTAGGTCTTCTATCGCCCGCAGCCAATCAGTGAGCTGATGCATTCTGATTGGCTACATTTCGCAAAAGGAGTGCTTCACATGATGAACTTGGTGCTAGAACGGGTTAAGCTCGTTAACCGAGGGTCCATTGTAAAAATGTGAGAACGCTGGAGTTTGATTGGCCACAACTTTGTGGACAGAAGGTTAGCTGGTTAATGGGGTTTTACAGGGAAGAAGAAGAAGAGCAACGAGAACAACAAGAAAACGGGAGTAATTCCCGAAGGCAAATGGGAATGTACAAGATCGAGTGGAAACGAGCGAAGTTAAAGAAGATAACAGTTATATTATAGGCAAAATCGGACGAGAAAAAGAATTATAATGAAGGGGCGGAAATGAGGAGGAAAAGGAAGCAGGTAAAGAGATAACGAGCGAATGAGCAAGAAAAAAATGTATAAAAACAGCAGAATATGAAAGGAAAATCAGCGAAGAATGGGATGGGAGAAGTCGAGCATAATACGAATGGACTGGGGCAAGGTCAGTGTCGAATAAAAGGATATGGACCGGAGCAAATAAGCATAACGTTACCCTTCCATTCCTGGTCAACCTGCGCGCTGATGCCAGCGGGGCAACTCCGAATGAGAGCCTGAGAATCGGGGGTGTAAGAAAAATAATCATCAAGACCCTGACGCGTTTAATCACAGATTTGAAATTAAGTACGGCAAGAGGGCTTTTCTGGCCGCAAAGTATGTGAAAACAACATTCTCAATACTTCATGGACTGACTAGCGGCCAGGACCTACTGTTATAACCAACCAAGCTGCCATAAGCCGACCAATTTAGACTACAATATGAACTACTTTCGACTTTTAAAGCACGCGGCATTTGCCCGATATCTCGTGCATTTTGCTACCTTTTTCACTCTTTTTCGTGTGCCTTTTATCTCTCTCTCTCTCTCTCTCTCTCAGTGCCTTTTTCTAAACCCGCAGATGAAAATAATGTTAAGTGTTCCCTTGTGTTTTATTCCCCCTTAACAAAAAATGCCTCCTAAATGATGTCCAATCACTGCTACATCCGCATAAGGGGTTCCTTGAAATTCCATTACGTTTCGACTGACGTATTTTGAATTCTCGCGACTGCAATTAGTGCCCAAAACGCCATCTTCACATATTGTGCGAAGCCAACTTTTGAACCAGTTTCCTTTGGCTTGCATAAAGACCTCCGCCGCACGAACGTACTACTCTCAAGCTGCCGCCGTTTGCCCACCTGGACACGTCAAAGAGAAGGCCAACTCATGACCAGGCTTGAGACAGTTGTTTAAAACGTGGGAGTGATTTTCTGACTTCCATCATCCGGTTTCCGCCCCTAATACATTACGAGTCTGACCTGAAATTTGATCATACCAAAACTTTTTGGTAGTCAGAGCATCGAGGTTTCATATTGTAATAGATGAATTTCATGCCAGTACTGACTCCTAAACATCCTGAAATAGGTCTTGATTAGAAGAAATAACGAGGCAAGCCACGGAAATAGAACCTCTAGGAGTTTTTACTTTCCAACGATGAGGAATTTCCGCTGTGTCGAGAAGTTGGAGGCACTCTCCTTTCTGGACGGTATAGTTGGTGGCCACGAATATCATCAAAATTTGCACCTGCAAAGGTCCCTGGTCCTATTTTTCATTCTAACATTACTCTGACCCTTGCTGACGAGGTTTTACTAACTGCCTATATTACTCTGACCGTTCTCAATCGCCTTTTTCAGTTCTACTTCGCCCATTGTAAGATGAATAAAGTCCAATTCTAGGGTGCCCATTAATTCTTCCTCCTCATCTATTTGACTCATACTTAGTGAATCACGCGGTTCTATCTATTGTGATCATGACACTCTTCCGCCTCCAGCTGGTTCACTTTGCTATTATAAACTTCTAGCAGACGATTGGATATTGGTACAATCTTGCCAGTCGTTAATACCAGGTTTTGTGCACGCGCACAGAGAGATGGGCAAGGACTTTCAGACGTTCCTAGTTGGCAGCGAAAAGGCATTATGGGTCGCATGTAGCTTTTCCTACGAATGGGTTCAGCTTTCTGGATCAACTGCCGCAAATCATTTCGCGAGGAGAGTTACAACGCCTGATCTCATTGAGGTTGAATAGATTAGGCATTATCACAGCCATACCAGGTAAAAGCAAGTAAGCGGTATATGCAGTTGTAACATTACACTCATGCGCGGGTAACAAAAAAGCCCACCTAAACGTCCTCAGTCATCCTTCGGATGCGTCACTCGGCGCATCGTTCTCAAGAAAACATAAGCAAAACCTTCCAGCTCTCACTTGTCTTGCATGCTCAGATACTGCTGGGTGCATGCAGCAGGCAGCCGCACTCACAGCAGAGTATCGATCGGCATACACGAGGTGAACTAATACAGGCAACCAAGCAATCAATAATCCAAGATGTAAACTGCATTCAGCCGCTGAGTCACGGCCAATTGTTTCGGTAGCCAAGCTACAATAGAAGCTGATTGGCTCGATGGATATAACTTACGTTCGTTCATCGACCTCAATATGTTGTATCTTTTACCCACAAAGACTTGTGCTGACTTGCCTGCGTGAACGCTCTTTCTCCCTCCCTCACTGTCCGACTGGTCTCTGTCGTACGGGCTCTTTGGTTAGGCATTCGCGTTAATTAGAAATACCAGGAGCGGGTCTTAACAGATGCCAACAGTTAATCGTCGCGAAATGGCTGGACGGAAACGCGATTAATCCAAATCACCCAAGTGAGCGAGAAATCAAGTAGTAAATTTGTTCTTATGATCCCCGAAATCACATTTCCGATTCAAGTGCTGCTCCTACGCAACCACTGGCATGCGTTCCGCGCGTGATTTACAATATACACTTAGTCAGCGATACAAGCATAGATAAAGGGCTATGAGGTCCATAGGAATCGTTCTTATATTTCAAGTACCGACTACTTTCCTAAAAAAGCGCGGAAGGATTATTGTATCAATCTAACAATTAACTTGGAGCAGTTCACAACTTTAACGATTATGGCAGGTTTTACAACAAAGTGAAATAACGAGAAGTTGCCAGCAAATATCGTTTACAGAATGGAACTTTCGAGGTTTACTCACCACCTCTCAAAACAATCGCCATATGTGCAAACTAACCGATATTTCCTTCTTTGCGGCTTGCGGATCTGACCTATTTCCGAATATAACCACTACCCTTGTGGACTCGTAAAGCGAATTTATTATGCGTAGAGTACGCTAAGATGCTTCAGGCAATCACATACAAAACACATAAGACAATGGCCGTCGATTATCAACTGATCAATATCACGCAACAGCTAGGATTGGATCTAGACTGGAGTTTCAACGTAAACTTTAATCGTCCATGTTCGGCGTTGCAGTCTAGTAAACGCCAGTCCATTTACAGCCAACCGGACGAGAGCACGTAGCTTAATTGTAAAACGTGTGATTGAATGCTCGGAAATCAAGAAGCCTCAGTCAGGGACGGAGGTGCTTGACGAGGAGTGAGTCAGAAATAGCTATCTTAGTCTCTTTCGAATTTTTCCAGCATATATGGACAAATATCAAACATTAATGGCGGACGCACAAGAGCATTAACGTTTTCCCGGGCTTTATTAATTTGGATGGTTCGGAGACGCTTCAAACGAAAGATATCATGATCTGTGCCTACTGGCATGACAATGCCAATTATATAAGATTTCTCATTTGGCAGCCTTATTAAGCATATAAGTGGATTGAGTTATTACACCTACCTACAATGCAGAAGGGAATTATGATAAGTCCAAACGACATCAAATTGAAAGCGTTTGCTCGTACAGATTATAGGTTACAGACGAAGTATTGAGGACCCAAGTGGATGCAAAATTCACTTCCAAAGTCGAGTAAATATGTTTTCAGATTATTTTTGAACACAGTACGTCATTAAATTCAGCATTGCTTCTGAGATTTTATAAAAAAATATCACTTTTTTAGTATTTCCTATTTATAGACGTTTCGAGTCTAGCACACAGGTTGTAGAGGACGTAGTAACGAAATAAACTAATAGAACTCATTGAATCTAAATTTCCTGCCCTATGCAAACTAAGGAAAATTATTAATTTAACTTTAGTTCCCGTTTGTTTAGAAGAAAGTAAAAGGATGAAAATCGCCACGACACTAGTCCTCACCTGTATTCTTCTACACCTCGGTTAAGGTAATATAAATAGGTGTTGATGAGTATAATATAGTTTAAACATTGATATAAAGGACGTAGTAGTCGTGGTTGTCTTTCTATTCACGACTGAAGCATGATAATGTGCTGCCCGAACGAATACAGTTTGAAGGGAGTGAAAGAAAGTTAACCTGACACTGAGAACGGAGATTATCAAAATGCCTTTCTTGACAGAGAGCAGCTCGCCAGAACAGAGACAATTCACCCAATTCTACCGGCCGAACAGCATCACAACGAAGGATTGGACATAAATCGGCAAGGCAAAAAGAATGCTCTCTCTAGGAAATTGCAAGCGAACTGAGAGTACCTACTAGAACGAGGGTTTCGTTGTGCCTGTTTTCGAAGTGTTTTTCTAAGAAATGAGCTTCGTGAAAGCGCTTTCCACAAAATCCGCATTCCCAATTATACTCGTTATTTCGTATAAACATGGCATCCTGATTAGCAAAATAGTCCGTTGAAGGTTTGAGGGGGCAGGTATCAGGCAAATTCAAGTTTCCAAGATTCACATCGGCAAAAGTCTAAAAGAAAAACAGAATTTATGATGGAGGTAGCCTACTGGCGTTTTCCTAAATTTAGGTTAAGCAGAGCGATCTGAGTCTA
>JAYGXS010000006.1:21224892-21325899 GCA_036362985.1 Ligula intestinalis | reverse complement strand
GTTGACGCTAAAAAAATAAACAGCATTGGGAAGGAATTGATTGTTTTAGCTTCTGCACCCCTGTAGGATGAACTGTCAATCGGATCCATGCATCTTGCCGTGATATGCTTGTGCTTAGACGTTTCTAGTAAGACAGAAGATCGCGAAAAAATCAAGTCATATTATGCTAAATTTCAAAGAACACATTCAAATGTCTTAATCAATAACTTGCTTCTGCGAAAGACAGGTCTTGTTTTCTAAATATATATTACAGTCCCGCCTTTTTTAACTGCTATTTTTTTAAATCAATAATTCTTTTGACTTTTTTTCAAATCATTGACCGCAGGAAATTTATCTGCCCGAAAAAATCAAACTATAGGCTTTCTGTTAAAGTCGCGCTCACAACAACTTTTAAAAGGCCATGGTTAATGGACAGTAAAGCAAATTATAGGTAAACGACCCTGTAAAATCAAACATGTAGGATAACTTGTTAACCAAATCAAAAGACGACCACCAAAATAATATGTTTTTATCGCTATTAATTCTGGTGCAGTGATTTATCTTGACATTTGCAGTTTCCAGAAATCAATTGAAATTCAAACAGCAATACAAACCCAAGCTTTTTTAATACATTGGAGTAAAATAGTTTACGAAGGCACATTAACTACTTGCAATCTTATATATCGCAATCTTTGCCTGCAATTTGGCTCATTAAAAATGCGAATAGCTTTTATCAAACCTTTGCATAACCCCTGTGAGCTGAAATACAAGCTCATAACACAGCCTAAGAACAATGTTTTAGCGAAATAAATTTGACACGAAAATGCCCACTGCATCTTGCGTGTGAGACTACTATGTGATTATTTCTTGTATTGTGAAAGGATTGAAATAAACGGTCAGAAAACTACTGGGTAGTTTCCAAAGAACTGACTCTCGCCAACGGAAGGTTGATAAAACTCAAAAGATAGAGTCCTGAGGTGGACCATTTAAAATTTTTTTATGTGCAAAATGGTTTAAATATATGAAATACTCTATAATTAATCAAAAAAACCCCTGTCCATGGCAATGTGTCCTACGTTAGTCATGCAAAAGCCATTGTCTGTGATACATTTATATACTAGATATGAAAATCTAAAGAAATTGAAACTTAACCTGACGACCCTCGTTTCCACTGGCTGCACATCCACTGAAAAAAATAAAGTAATTCAAACGAGTACACTGCGTAGATGTGTTATAATTTACCAAATATAAATGTTCAAAGGCTAATTGCTATTGTGCGCTGAAATGTCCATGTTCTTGTTCATTGTACTGCCAGATTTAAGACTTGTGAACCTGGCAATTCTATGGCGGTGACTCCTTTCATATTGAGAGAAGTGTTTGAGGAAGCTAAAAAACAAAATACGGTACTGATGCCTTTTAAGGTTCACCACAAACACAGAAAAATGCCTGCTTCTGTAATGCGGGATCGGTGATGCTAGAGGTTACATCTCAAAGGAAATAAAAACTACTTTAATAGTAGACTGGATTTAATAAAAAAACTTTGAAAAAATTATTCAGATAAACTTATGTGTGGAAATGGAAAGTAAAAGAGGAAATCCTATCAAAAAAAATAAGAATGCCACAAACAGAACACATGCACTGGCCGCAATCGCAAATTTTGTCAAGGAGTTCATGTTAAAGCTTTGACAAAATTTTTATTTGGTAATCAAGCAATATTTCGTAGTAAAAAGACTGTCTGCTTAGGGTGTTTTTTTTGTGAATATTACGCATTACATTTTGGCAAAATGAAAGGTAGCCTGATAGCGAATATATTTGGTATGGTATTACAGACAAGAGAAAAACAACTTTTTTATCTGTATAGACAATGTTATAGTAGAACGCAAACATAATTCTTCCAGAACCGAAAAATTTAGTCAGAAGTTGATATGAATAAGAAGCTGCCAAGTATAAAGAGTCAGTTAAAAAATATATTTTTTGAAAATTTTTGAATTTTTTGTCACAAGACGTAGGAAACAAAGTTTTCACAGCCGGTTATTTAACTGCATGAACAATTTGGGACGGTTTACAAAACTGCCTATATATTATTTTAGAAATGAAAATAATCGTTATCTTATTAAATGTAAAGCAATGGAGAATACATTTTGGGCACAAAATAATTTATGTATGTGTGAACTTAAGAAATGAAACAGAAAAAAAGCTAACGAATTTTGCAGGCCCTCAGTATGCGTTCGGCCACTACTTTTGCATTTGCAAGCGTATAAGGACCTTCAAAGTAACCTACTGGGGGTAATGATAATCGAGTATAAAGGAAAAATGTATTCTCTTCTTTTTAAGTAAAGTGCATCACTGTTTTCCTGGTAAATTAAAAAAAACTTGTAAAAATGCTTCATATTCACTTCCAAACAGTAAACAGGCACAAATAATCCTCAGGCGCATAGCTAAATGAAGTGGTTTTGAAAAAGGTAACCTTTTTACTGAAAGTGTTTTTATTAATCATAGGAACACAAGTCTCAGACTTATTTTGTGGACTCCAACGCTTTTGGTGCTTTAAGGAATGTGCACATGTGACCCGCATTGCCCTCATTCCAAGAAAATAATTTTCTCGGTAAATCTGAAAATTTGTATGTTATTTGAACGGTTTGGATACATACGATAGCTTTACGATACTGATGAAGGTAGACAATAAAGCTAAATATAATGAACGATTTTCGATTATCTGTAATTCGACAAGAAGCATATGTGATGTCAAAATTGATATAATAAATGTTTCCTTAATATAAAAAAGTGTTTTGGACATATAATGAGGTGGCAATAATGATAGCATTTGTAACCCTAATTTTTAAAAGTTTAATTGCCTGTGGAAATTGTTTATTAGAATAGTTCTATTTACCTTGTCAAACAATTATGACTGTTAACAGCTATTTTAAATGGTGGCTTCATGTTAGGTTACTAAATTTTATTCCAAGGCATTTGCACATGTGATAATAACTGCTCGCGACTGATTATCAATCCTTCGCAAACTTTGGCGTTTTGCATGACTTGTTGGAATCTCGGAAACGTATAGATAGGCTTCTTTCTGTTTGTTTAATATTCACAATAGCCTCGAATGCAGATAAAAAAGTTGACAGATATTATATTAGGATAAGCTCAAAATTAGCACATGTCACCAATAGAGCTAAAATTGAAATGTCGACTAAACGAAAGAAAAAATAAGTTCAACTAGACTGAAATAAGCGAACCTAAACAAATTGAATTAAAAATAGACTTAAAAATTAAACAAGATATAAAATTTGAGTGGCATAAACTCAACTTAGACAAGAGTAGAATAAAAAGAATTTGAATGAAGAAAAATGAAACGTTAAGTGATGTACATGAAAAGAATTTAAAGTATGTCGCACTTTATTTTGACTCTTTATGCAATTTTTAACACTCATGTAAAATCACCAAAGGCAGGGTTTGTAACTATTTTTATAACACCCAATATGTTTAAATACATAGAGTTAAGTAGTTTATTACGTTAACCATGAAGCACTTAAATGTTGGAATTAAACTTAAACCAAAATAATAAATTAACGAAACAGAGTCTAAACCGATACTTAGTAGATACATCTAAGCTTAAAATACTAGGCTAAGCTTAACTAATTGAAATAAGTTATGCACTAACAAGCTTTACTGGAATCCAACTTTGTTCGGGTAAACTAAAGTTATACCTCATGAAGCAAAAGGAAGCTTGATAAAATATGATAACCTAAATTAAGTAAACTGAAACCATAACTACTCTTCAATCAAGCAATAAATAATGACCAAAAACTATCTTGACTCTGCATGGAGTTTTTGAAGCTTATGTTAAACAATGAAAAATAGGCTTTTTTGCTATTGTTTAAGGTGCAAAATGGTTTGCATGCATTAACAGAGATATGGTATTATGAAAAGCTAGAAGAAATAATATTTCTTTAAGAAAACTAAAGTTCAAAGTTAAGCTTGACAAAAATTAAAAGAAAGGTAACTAGGCTAAGCAAAATCGGCCTTAGCTAGACAAATTGAACTAGATACTACACTAACAAAGTAAACTGAAATAAAACATAACTGCTGTAAATTAAACTAAAAATGTAATAAGCTGAAGTAAAACGAACGTAAATAAAACAACTTAAAATGAATGAAATAACCAGAAACCTTAATTAATTTGCATTAAACAAAGAAAGCACTATCGCACTCGAGCCCGACTCTATATGGACTTTTCAAAAAAAAGTTAAAAGCAAGGAAAGTTTGCTATTTTCAATTGGTTCTAAGTCACAAAAGCTTTGATAAATAAAAAAAAATTTCATTTTGGTTTACTCTATCTCAACTCCATATTGAGCATTTGAAAAAAATTAAACCAGGGCCAGTAGGTTATTTTTTCCTATTTTATCATTAAATAAACTGCAAATGCATTGGTAGAGATAATGAATTAGGAAATGTCAGAGGCAGTTATATTTTGCAAAAAAAGCCAAAAAATGGAGTCTAGGTGCAACTAAGTGAAATGACAAACACAAAATAAACTGACTAGGCTACGGTAAGGTTTACTTAACTCAAAATAATTGAACCTTTTATAACCAAAAAGTAAACCAAACAAATACGATCGACTTAATTGAGTAACATAAAAATCTTTACTAATAAACATTAAAACAACAGTAAAATCTGCTGTTCTATGTAATAAACTGGAGCGTTTTTTATAGGGAATGATTCAACAAAAACACCTATCAATGTGTGCTCTTATATACTAAAAACGTAGTTCAGGCGTTATCAGCTCTTTAAGCAAGAGCACCCTGCAGGTTTACCGTTTTTAACATGCTGTTGCATGTGTATCACTGTGTTCCTACTAGAGTAAGACACTGGGGAAAGTGACAGCATAATAGTCCTTAAGTAGCAAATTATCCATACTTTTTGACTTTTAAGACGTATCTAGGAAACTAATATCATGCTAATTATTTACCGTACTGACAGAATAAACATTCGCAAGCTTGTGTTGCAAGCCAGTTTTGCCTCAAACAGTGCTGCCTCAAACGGGAAAAAAGCTGTGGTACTTACTTTGCGCATTGTATTTTAGAGCATGTTCCATTTTTGTGTAGCGCACAGCATAGGTACGATGCTTTCTGCCAGCATCCTAAGCGGAGCTTGAAGAGAGAGTGACAAAGTCCACCAAGCAGCCTGCGTAGTGTGTAGCTATCCTGCTGCCAGCGAATGGAAGCCACAGCCCTGTGGACTGACTCAAGCTGTCGTGTTAAAAAGCGGGTGTTGCATCACAGACGCAACGACTCACTGAAACACGGCATCAGTGGTTAGCCTGAGCTTCAGTCTGCATTAAGAATATTATTTTACAGTGTGGCTTTTTACAACGAAGCATGTATTGGCCCTGGTGTAAGGAAGACAATGAAAGCCAATGCACATAAGTGTAAATAAAATGTACTACGTTTCGGCTTCAGCCCTGTCTTACTGTATAATATTACGTGCGCATGTATCTGATTAACCAAATTGCGAAGTGAGTCATGGACTGGCCGTAAGACGTATGTGATGTAGTTGATGGTGTCCGCTAAAGGAAGCCGGATAAAGTCCTCTTAGTCAATAGACGCGAAGGCCTAAAGGCAAGGGCTAAGAAAAAACCACTGTTCCAAAATACCAGCAAGAACTTAAACATAGGGTAATGCACCCATTTTGGAAAGATTTGTCTCCATAGTTTAAAACAATGCAGAATAGTCGACTGTATAATCAAACAAGCGAGGTATAAGCTGGAAGCTCGAAGCCAAGCTGACTCGGAATTCCATCGAATCCACAGTCAGAACTGATTATTCAACCTCAATCTCTGTCCCCTATAGGGATAATTCCCACATGCAAGCACTTCCGACCACGCGATGGGATTTCACCACTTACATATAACTCAGCGTTCCGTAACTTACTACGGAGTTACTGGATGACTGCATTCAAATAACAACCGATCCATGCCCATGTGGCCTCTATGACAAAGTTGTTTGTGTCATATCCAAGTCACTTGGATGGAAGTGTAGTGCCTAGTTTGCAGACCCGGTTAAGCGTGGCACTCACTCCTACTTTCCCGTATGGAAATAAAAATTTCAAGGACGAAGCCTACCATCATTTATATTTTCACCATAGACTGTGTAGGCTCTCACGTCCACTCCATAAATCTATCGATGTTAACCGTCAACTGGTTTCTCCTTCAGCAAGTTTAGACACTGTCCGAAAAATACGATTTGCCACTGTGGTAACTTGGCGATAATAGTTTATATGTCCTTACACTGTAGCAGAAAGTAACAGGTCTAAACACACATGTATGACTAAATGTTTGTTTGGAAGCTTTATGCGAGCAATAAAGATGACTTGGCTAGACGTTGCATATATCAACTGGACCAAGAATTAGGAATGTCGCATTGACATTTTAAAGGTGACTGTGAATTAATTATCAAAGTCTACCCAGTGGCCGCTGTCTACCTTAAGTTAACTAGACGTGAAATGTGTAATGCCAGACCGGATAGTGTTATTGTTTACGATTTGTTTGGTGTTTAGTTCGTTAGCCAGCATAACCTGACCAGGCAATGTAGCTTGTCCATACCTTACTAATGAAGGTGCCGAGTGTACATAAATATTTGCGGCTCCGTAGGTGCGGTCGATAGTAACGTTTAATCGAGGATGTAGAATTCCGCTGGTCGAAATGTCAGTTTGTTTAATAGCGGCTTCTTTTCAGCCGTCCTCATTTCCTGAACTTTGGCTCGTAAACTTGACCTACTTTATCTCCTTCCCAATTGTGTAATGGAATCCGTCCAATACGAAGACCTGTGCTAATAAATATTAGTATTTCTCTTACTGTTCATATGAACGTTTGTCTGGGATGCTAAAGGTGATTTTGACTTTACCGCTTCTAGTTTGCATAAATACACGTATCATTCCTGATCGGATACCGCATTTGGTCTTGCCAGCCGACCACATTTGGTGCTGGTGGTTAACCACAAGTTTCGCTAGCACCCCTTGTCCAGAATTGAAACCCCAACCTGCTTGATGGTTTCAAGGAAAGCGACGATTGGGTGAGACTATAGATGGACATATACTTCTCGATTTTGTCTTGTTTTCCCAAAAAACGAACTATATATCAAACAAAAAATATAAGTCCTTATAATTAGGATGCATTTGTTTCTTCTTGAAGTTGCCCATGCATCATTTCACTAATCTAGTGGTAAAGCTGTATCCAAAATGAACACTTGACATCCGGCGAAAGGTAAATTACTTTAGAGATCTGGTCGGTAGACCGATTGAAAAATTTTGCCATACGATCCGGCGTCGCTTAATAGTATCACGTTTCCGTGGAAGAACTATAACTGATCAAGGCGGAAGATGTGTCAAGCACCGGATCAATTGATCGATTGAAAAGTGCGCGATGCACAGGACGCTGGTTCGTGCATCGCGCACTTTTAACTTTGACAGTTATCGGTGGCGATGCCAAAGCCGTAGATTCTGATGGTTTCTGAGAGAGTAGATGTGAGGTCGGGGTCGTTAGAACTTGTGGTCTTGTGTGTTAACCCGCGTCCAAAGTGCTCAACTGCGTCACCAATTGCGCTAGCATTGCGTGTGCTTTCGTCGACACTGGTTATATCTCCTAGTTACGTGTATGCAAAGGAAAGCAAACAAGACAGCAGACAATAATGTACAGTCATTTGTATGCTTGTACATCAGTTTTGTCTTCTGTGTGTCCAGCAGCTTGTCCCTTGTCTGTCAGCAGCGTGTGTTCTGTCATCGGTCTCGGCAAAACAGATTCCTGTGCCTCCAGCAGCAGAATTTCGTGTCCCCAGCAGCCGAGTGTCTCCTCCTGTCGGTGGCGGTGTATTAAAGCGCTAACGGCCTTTAATCCCAATTTGTTTCTCTGCGAGTGGTCCATTCCAGCAGGCATCGTGTGGCGGCCTTGCATGCGCGGGCATTTGAATGCGTCCTCTCGTGGCACCTTGTCATGCATGACCTAAGAACCTGACTGGCTACTCTTTTTGCGTCCTCAGGTGTCGGCTCTTTAAAATAGGTATCTTTGCCCATTCTACATGCACCGGGGTCTGTTAGATTCTTTCTGTCACTTGTCTTCGCGGGACGGCTAAAATGATGACTCATGTAATGGGCCGTCCTAACAGAGGTCAATGTTGATACTTGCTTGAAGTATGCAGTGGATAAAGTCATCAGTGATGGTGTACGTGACATCGCAGATGCTTCAAACATGATCAGCCTCTTCTCCCTGAGAAGAGCAATTCAGACAGCACTAATAATATAAGCAGTCCTTTGAATATGGGACCGTAGTCAGTCTTGATCACAGTAGGAGAGCTCGTACATTCAATACACACCCTGAAATTGTGAATTTTGTGAACATTGTGAGACAAACTTGGTACCTGCCTTTCCTACAGCCCTTGAGGCTCTGCGCAGGTTCAAAGCATTACAGAATAATCATCACTGAGGCCGATGAGCCCCTGAAGACCTACAACTGCTCTTCTGGAGGTATTCTCTGCGCCTACGCGGGCGTCGAAGTCGCCAAGTACAATCAAACTAGCCCACCTTCGACATGGGTGCCAGAAGGGGTGTAGTCACTGAAGCCATTGATGAACCTGTCATACTGAAGAGGTAGACAGAAGCTAATCAGACGATCGTTGATCCCCTCCGGCGGACAGGGAACACTTGGAGGTACCGACCACATGTCAGTGCGGTGTCGACGCGAGGCCGACTGGCAAATAAACGTCAGTGGCCCGATGATTTGGGACATTCATTTGATACAGACATGACGTCAACAATAGATGACCCTTCTACGTTGTTTTCTAAGCAAAGGAAAATGAGCCAGTTAAAGGTGGTATTGGTTGTGTTCGATAAGCGTTGGCACGTTACCATGGATTCTTTTAACGTAATCAGACCATAAGTTCGGTAAGCATCCCAAATAGAAAGTTGGCTCATCATTTGTCCATCCTTACCACGCGCCATTATTTTTTGTCTGGCTGCTCAGCCCTAGCGTTTTTACTAAAGCTGCAGCCGTGAATTGTGGGTTTTCAGTGAACGAAGTAATAATTACTGTTTGGTGTATATTTTAAGACAAGAGAGACAGAAAGAGCTTTGTTGTGTGCGGACCGAGTAATCGCAAGAATATTATTCACCTGTTAAGGGATCTAAATGTGTTAAAAGTATTAAAGTATTTGTATTCGAGTTTCTGCGAGTAGCCAAAGTTTATTCCAAGACGAATTGCCAATAAAGCAGACCGGAATTTTTTTGAAAACTTTCTTCGAAATGCATTTCCAAACTTCAGTCCTACTAACCAAATCGTGACGCATCAACATGTGATCATGAAAATTACTTTTCTCGTTTCATGCACTGGTGGTAAAACGTGGACCGTTCACTGACTATCTTAATTAATTCTGTATAAACTAACTGTTAAGTACCCAAACTACATCGCATCAGCTGTTCTTTGCAGCGGTACGTCGTCCGGATATACAAGCGTTCATGTCTGCACTGGCAGTTTTCTTTGCTGGTACCTAGCCATCTTCGAACAACCTGTCCCCTGGTACTGCGAGTATACCTTATGGGTAGATTAACAAACCGAAAAGGTTCATGAAAGTGGCTTGAAAAAAAAACAAAGGCTCATAACTACGAAGGACTATATTTTTTTCTGCACGTTAATTAACACTACATTGTCCTGCACTCTGATGGAATGCTCGTATCGGCCAGTTACTACTGGACGAGGAAGACGATGACCAAGTTGGCAAGGATGATGGCCACCGAGCGTGTCATTGACGCGGCTGCAGAGCCCAGAAAGAAGGTGGCTTTTACTTCTTTGCCTGCCCCATCCTGAAGCGTGACGACTTGCGGGTTTGTTGCTGTTTCGGAGGCCACAAACACTTTGACGGGGGCCTCAACTAAATGGTAGAAATATTGATAAAAATTAAGTTGTTATGCGCTGCATGTAGCGAACCAAGCGCAGTATAGTTAAAACATGCATAAATTACAGTCTATCTTACCGCTAACAACTGACAGACAGTTTGTGGTACTGGTTTTTTCACAGGTTGTCGATGCCTCGGCAGACGCAACTACGCTCGGTGCACTTTTCGCTGTTCTCTTAAGGTTTATTTTCTAAGCAGAAGTGAAAAATTTAGAATATTCGAGAGCAATAATTAAAAAGGATGAAGATCTGGTGCCACATAGAATCCCGACATTTGGCAAATTTCAGAAAATAAGAAGAATTAAGAGAAAGAAGAAAATGGCTGCTTACAGTTGGAATGAATTCGAGTGGGTATTTCTCCTGTGCGACTTTGTTACCATCCAAAGCGATTTCATCCGCATTTTGTACTGAGTTTTTCACTGTGAGTGTCTTTGTACCGCCCTCAAAATCCACTGTGTCCTCTGCTTTCACATCGATGAGTACGAAATTCACTTTGGATTTTGGTTCTATAAAAAAGCAAGATAGGAACCATTCGCTGACATAACAACGCAATAAGAAGACGGACGATGTTTGATTAGGAACAATATGTCGAATTATACACTTAAAAAACACCGTGGTAGTGAACTTACTATCTTGCACATAGCATGACTTATCTGTGTCTTCTACCTTCAAACATTCCTTTAGCGTGGCGTCACCGAGTTTGGCCACCTGTGAAATAAGTTATGCTTCAGAAGTACTTGCCTACCTTGACTACGAATCCTGGGTCCAATGTTAGTCCAAGATGTGGCTTTTGCGTCGCTTGGGACTGCGGTTTTACGCTTATTCCATGAGTGTGTCCTGCATGATAAAAATAAATTGGCCACTCATACTGAACGACAGTCATTGCACAAATCAAGTATTATTCCAAAAATTTTCGAGCGGAGCCTACCTATCAGAAGCAGCACGAGGAGGATAGCAGGAGTTCTCATTATATGCTGTGCTAAAAAATATGCAGGTTGAAGTTACAAATCATGGTATTTCGTATTACTTAGGGAATATGTATAGAAGTGCAGAAAGATTGAAGCGTTTGTCAGTTTCTCCTAAGTCGAGCAACGTCAATTGAAAATGGGAAATGATAGCTACACATGCGCCTTCTTAAGTATTCCATTTAGTTAAAACAATAACATCAAAGCAGTACCATCGACAGAATACTACAGTTTGTTGTTACAGCTCACCTCGAGGAGGAATTTACGTGTATGCAGTGTCTCGTGCAGCCAGGTGGTGCCCGATCTCTTGCCGACTGAGGCAGGGTGACTGAGGCAGTCCTTTTATAGATACATTTTTCTTCTAGGGGCGTCAAATAGTCGCACCACTGAGTCAATGAGGGTGGTTCTAGTCTTCGCCAATCTGTTATGTCATCGGTAATACGTGTTATTGCAGACATAATGCTTCGTAGCAGGTGGCATAACATTAAACTTTCCTCTTCTACGGCGACCCATTTTCTCCAAAATTACAACAATAATGTTTCGATTTCCTGTTTGAATGCAAAGCATTTTCATTTAACTGACTCTATCTGCTGAAATATTGATCGATACATTACAGAAAAGAGACTGACTACATGAAAACTTTACTCACAACTGGCTGTGGCCAGTGATGACTGAATAAATTATACGGAACGAAAGAACCGATGACTTTTTTTAATTTTGGCACCAACAGAAATATAGTGTGCAAGGTGTTAAGTGTTGAGTCTCAAGTTTCCTTTGTCAGTTGGTAAGATGAAATACATTTTGGGGTATTCCGTAAAGCAGTTGCATTATTTCTCGGCTGCGTTTCTCATACTATTACACTTTAATGCAAGGTTAAATACAAATGAAGGCTTCTTGCCAGGCAAACCCCTTAAAAGTGGACCGACCACTTCATAGTATGCGGTGATTCCTTTGACATTCTTATACAAATATCAGCACAAAAACAGGTATTTTACCTATGACAGTATCGTCAAGGTTTGAGAAGGGGACACGCTCTAGCCGCTGGAGCCTTGTAGCATTGCTTATTGTCAACATTGAGTAATACCTATTTCTCAAATATTAATAATTTGTAAACCCATTTCTGCTACTGTTTTCTGTTTCAACTTTCTTCTCAATGAGCAATCCGTACTAATTTCCGACGATAGCAGCAACAACAGAAAACAAAACATGTTCTTTTTTGCTAGGTGTCGACAGGCAGGCATACCAAATTCTATGTTTGAATAACCTAGGGTCCAGATGTTAGGTATGAAATTAACGTCGGTGTATATGTTTAGGCGTCCGTGATCAGCATCATAGCATTATCTCACGTATTCTTCGACTGCAAACCTTAAAAGCTGCCCCGCTTGGCTGCAGCCAGCAAAGAGTAAGTCCATTACCCGTGTTATCCAATGCGCGCAGACAACAATGGCAACTAAGAGACTGTGAGAAACATATTTCTTGAAGAGGCTTTTGTTAGCTCTCTCTAACAGTAAGCCCTGTCCAACTTTATTTGTCTCTCATAAGTTCTGATTTGGCATCATAATGTTGTCGCCATTGCCACCATTCCACATATAAAAATTATGCAGCTTCCAAATCAACGATATAATCCGGTATTGACAATGAAGAGTTTTCGACAAAGAGTACTGCGCATGTGGGTACCTGCTTCTGAGACTCCTGATGCCCCGAACTCACTCACGTGACAGAAATGTTCATGTAAATACATGGATTTTACAAGCCACCATTTGTCTAACTACCAATTCTTCCACTTGTTCCTGGGTCTCCACTCTCACTCCTGAAGGCCAAAAACTGCGCAGCTCGAAAAACATTTAATCTGTCTGTCCGGCCAATTTTATTTAATCTACTGTGAACCAACAGCTCTTGTTATCAAAATATTGTTGTTGCTACTACTCTTAGCGCTGCAGCTCTACCCGCTTCTTCATTTTTCGATGGCACCAAACGGACAAAACACATCCATCAGAAGGTCATTGCCACCATTTTTACTGGTGACCCTAGTTCCAGTGGTACCATCTACGCCTGCGACATGCTACTTAGCAGATGTTTTTATTTGATAAAAGTGGTCAACCGAGTTCAAAAGGAGAATATACGATCAATGGAACAAGAGTTCCGTTTTCTGACGTTTCGGATTCTGTCGAGAATCCTTCATCCTAGGTTATCGTAGAAAGGTTGAAGACATGCACATATTCTCAACAAGATTCTCAGAAACAGGAATGACATTTTTGTTGCCGTGATCGCATCTGCCAATTCTGAACTGCTTCCTGGATCTTGCATATTCTCCTTTACTGGCTCAACTGAATATTATTCCTCCATCTGCAGCCGACCATAAGTGAACCAACTCTGGCCGATAAGACATCGTCGTCGACTGCCATTATTCCCAACTATATGATCAGACCACCGAAACTATTCTCCCAGGTATACACCCCTCAGCTTTGTCCCGCCAACTGGCCATCCTGGATCCTGACACCCGTCATCCACTTCAACAGCTTCTTGCCAGATATTCTGTTCTAACTCGTGTCACCTTTAACGCTTTCAGTCTACCGTACTATATTGTTCATAAAATATGAACAACGGAGCCCTTTGGTGTACTGTCACTTCCTCCCGCAAAGGCCAGTTAAAAGCACATGCTTCAAATATACAGCATTCGCTTATCTGAAATCTTATTGACATTGTCTCTTTATATGAATCCAAAGGCCACTACCGGTGCTGGTGCTCCTACATTAACTAGACGGGCTTTAACAATGTCGAAATCTCGTATGATTTACCAGTTTAGCATATTCAGGGATTTGCGGGTGCCGTATGAGGCAAGCCTATCTTCTCGTAGATCGACCGGCTATGTGCCTTTCATCGCATTCATATAGCTCGGAAGGGTGTTCCAAAAATGACTGTAGCCACATTTGAGGACAATTTTTGTTTCCGCTCATGACGTTCGAACTTAGGCGCGCTTCCACAAGCCTCATAGATTGGCTTTTTAATGCTCACCGTTTCGTCTTTGCCTATACTAACAAACTCTCGGTGGACTTTCGCAGTGCGATATGTAATTAGGTAAACAGTTGCCGGTGCAGTCTACAGGCCTGGATCCTTCAGAGAAGAGAGCAAGTAAAATTGCATCTACAAGGAACAGTTAAGTTGGCACAAAATAGTTAACTCTGTACAGAGGGAGTGTATACTAGGCTGGGGGAAGTCGACACTCAGGCAGGCATGCGTCCAGTCGCAAGAGGCAGCATTGAATGTTTCTGATCGTTAGGTTAAGTGGAATCATCTTCCGAGAGTTAATGCGTACGTCAGCCTTCAAGGGCGACCGTTGGTGAGATCAGGGAAGCATCGGCCTAAAAATGCGCAGGTGCTACCAGGCACAAGGGCGAAAAGTTGAGCAGTGCACGAGGAAGAGGGCCATCGCAGATTGTGTTGCCATTTGCTTGTCCAAATGCGCACACACCGTTCCCTCTATTGAGTATTGTATATTCTGGGTTGACAACAACAGCATCCATCTTATGTCTTCCGATGCTGTTGCCATCTGCGAATGCTTCTCTCTATCTTTCAAAACTCAATTTCAGTGGTTCACAAAGGTTTTTTCGAGTCATCCACAGAAGCCATCACTCTTTTCGCAACACCAAGGCTATCGTAGCCGCAACCCCCCACATCCTGACGCTTCCACCTATCTCAATAATCATACCCTAATGTTCTCCGACCACGAGTTGGTTACCATCTTCTTTAAGTTGAGCTCTGACAAGTTACACTAAGTCAGATTTGACTATTGGATTATAGTTGTAGATCATGTCATATATCGGCCAAAATGACGGATCAAAAAATGAAGTCACTGGGCTTCCACTATTTATTTGCAACTCACTGATGTGGCTGCCAACCAACGTGGTTTTTGTTCACACTGTGACGAAGACTTTTGCGGACTCAAACGCCAAGACCGCTATTTACTGCGGACAATAGCACCATTTTTGTGCGGCTTCCACCGCTTCATATTGCTCTTCTTTCCGCCATTCTATCGACGCAACACGTTCGATCATGTGCAAAATCTACCATACCCTGGGAGTCAAGCCAATGAGAAAAGAATAGGTTTGTTTGGCTTTAGATGCACAAGGATCTGGACAGTTGGATATGAGCATTTCTCAGCTGTCAACACAGTTCAGTATAACGACATAACAAAACTCCCATAAGTACCACTCAAGGCCCAATGTCAGATTTATTTACGCGCAACAGGACCCCTAACGCCACCTGCTTTTGACCAATGTTTGTTCCTCGCCTGTGTAAATTTTTTTCCCGGTGATCGGAAGCAATCCCTATATGTGATGTCAGTGATTCAACACTAGTCATGGCTTCCATTGCTTGTTAGGTTGTCATCTTTGACACTGCTGTAAACATCACAATTAATCACAGTGCCTAGTTGGCTAATTACCTTTACCAGCCTTTTCTTTCCTTTTAAGGCTGTACTCTCATCGGCAATACAGGCTACGCCTCGGAAAGCAACGGGATGGCCGCGCACTTTCATCACCAGCTGAAGACTCATATGTGCCGTAGCTGATACGGAGACCTGGAAGGTCCATATTCTCTTGGTTCAATTGAGCATGCAAATCTGCACCACCAACCAACCCCCCGGAACAAACATTTTCAAGTGTGGTTGAAAATCCTACAAACATTCCCCGTTTTTGACAGTTCACTCAAACGCATGCCCCAATTGGGCCAGGGTTCTCCATCCCTAAGTCGTATAGTTCAAAAGAATTGGAAACCTCCACCCATGCCTATCTCTGATACGATCGTGTCCTCCGGCCGTTGGCGCCCCCTAAATAGCCCTTCGTGATCTCGTTCTCAAGAAACTAAAACATTCCGCAACAGCCATGGAACATGTGATTGTAGATCATTGCTGCCAGATGAGCTCAGTGCTCTCTTTTCTGCTGCTCTCCGCCCAATACCTTTTCCTATATGTCACCTGCTTTCAGATGCTACTTTCCCCTCATGCAACTGACAAGACAAACCACCTCTTCCTCTGTTCTCATTTTTTGGATAACTAAACCAGAAGCAATGTTCACTTTCATTACCACTTAATAATGAACGCCCTGTAGACAGAAACCAATCCATTGGCATCGCTACATGTGGTCGTGAGGTACTTTGTCATTCCATTATCACCAGCACTGAACTGACTCATCTAACATTTGCTTGTCAAGCTTAGGGCACTCGCTCGTGGATATCTATTCCGAACGTTTCTTTCTGTCCCACGATCCGGATCCAATCTGTGTGTGCCTCCGTCGATTGGCTATAGGTAACAAAGGACAAGCACTTACAACACTTATACATAACTTCCGAAGACAGCAAGCGAAAATTTTTCTGTAAAGCACTTCGGGAATGCTTCCCCACAGTGAAAAATATCAAACCTTATTAGTATTTTTTTCACATCTGATTCAGGAAATCTGTTAATGTTGTTTTTTTGGTTCGTAATCATCCCGCATATTCTACAATCAAAATTCATTTTTGTTAAGAGAGGTTAACGAATAATTATCAAGATGCATATGTTTAAGGCCCAATTTCAAAAAAAGATCAGACCCTACGTGGAAACTTCCAAAAGAACATCGGGTCATGCCCGAACGCATTTTAGGGGTGGGACAGATAACGTCAAGAAGCAAATTCACCTTCTGGAAGCGCCAACATCTGTCGCCAGAATCCACCCTGCGCAGGCGTTTCCAGAAGGGTGTAATCGCACGCGATACAGGTCTGCCAGGAGGACGAAATCAAGTTTTATTTTCGCACAAATAAACGTCGAATTGGTGATTCTTATATCGTTCACAGATAATTAGTTTTTAGGCAGAATATCAAAAACATGTTTTCTAGGCTTCTTTTCCAAGCTTTCCTCAAACGGTTGCACAATTTGCGAAACGGCAACACTTATGATATCTGTTTTCCATGTTACATAAATTGGAATTGCTTTTATGATATAAACTCGCATAGGTCCACCACTATCGGGCACTGTTGAGATGATTGCAACTTTAGGTGCATTAGTCAAACTCGAATTGGAGTTTGCCACAAAAAAGCCCGCTCGCGGTATACATAAGTATATTTAAAGTCTATAGGCATAAACCGACATTGTAAGTGTACATTTGCGCTAAAATCGTCAACCACTGTGAAATATGCGCTTACCGTCAACATACGGACTTCAGTAGTATAGGTTGATGCGTTACCTTATTGTACTTACAGCCTCGATAGCAGCTATGTGGTAAACAAGAACATTAAGAAAAAAACTGGTGAATCTGGGTGAAATTGACGCGACTGTATTGCTATAATTACACAGATGAGGGTCGCCATAGTCGAATCTTGCCTTCTTGGCGTTGTCAGCCAGATGTATCCAAATCGATCTATATATGCTTAAGTCGAGATGTTTTCTCTGGCATACGAGTAATGTGAAATATATTTTAGGGTAAGCAGTGCAAATTGAAGTGAAAATACACTTTAAGCAGATAATTTTAACGCTTTTTAGGGAGGGGTTTACTTCCAGTGCCAATATCACTGGAAGGTTACAAAGTGTGCAATAACATTTAATAGTTTTTTTTAGTTGCGACGCCAACCATTCCCTCGAAAGTTTGCCAAGCAAAGCATATCATTATGCGATTGCATACAGAAGACTGCTTACAATGTAAGTCTTAACAAAAACAAAGCCATGCTTAACTAGAGAAATGTAACCGAAATGGGCATGCCAAAAATAAAAAGATTTATAACCACTAGCTTCTGATTATTCATCCGAAGACATCGGGCCAGTATTGACTTGTTTGGGTGGTCTTCAGTTGTTCATTAAAAAAAACCATGTTCTAACCAGCTGCAATTTGGAGTTTGGGTATGACTTGCTGCTGAAACAAGTCAAAAACGATTCTTACAACCCCCGGCGGTCCCTTCTCTACTGGCTAAAGTAGTCGTTCTACGATAGCTTGTATCGAGCCTAGATGGAACACCAATAGATAATCGTAGGAGCAGGTTGTTCGTTTTAAATAAAATTATTCCCCAACGAAAATGAAGGAGATATAGCAATACCCAGTGAAATGTGAAGTAAAAATGTACTTTTACTCAAAACGTCTGACATTGAAGTTGGAACAACACATTTCACACATGACATCAATTTTCGCGGATAATGGAGATGAAAAAACGTGGGACAGCCAATTTAAGTGCCACCCGGTCTTTTTTAATGTGGCAGGCACTAGCTAGTAAACCGTGAAAAGCACACACCCTGTGCACCTTTAGTACACATTCGGGCTACACTTAGGTGAGTCTGCCAGGAAGACCAAAGCATGGCTTTCTCAACACCCGATTGAATGTTTAGTCCATTTAGCATCTTTCCTGCTACCTAGTCCAGGAATAAGCATCTTTCTAAAGAGCCATTATTCCTCGATCTACACTATCTGCGTGTATGAGATTGAGTAAGTTTCAACATTATCATAAGTTCTCTGGGCTTATATGCTTCACGGTTGCAGTTATTTAATCCCTCTATTTTAACTTTTAACTACTTATTTCTCTATTTACTGCCATCTGGCAGTAATAAACGCGTCAATCCAAGAGCAATAGACAAATCTTAACTTAAGTTGACCCAATTTTGAAAAAAATCGAGATGTTTGATGGGATTTGAACCCACTTAGTAGAGAAGGCCTTCACCATACGCCGATGCTCTAACCGCTACGCTATAAACGCCCCACCTTGCGCCATGAATTTTGTCCCACTTGGGTCAACATTACCCACCCAACCTTACCACTTGTATGCAATCCGCAATTAAGGAACATCAAGCTGACTGAAAAAGCAGGATTTTATAGGCAATCATCTAGAATCCACCAGAATGACTACTAGGTTGACGTTATTATTAGAGGTTTGGCAGATTTTCTTAATTTGAGTTGACTCAATTGCGAAACAAACTCAAGGCGTTCGGCGAAATTTGAACCAGTGTTTTCGAGAAGGCCTTTACCGGAAGCCAGTATTGCCTCCGACCTCTCTGGACTCTGCCACGACATTCGACTTTAATGGCTGATGGATAACAGTAGAGAGTGCGGCAGATGGTAAATGAACCTTATATACTTGTAAACTAATTTAGGCATGAGAAACCGCCTTTCAGCTTCGGTATCTGGAGAACACGGTATACATCATTGTATTATGCGATATGATTGTCACTGCATGGAACAAAAAGTCAAAAACCGTATTAGTCATTGAGTAGTCCAATAAATTAATTGATCAAATGATCAGTAATCGAACAGCCACAAGAGTCTATGTACCCCTAATTCGGATGAATTGCACGTCTTGGACACTTGCGTCCTCTTGGCAGTGTAAGGAACTGATGTTAAATTTCTCATGCCCAAGTGTCAGGATCAGACGTAAGGTTTCAGTTGCAGTATGGTGTGTAATAATTTTTGTTCAACGTATGAGTCCAGTTTATTTAATGCTTTGTTAAGATCCTTGGATGAATGCAGATTAAGCAAAAGATGGGCTCATATGCCGATTTCGTTAATTCTCACAGAATAACTAAAAGAAATAATGACTGTACCATGTCAACTTAAACAATCTTAAACAAACACCTTCTACCCACACCTTCTGAGCCCGTATTCTACTCTTCTAAGCAAAATAGAAAGAACGACAAGAAAACGTAAATGCTTTTTGAAAAAAAAGCAAACCTCACTTTTACTCTGCGCACTTGTAAATAGGGAAATAAATCGCATGTGTACATTACGATGACTGCATCATTATGCGGCAAGAAGAGCGTCTTATCAATTTTTTAAAAGTTGCCATACATCAATTCAAATTCTCCACGTGATGCACGCTTAATCCTTTTTCTTTTAGTTCTCAAATAGGAAAAAAACAAAGCAAACAAATGCGGTTGGCCAACGCACAACCAAGTAAATGTATGCCTTACATAACAACACCCGAATTTTCATACGTTCTGAACCTTAATTCCACCCTTCCTTGGACAAGTTTAAGGTCGAAAAAGCACTTAAGCTTTCATAGAAAACAGAAATCTCTACTGCCAGTCAGCGCGCGTGTACAAAGTGAAGTAAAATGCATGTGTGCTAAACGATGACTGTCTGGTCATTTGTCAAAGAGAACGCCTAATCGAGCACTTTAAATGTCACCGAAAAACAGTTAGTTGGCGGAATACGATCGTTAATATACGATCCAAAATAATCAAGTAGATACAATATTCTCATGAGTGATTTATGTTTTCGTGATCACAGTGTGTTCTATTAAACGAAGAATACGATAAAGCTGAATTTGTTAATCACGCATTTTTTGTAAGTTTTGCGTTATTTCGGTGTACTGCAGCCGACATTACTCAGAATATTCCAGAGTTTTGTACAAACTAAAAGGCAGGAATCCCAAGAATTTTAATTTCCAGGAAAGGTGTACTTTGGAAAAGGAGCAATATTCAACAGTTAATTTTCGACACTGGATCCTCAAGTCGTCAGGACACTTATGATAATTTTGTACCTTGCTCAATCTGATGCACGTAGGTCGAAGAATAACGTCTTTCCACAAAGATACCTATTCCTGGACTAGATAACAGAAGAGAAACTAAATAAACTAAACATTTAATCGGTGTTAAGAATGCCGTGCTTTGGTCTACGTGGCAGACTCACATAGGTGTAGCCCGAATGTGTGCTGAAGATGCACAGGGTGTGTGCTTTTCACGGTTTACTAGCTAGTGCCTGCCACATTAAAAAAGACCGGGTGGCACTTAAATTGGCTGTCCCACGTTTTTTCATCTCCATTATCCGCGAAAATTGATGTCATGTGTGAAATGTGTTGTTCCAACTTCAATGTCAGACGTTTTGAGTAAAAGTACATTTTTACTTCACATTTCACTGGGTATTGCTATATCTCCTTCATTTTCGTTGGGGAATAATTTTATTTAAAAAGAACAACCCGCTCCTACGATTATGTATTGGTGTTCAAACTAGGCTCGATACAAGCTATCGTATAACGACTACTTAAGCCAGTAGAGAAGGAAACGTCGGGGGTTGTCAGAACCGTTTCTGACTTGTTCGTCGTCGTCAGCAGCCAGTCATACTCACACTGCGAATCGCAGGTTGCTAAAACATGGCTTTTATAGCGACCGAAAACTGCCTGAACAAGGCAAAAGCGGAAATTTATATTGATATCAATCTTAGTAGTATATTTTGATCACGACACCGGTATTCCACACTATTTTGTGACACCGAGGCTAGGTTTGTAAGGGTCGAGATAGGGAGATTGACGGCGTGTAAGTCACTCTCACTGTAATCGAGTATACAAACTACGTTCCCGCACTACTCTTTTGTTGAACATACAGTAGATATAGTCGAAATCGACGGTCGAAGTAGTTCTGTGCAAAAGTAAATTAAATTTTACGACCCAAATATTTGGGACCATTATTTGACCTTTGACAAATTGAAGCATATTTTGCGCTGCTTACTTTGACGTAGGCGAACATCCACCATTTGCGGCTTCAATTAGAGTAATTTTCAATAAATCCGATGAAAAAAAATTAAAGAGGGATCATTTGCTGATATAGAAAAGCAGATGTATTCTTGACCAATAATTTTCTGAAGTGAACACTGATGTGTTTTATCGTTTTGTGTCCACATTTTCCCAATGTTTTATATGTTCCGGTTGATGACACTTCATAAATCTTTTCAAATTTCTTAGTGGCCATCCCCTTTTTAAATTTGACCCAATTGTGAGAAAACTCGTGACATTCGGCAGTATTTGAGCCCACGTTTTAGAGAAGGCCTTTGGCGCAAGCCAACGCTGTAACCGCTAAGCTACGAACAACCCACCTTGCAGTATGAATTTAGTCACAGTTCGGTCGTTATTACCCACCCAACTTTACATATCGTATGTAATCCACCAACACAGAACAACAAGCTGACTGCCCTGGCAGCATTCCCTTAACAATCATCTAGAATCCACCAGAATGACTACACGAGTGAGTTAATTATTAGGAGGTTTCGCAGATTTATTTCGTTTGAGTTGAGTTGACTCTAATTTTTTTAACCTAGCAAGAAGTTGAAAAGTCTAGGAAACAGGACTTCGGTAAGCGAACCTTCGGCTCTGTACTGCGGTTCTCTGTCTCATATACATCGGGGTTTTGTGGGTAATTTTTGTGTTTTAAAATCTTTTGTGTTTTTCTGCAAGCGGCCTAATGACGGCTCATATCGGTAACGAAGGAAAGATCAACGACCGTACCAAAAAGCGTATAGAAGATGGTAAAGCGTTTTCAGAGACCGATGGTTTATTTGTTGGACCTTTTAAACTCACGTGAGCCAATTGGCAACGAATGCAAATAATGCACAGGTCACAGCATGCGTGTTCCCAAGAGGAAAAGCTTGGTCAACGTAGCTTTTCTTGAATTAATTACAATTATACTTGTTAAATGTGGGAGCGAGGGACGTCAGTTTAAATAATTAATAAACAGTGAATGAATTCAAAAACAATAGAGATTATGTACTGGAATTGAGGGCACAGAGTGAGAGGGGAGAGGGAGGATAATTGACACCTTGCTTATGTCGCTACATTGTAGCTGAGATCCGATGCCGCAGGAAGTGTGGGGACCCACGTTGACTTCATCTTCGGCCAATACAGTGTTAGTGGCTGCATAAACGCATTCTTGACGCACACAGTCTGAAAAGTTATCCGTATGACGACTATCTCGTTCGTCAGAAGCATGCTGTGACTCAGGAATATGGACGACAGGAAAGGCTTGGTTGCAATCTACTTGCTGAACATAGTCAAACATGTGACTCAACATTGTGATAGACATGCATTTTACCAGATCTCGTTTTAGCTAGACAAATTCGTGATTTTTCATCCTAGTATAAGGCTTAGTTGCTTGAACATTACAACCTGCTATGTATGAGACATAATTAGTGTGTATTTACACAAGAAGGACATCTGATGCGGAACAATGTTTGATTTCACGCAGAAGAAGTGAAGTCTTTGGGAAGACAGGTATTATTATAGGAGCTTAATATGTGCGCGTGAGAGCAACATTTAAGCGAAGGTGCAAAACGTCGCTCACTGAATTCTCTCGAAAAGGCAGCGTAAGAATTTAGTCCTACGAGTCCTACGAGTTTAAGGGGGAGTCTGCAATCTGTCCATACATAAAATGATGCCTGTCTTTGGTAAGCATTTTCTTTGCAGATTGTGCGAGTGCGTTCTCAATGGGATTAGGAAAAAAATATTTTCGCATTTGACAGCCGGAAAAAAACTGTAACTTTCCTTTTCCAGGGAACGCATCACAACTTGCGCCATCTTAGGCGATTTTATGACAGCCTGTTGAAGCCAACAACACGTTCTCTTGTACCTATAAATTGCCAAAAAACACTTCAAGTCACTTGCTATGGGCATAGCCATATGGCTTACTTCCTACGTTATGGTCTAAAATACGTTTAACATACCGACCTATGTGAAGGGTGCATACACTTTTGCTAATTGGCATTGAGTAATTTTGTTATACTAATTATAATGGAATCTATGCTAAAGTCATATCAGTTACGATAGGATACCAGCTTTTTGCCGAATTTTGTTCTGAATGTTCACAAAACGAAAACAAAAGAAAGATCTGTCTCCACACGCATCTGCTTCTCCAATCGGCAGCGGAGAGGTATTACCGTTACTTCCGATGTTGCTGTGCACTGCCTTGACACAGGGCATAACTTTGCATGGGACAAGACGCGCATCGTGGGTGTTTGCCCCTCCAAAAGAGCCGATAATTTCTTGAGGCGATGCACTTCGATGATTCATGCATCAACCGGGTAATCGAGTTGGCTGGAGTGTACAAACACCTCAAAGGAAAGTTAAGAGACTGCAGCTGAGAACATGGACCAATATGGACCGCAATTAGCGTCCACATCCGATGACCAGGACTGACCCCGGATTGAATTACATTACAGTTGCGAATTATCCATTACGACATTGCGACTGCTAATCATGTCCACCACTATGTGACACAAATTGTAACTCCCAATTAACGCCCACAACTGATGACTAGATAAGTGTATCAGAACATTGAAATGCTAACTGTTCTTTGCACATTACCTTAAAGTCTGATCCAGTGAATCCAGGGAATCCAGTGCCAAAAATTTACTGAATAAACTTACTCATTTTCTAAAAGGACATTTTTTCTTGAAATATATCAGCGTGCTCTCAAGAAATTTGCTTTTCATAGAAAGAGTTTTCGCTCGCTTCATTTTTCAGTAATGCACATGGAAGTTTTAAAAATATTCTGCATACTCATTGGGGATGAGGTGAGATATTCGCCCACACTTATTTAAATCTCCATGTGCTGCTAACTTAATTGGTTGCCCCTCATAAATCCTTCAACAGAAGCAGACTTTAACATAAATGCCAAAGTCACGTAAAATATTGGCGAACCGTATCGCCGCATTACCTTTTTGATATCTCATAGTTCACACAATGTTTGTGCTTATGAACTGGCTGTTATAGGCTGATGGCTATTCATATATTTACGGGGCAACTTCACATTTACATGTGACCTTTAATAATGCATGTATGTCTGTTACCTCCAACTATGCTAAAGTAAGGTAAACTAAATTAAATCACCACGTCTTAAAAACATTCACTGCTTATTTGCTCTGTCACCTGGACTGTGTATCGCATTCAAAGCTTTCACTGTGCGGTAGGCGAATATTTTAATCAGCCCAACTTTATGCATCATATTCAGAAGTTTCTGCGGAGAGTCACCTTTGGCGTAAAAGTCACTTTTGATCTTATCATTCCCAAAATATTTTGTGCATTGACTCGCTGCAAGCTGCACATACCACCTCTCAAATTGTGGCATGACCAAGTAATCTTGCCTACAGGGTCAGAGCTTTATTTGAGCGACGAGCACGTCGTCTTGCCGGCTTATGTTGGGACTATTCGTATTCACTGATAAACGCTGACCGATCAACAACGAAAGTGAACTGGTGCAGTGGCAACAACATTGTACTTCTGTTCAACAGGTCGCAGGGGCAAGCCTAGAGTGCCACACAATCTTGTTTTTTTGTATGAATGACTACGGGTGGCTTATTGAAAATTCCACGTCAGGGAGGCCAACTGGCGGGATAACGTGGACACCGAAGTCAGCTCAGCGTCGCCCTCCTCTATAGAGTGGCTTACTGCGGGCTAATATTCAGTCACAATGGCTCCTTCATGATGTGGCATTTTTTGGCGCCCTTAGGTGACAGCCTACCTAGCAGGTTGTGCTGTTGGTAGGTATGGTGAGCTTTGGTGGCTCCTGCCACCTGCGTACTCCCTCCCCTCCACTTTGTCTAAACAGCAACATTTAGAATTCCGCATTTCCGAATAACGCCACTGTGAAATGTGAAGGCGTACCACCATTAACATAACTTGGCTTCATACATCTGCCTTTCTTTAAGGTTTCAGAGAAAATGACTTGAGGAGGCAACCTTTTGAAAACTATCAGAGGGGCGGTTGGGTACCCCCATGATTTTCAAACATCAACTTACTGTATGATGATCCAAGCGGGAACCGATACGCTCCACAATTCTAGTGGCGTGGTGCATGCGATTGGGGCTACCAAACTGGCGACCAAATCTTTGTATTGAATGTACATAAAGGTTACGAATCATGTCCGCATTCAGGCCATCATGCTACTGATTGAAGGTGTCCAAATCTGCAATGTCTAGCTTGTGCCTCATTACACGCGCCTTGCTGAGTTTGCTAAAGTGTGCCTCAGTCAGTTATTTTGGATATTTGGGCGAAGCCAATCAGGCCTGGAGACTTTTACAGTCAAATACCGGTAAACCCTTGAAAATCTTCAATGATAGGCAACCAAGATAGTACGAGGTCAGAGATACCTGCTCTACAAGAAACGTTTTTCAAATCCTCACTTGGTTCCCCTAGATTTTAGGCAGTAACACATCGACTGTATTTAGGCATTTTGGATGCTCCGGGGTCATGATTGATGCTTCGCATCTAAAGCATTCTTTAAGCTGCCTCCAACCACTAGGTTGCGAGAACTCCCTGTGAAATTACGTGTGACTCTAGTAGAATGTGCACCCAATAAATTAATTTTACTGTAAGAGAGTAATTCAGGCATACTAATATATGCCTGTGCATATTGTAAATTTCCTACCCTTGGACACTTGAAATACGAACTTGGAGCGAAACACCTATAAATACCAACATAACATATGAAAGAGCCACGTTCCCCATCTACGGCTGAAAACAACCCACTTACATATGATACGCATGCAACTACCCATTTTCAGTAGTGTTGTTGTTTCCCCAGATATTTTTCTCATCACACTTTGGCGACTAAGTTTGCGTCTTTTTCTTGCCTGTATGCGAACTGCAACGATCGTGTCAGCCATCGCCTTTACGACACCTTCGGTCCCAGGGTACGCGGCCTTCTTGCACTTTTCCTTAAATAGACCAGCTACCGGCTGCGGACGACCGCAGAAGTGCCTCTAAGTTTGTCACCTTATCGGCAAACCCGTTTAACGGCAGGGGCGTAACAATACCAGATCTCCACCTCTTGGGTACGTTCTTATAACTGTATTCTCCACTACATGTCACCTTTAGGATTCAGATAGTAAATGCGAGGGCTCCCTTAGATTGCCTTAAACATTCAAAACAGTATGCCGGTCATATCTCACACGCTGTTTTCTCCTGAAATCCCCTAAATGACATTCTAACTTCTGAAATGACTAAGTCAGGCCTTAATGTTTTTTTTTCACTGTCTGCTGTTCTCGCTCTCCTGTAACTACTGGTTCGCATCAACTGGCATAGCAAGATAATTTTTTTTAAATATGAATCATTCCTATTCCACTTCCACCTTGAGTGCACCAAGATGCAGGTTAACTTGCCGTTCGAACATCCTTTGAAAACCACGATAGCAACTGCTGATGCAGGTATTGAAAATGGCTGTTTGTAATAACGAGATGGTTATACTTAGCAAATGTAAACAATGCCTGTCTGCCATCTCAAAGCTTGCCCAGTCCATATTTTTCAGGGGTGTGCCTTGTTTTTTTATCGTATAGTCCACTTCTGGCATTCCAGTCTCCGGTGACGAACACCAAGCTTCTAGGAAGTATCCTAGAACACAGCATTGATTGCCTCATGCGCTTGCAATGTTGGGTTATATAAAACAACCACACAACTTGTTTCGACTCTCTATGAAGCAGGATGTTGATATGCACTCTGGCGGAAGAACCATGTATATGTTTTGTCATTGCAAGTACAACCGCATGCTCTTCTACAATCGTTTGTGTACCATAATGGAGGAGTAAGATTTCTGCATTATTTTGTTGAAACGTTGCCATCGCTCAATCGAGATTTTGGAAGACTAATTTCTTACAGACACGCCACATCTTCTTTATAGTCCCACAATGTGCTTCCTAAAAGTGCTTGCCTCCGGCACTAAACAATATGCGTACATGCCAGCTACCGATTTTGTGTTTGTTTTGTGAATTAAGAGTACTGGCTCGCATATTTGACAATCCGGGCACCAAATACGAAAACGTCCGATAGAATTACGCCGGTCGTGGAAATAGCAGAAGGGGATCACCGGATTACCGTAGCATAACGTCACAGATGTGAACATTGGTGCTGGGTTCACCTTGGACCAGCATTTACTCGGTTGTCTCTATCAACCAAATGAGCCAGGAGTGAACTAGAAATGGGTCTCTCCATGTCTTGAGTTAGGTAGGCAGGACTGTTGCATATTTGTTTAGTTAACATAACCTACCTACACAGGGGGTGAAGCCCACCGTGCACTGTAAATAACTTTTGAGGCGCAGTTTATCCGTACCATTAAAGCGAAGGGGTAGAGCGTTTGTGAAAATAAGTGGTAACTTGGAGGCTACGTAACTTCAGGCAAAAGCAGCATTTAAGTTGGGAATAAGAATTGCGCCTGCCGACCTCCTTCAAATGGCAATTTTTAAGTGACTTCGTTTCTCCGTCGTCGGCTCAGTAAACTTTCTTCGAATCGTTACCTACTTATTCCTAATAGTAGACATGTTTTCTCATTGCAAATGTACGGCACATTCAATCCTCACAGTTCTCCCTAAACAGAAATCCTTGGCATCCTGCCTTTGATTTTGGATTTACTAGTTGAAGGGCACTGAAGTATTAGCAATTAGATTTTACGCATTTTCGGCTTAGTCTAGTTTAACTTGCACTTTTATTTTGATGCTAGTTTCATAATTTAGTTTTTAGTCTTATTAGTTTAATTTCACATTTACTTTAGTTAAGTTCATCGTAGCTTCGCTAGTTGACTATATTTTTTTACTTATTTTCGGCTTCAGTATATTGTTATTTTTGTTGACCTTTTAGTTTACCGTTCATTTTCATAACATTGAGTTTAGTTGAGTCCTTGGCGCAGTTCCGCATTGTGCGCAATTACTAAATATTTGCAGTTCTTTTTGCTTAGAGTTTTCATTTATCATTCTTGGTTGCACATTTGATTTTGATGAGACCGAAATTCTCGGGATTGCAGAAGCAGTGGCCAAAACACTCGCCAATCCACACTTATGCTCATAGAAATCACTTATAGATGCGATAGGCATTGCAGCACACGCTGAGGCCAGCATGCGCGTTCAGAGGTGCTAGATCACCATTTAGGATATCCATTTTCTCTAATTTTTCCATAACAGTCCATGTTCCTTTTCCGGTTTTTTTTCACACACACTTTTATAGGTTGGTAGGTTTAGCAGCGTACTGTTGAAACGAATAAGTTTTTCTTTCAAAAGTGGACGTGAACGCTAGGTGAACATTTAAGAGGACATGTTAAGCACATATTTTATATAGTAACGCAAAACTATCATCTCGATGTCAATCCTAGAAATCAGCGTTCTTTAACTGTGCGTGCTAACCTGTAATATCGTTTGTGAGCTCTTAAAAGTCAAGAAGTGATTCTTTAGAGCGCTATCCAGCTGGTGGCAAAATAAGCCATCAAGCAATTGAAATTCCCGTGCAAATATCAACACTGGGATTATTAGGAAATCCTGCTTTACATTCTTAACACGAAAATTGCATATATTTTGCTAAAGGCAATATTAAGAATTATAGTGAACAAAGATGCGACATTGAAAAACAGCAGCCATTTCCGTCGAAATTTACACTTCATAACTTATGGAAAACGTTTGAATTCGTCAATTACATAGGAAAAACAAATGCCGGTGAAAATTTTATATTGGTCTTATGTTGTCTACGCATTCTATGGATATTGGAAGTAGCACCGCGGAATTGCCTAGCATAACGTTTATAGTAGGCACGATTTTTCTGGCCAATACGAAAATTGTTCTCGCCTTCCTTTATTTTGTGCCCTGGCAAGAAGCGTGTCGGACGTCAAGGCTTCAAAATAGCCTTCTAGGAGTGCCACATACCTCCATGCCCACAATATATGTAATAAGCTTCGGATGCCACACGAGTAAACGTTTCATGAAGGCCGCATTAAAATATATTTACTGTACGCTGACTCTTATTTTGACCCGCCGAGGTAGACTCAAACGCTCGAGAAAATAAGTGTCAAGTCAAGCTCTGAAATCATAGATTTAGTCGGCTTGCATTGCGAAATATAATGGAGTCCAACGAGAGAGATAAAATCGCCAATGCAAAGGAAGCAATAGTTATAGGCGATCGGGTAACAGTTGTTGATGCTTTTATCCCCCGACGATGGACTCCAGCAATAGTTAAAATGCTCAGGTGCATTTACCCATGATTCTGTTGATCAAGAGGTATTTTTTTACTAACACATATGTATGTGGTGCGATCATCTACCTCAATATATATTTTAGTTAGGAACACCACCTGGGAGGGCGGCAGGACCTAAATCGGGTATTTATTAAATCTCTCAAGCAACTTGTTGCAGGCAAGTCAGATTTACTTACTATTTTGGCCAGTTAGGTCCTGATGATTGTGTGCTATCCGCATTTTTATCATTATGGCGCATACCATTTCAACAAAAATGAACAAGTGTGTACTCCCTGCCCCGACGTGTAAAGGCACCAACGACTTTCACAAACAATTCCTTCCGCAACCAAGAGCACATATCATGTCGTACTTAACCGCACGTTTGCAATAAGTTCACTCTAAGTTCCCTTAGGGTCATTTCGTTAATATTTGAAGGTACTCTAAGCAAAGACCAGCTTCGTACGAAAGATTTGAAAGAACACTTGGAAATTATCTTCAAATAAAATCTCTCTGAACATTTTCCATTTTTTTACAGCCAACAGAGAGACAGTCATATTAGGCGACAGGAGGAAAGAAGTTGTAACAAAGTGTTCATCTCTTTTCCGGAAGAAAACATTAAAGTCGATAAAGCCACATATTTGCACAACCGTTTCAGCAATACGATCACGACTTTGCTCTGCATTATAGTGGAAACAGACTTGCGCTGTATGTACGTGACTCTCTTTTCCTCTACCCACCTATATCCGGTGTCAATACATACTGGAGCTGGAACGGACGTGGGATCGAACGCGGTATATGCCGCCTTAACAAATTCTTGCCATAAAAAAACGCCTGCCAAGAGTCCCAGTTACATTGCGGACTGACTCTTAGTCTTGTATTAGGCCACTCCACACATCAAGACACACACCGGATTGAATATGCGGTCTGAGTTATCTCGTCATTCAACAACCCTATATACCTTGATTAATAGTGCACTGTGATATGTTCAAGCACGTCAGATATTTTAGATTGAGTTAAGACATGCGTCGACTTCCTAAGCTCACTCTTCCCCATCGTCAGCATCAGGGCATCGCCTAGTCAATAAGTCGCCTGACATGGGAAGAGCACAATGACTGGCAAGTCAGAAAACCCGTTTACACGGGCCAAAGCATAACTCAGCCGCGCCGACACACACCAGGCTTTACATAACCATGGTATTGAAATGAGCCGTCGGCGTCCGATTCCCAATCCAATGATCAGACAGTACAGACACATACATACAGAAGAGTGAACTGAATGTGCCTCCGTTAAGTGCATGAGCTGGTTACCCTCTTAGAGTATCAGACACGTATTCCACATGAAGTGGGTGCTGCATGCAGAAGCATTTAGAGTAAAGGTGACACAAGAACCCCATTAACTCACTCAAGCACTGAAGAAAGTAGTTAAGAAAAAGCGGAGATTGCCGAGAACATCCGTCATAGACAGAAATCCCGTATTTACTAATGCATACGAAGTGCAGTGAAGTTTCATGAACCGGCTCTTCTTAAGGACGCGCTGAGAGTTTGAAAAAAACAGTTACTATATGGCAACTTAAGAAAGACCACGTGACAACTGGAACCATTTCTCCTTCTGAAAGAAGGCTATGAAACATAAATTAGTAAGGATGGAGCGAATCCTGAGCATCTCTCACTATTTTTCAAATCAATCTTGACGATTGAAAGTGGATTCACGTTTTCCAACCGTGGCCTAGTCAACGGTCCAAACATTGATTGTGCATCATTCGCCGAAAAGACAGTTTGTTCGGAGTTGTTGGAACTAAATGGATCGAAATCACTTGGTTCAGATGCTATTCCGCCGAAATTACCGAACGAACTTGCTGAGCCACCAGCGTAACTGCTTTCCATGCTTTTCAGTTCCTCGTTTGGAACTGTTTGTTTAACTATCGATTGAAAATCTGCGTGAATCACACCATTTTATTAAGGTGGCAGAAGATTTTCCGCAAGCAATTAGAAAGCAATTAGCATATCTTCGATCTGCTGCAAAGTTATGGAAACTGTAGTTAAATAGCATGACCTAGAATCAGATGAACAGCATGGATTCAGCAGACGCAGTTCTTGAAGGACGAACTTGCCGTTTTGTTCGGAGCGTTGGATAGGGGCTGCTAATAGAGAAAATCCAATTCATGCAGTCTATATTGACTTCAAGAAGGCATTTGATAGTGTCCTTTTTTAAGGACTCTTGCACAAATTCTGCCAAATAAATGTTTGAAAAAAGCTCCTGAAGTTGATTCGAAGATTCTTACTTGGCCGCTCCTAAACTATCCATATTGGCGACCAGCGGTCAGCAGCGGTTGCACTCGAATACGGTGTTTTCCAAGGCTCTGTGCTTGGCACTTTACAGTTCATTATATGCGTCAACAACTACGTGTTTGAACGCGATTGTCATGTCTCTCTATTTGCTGATGATATAAAGATTTGGAAGGTTGTCAAAATTCAGTTGACAAAGCGCGTTTGTAGGTACACCTAAAACATCTTCAAACTTGGTCTTCAGACTAGCTTTTTCTAGCTTAGGAAAACAAGTATAGGACCCTGTGCGTTGGCCAACGCGGCTGTCATTATACCAAGGTTTACAGCCTGAATGATATTTATCTGCAAGAAGTGGACGCGCAGAATGATTGAGCACTGTGGATCACGAAGTCGCTAAAGCCCTAGCTGCACTGTGCAAATGTAGCCAAGTCTGTGATTTCGTCCTTCATTTTGCCAAACAGCCCTCTGTGCCTTTTTAAACTAGTAAGTCTTAAGGTCTTCAGAGCATTTGTTAGGCCATAATTGGAGTTCACTATCCAAGCTTTGAATTCCTGGACCGCGAAAGGAGTCAATTGCTTCGAAACGGCGTGCAGCAGCACTTGTGACTGGAAAGGACGCATTACCCTCTCAAACAATTTTAAATAATTATGAACTATTTCCCTTAAGTTACAGGCAGCTGTGCGGTGGTCTGATAAAAACACTTCGTATAATGCGCGGTCAGGGCTGTTTTCTTCTACCTGATGACTACTTCGAGTTAGCGACAACTACGTGTGGCAGGGGCCACACAAGACACGAGAAAGTTCTTCTTTTGCAATTGAGTGATTGAAGCTTGGAATGCTCTACCTTGACCATTATTATTTCCGCTGCGTCAAGGTCTTTAAGAAGAACAAAGATTGCCATAATAATGCTCACTGTGCTACAAGCTGTCCGCTGTAATCTTACTGCAGACAAAGAAAATATTGCATTTTTTAATTTTTAACTTGCTTTGTTTAACTCATATATAATAATGAAATCAATACCTGCACCAAATTCATTCATATGTTTGCTGCTCACATACGTTGGCCAATAACGAAGAGTTACGATCATGGCGGCTTTTCCTGTTAACTTCTATTGATGACAGCTGCGGAAATTTGCAAGGGCGTATCATGGTCGCAGCTCTGGCAACTCGATCATCTCGAGACATTTACGTGTAATAATGCCGTTCTCCAATATATATGCGGCCGCTTTCCGTGATGGGCTCCTCTCGCCCGCTTTAATAGTCTCATCAGCATGAAGCTCCTGTCTTGTGTACAGTTCCTCCCATAAACCGCACTTTAAACCTCTCTAGTTTCCGAAAACTATGCAAAGAGTTTTTTCACTGTCTGGTCCTTTTTGCCTCGCTCCCATTTAATGGCTAGTGTCATTGGCGCCGCTCATGAGCCGAGATACCATAGCTATGCGACTAAACTACTCACAATGAGTGAGCAGTAATATACATTCACTATTTACCATTAACTCGTGGTAGAATTTCTGTCTGCAATCATGTGAACGACCACTTTTTAAATGTCTCTAACGTATCGATACATTTTTCACTCACTTTGTCACCAATAGGGAGGTCAAAGGCGTTTGCCTATACCTCCCTAAATAAAACTGTACTGAAATGAAGGGGAACAAACCGTTGCCAAGTCTAATTATCTCTTAAACTGTAACGTGCATCACTTGAAAAATCTAATTTTAGGAAATATTGGATAAGTCAGAATGGACAACCTTCGTATAAAATCCTTGTGAAAATTTTTACTTATGCTGCCAGCACAGGTGTTCCTCAGACAAAAGTAAAGCGGGCAATATTCGATGATGGAAAGAAAAAGCGTTTGATGAAATCCGAACTTCCATTAATCCCGGAAGGACCTATTGCATGATATAAGTTTCAGTTTAACTGTTACCTTTGCAGCAATGCGATCTGCAGGATGTCATAAGGTAGACCTTTTTCTACAGAGGTAATGCACAATTACACACCAAAAACAGTAATATTGTCATCCAGATTTTGCCTGTATGCATAGCCTTTTTATAACTTATTTTAATCTTAAATGAAAGCCTGAAGCAGGCACCTAAAGTGACCGTGCTGCTCATATAAAGGCTTCTCCCTAACTCGCTATACAGACGACATTATAACATCATGCCGCACCTCATAAAAAACTTATCTAACCTTATGTATACATAAATATAGCCTTATGTATAAATTACGTAAGAAAACACACATACTACTTAATTGATTTAATTAGAGCAATTACTTCGGCTAAAAATCGTTCAAGTTAAATTTACGTACAACTGCAGTGCATGTGTTGTAAAATACTTCCCCCTTAACCTGCAACTACCGAACTTCCTTCGCCAACACGCCCGACATAAAAAGCAAACCACAAGCACCAGAGGCTGCTAGCTGGTAGGTTCAAAACCATTTTTAGCTTGTCGACAATGTTTTCAAGCAGTGGCATCTAGAATTAATTATTGCAGCCCTACTTAGCCATTCAGGTGGTTACTCCGCATGCATATGCTCTAGCTTGACTGCTAGTTTAGAGTTATTCCTTAAAGACGGTTACCGTGCAAGCTCGCTCTGAGAACACAAAAAGCTCTAGCTAGTTTTCAATAAATAAAACTCCCCTCTCACGTAAGAGAGATGCATGCTGGTCGGCTTCTTCTTCGTGTAGCCTCACTGCTATATACGCGGCCTGAGACTACCAGGGTGGGCGTAGGCTCGCAGCCTGACAGCTTCCCAACTGCTACTGAAACTTGACCACTAGCACTCTCACTCATGTGAGAGGCGAGCCACCTAACACTATTTTATCTGGAACTCTGGTGCTTTCGTTTGAGGTCCAAGTCGTGTGCATAATTCGCGTAGATGGTTCCATTTTATATACTTATGGTTGCGCCCATTCCAGGCGCACATTTATTTAGCGGTTTGGATGGTGGCCGAGACCAGAAAATAATAAAAGTGATTGCGGTCAATTAATCAGCGCACTTCCCACACTATTAACAAGTTCATACGCTTGAAGCTATCACGGCGTACTGAAAGCCGTAGTTTGAAAGGCTGCCAACAAACGGGATACCACGGATCGCAGGGTCAGGCCAGTGCATGCTTGCATGGATTTGCTGACAAAATATGACCTTCTTGACACTCTTACTCAGTAGGTCGCGAACCAGGTGTCGTGACATGCTTCAGTGCGGCTCAGGATGCACCAGCCACTTGCGCTCAACCCTACATCCGAGTTTCTCTAATAAGTCATGACACCAGACATATCCAAGTGAATGAATATCAAAAACATTTCTTAGAAACCCACGGATACCCCCGTAATCCACTATTTGTAATGATGGAATTGTTACTACAAACCTCAGCAAGCCAAAATGCTACAAGTTGGTTATGCCCAGGCGGCTGCCCCAGACTATGCCTTCAACGGAAACATAGAGATATTTCTCGGGTGCCTGTTTTCATATTTCGGATTGCATGCCATGTACCTTCTCCACAATTCGGATAGGCGTTCATACTCACATGACGACAATTTTTAGTTAATTATTTTCGTCATATGTAGAACGGACGCTTTGATTATGAACACAGCACTGCATCGACAGAGACATACTAAGTTCACCTAGATGAAGGAAGAGAGAGATTACGGTTGGTTCCGCGCACGTCTACTGTCACATAAAAGTAACACACACAAATTGTGCTGAGCCACAAATAAATGGAGTCCTTTAGCTTGATCCCACCTCCGTCTACTTGAATCTTATAGGCTTTTCACTTTTTACTCATAGAGACGTGCAGTTCTTCTGGTTGCATTTACTGACACCCTATCACCCAAATGTCGCGCACAAAGCAAACAAATTCTGATTGAGTGAACCACGGCCATTAACGATTGCGATGCACACCGTGTCACCGACAGCACATACGATCCCGGCCTGGAAGCCCCTAGACAAACATGAGACACACCGTCACATTTATTCTTTAAATTTCGTTTGCCTTTGTCTACTGAGTAATGTACAGTAGCTGTTTCCATACCACTCGAAAACCCAGTGCAATCTGTTGGCGGTTTCTGCGATCTTACTGATTGACTGTTTCCTTGCAAGCCTTCAATCTAAGTTTGACTTACAGCCTTCAAAATTTTCCGGTTAAAAATATCTTCTGTTAACAGAATTTTCCAAAATGTATGACTGCAAGTGTGTGTGTTCGACCATCGATTTCGATGAAGTCCACCAACTGAACTAACAGGTTGGTACAGAAGGTGACGGTCTCAGGGGTTAGATTTAACTTCTCCCGGAATCTCGAAGACTAAACAGGGTCTGGCGTGGACTGCTGTATCAATTGCAAGCCAATACACTGCCTAACCTAGTCTTAGGTGACAGTAGCCTTTTAGCTGTTACTACTGTACTATATACCGTCACTCACCAATAGTAGGTGTGAAGACAGGCCCAAAGAGGGCCGAGACTGCTACGGCTACAACTGTTTATACTACTTCTGGATATCGATGAAGCCGAGCCACAGTATAAGTTATATCTCTGACGCTAACATATGTCTGAATATACGCTGGTTTGAAGTAAGCTCTGGGGCTATTACCCTTATGTCTCAGCAGAGAGTGTGACTCTGGGTTAAAAAAAGTTCATTCCAGCACATGTTTTGACCCTGAGCAAAATGGCGTTTGCCTTGCTTTTCGCACTCCCAACTCTATTCATCGGGCTGTATCATCATGGAAACTAACATACTGCTGCTATAGATATGTGCCTATACTACGAGTGTTAGTTTCTATTACTCATGCTTGCTAAGCCCAGCATCTAGTATACTATACGTATTTCTTAACTTGTGCTTTTTAAGCAATCACACCAATATGGACTTCCAATCTGTGTGAGGTAATAGTGATAAGCACTTGGATAATAATACGGCGTTTCCCAAGTAATGTAATAGTCCTGCCATGCACTTATGTCATGTTGTTTGCCTTCTATAGCCTAACTATAGGCCTACTACAGTATATATCTATAGCTTGGACTTTTCAAAACCTCTGCTTGTATCCCGTTGATCTCAGTAAGGAGTGTAGATGGGGGTTTAAGGTATTCCAAGTTAATGCCCACCTTCAGCAGCTGTCAAGCTAGAGTCCTGGAAACCAAGGCTGGTACTGCTACCGATATTTCAAATGCTACTAATTAGGAGTGCAGCTGATTGACAGCATTTCTGGTACAATTTTTTGGCTTTATTATTTTTTGAAAATAACGCTGATTAATGTCGGCACTGGGCTCAGATCCCTACAATTTCAACGAGAAGTGTAGTAGTGCTAGTGCTAGCAAGCTGCCATTTTTCTGAAGTCAGACCATTTTCTTTCTAAATAGGTGCGCTACAAGCACGGTACTAGAGGACAGCAGTGTTGTTGTGATTGCAGTAGGCTATATGCATAGACGTTGCCTTGAAAAATAGACTTCACTTCTACAGCTAAGCAAATCTAAACAAAGAGACCAATTACCTAGTTTAAGGGGTACAAGTGTGGCTAAACAGAGATATGAAGTCATAGCCAGCTAGACTTAATGGTGTTCTATATTTGATTTTGATGTGACGAATAAAGTAATTTAACTGCTGCCGTCACAATTCAGGAAGTTTGGGCCAGAATATTGCTGCTAGAGGTAATATGCCACTGTTAAGAGTGCTAATTCTAGTACACATACTTGCTAAGCCCAGCGGATAGTATATTTTAGTAATATTTGTCTTAAATATATATCGATAGTTTATATGACAGTCTAAGTCAGTGCAGTTGGAATAGGGCAATATTAATGATGCTGGTAATCATTCCTATAAAAGTATTCAAAGTTCATTAGTAACACATTCATTGTATTATATCAATTCAATGTAAGTGGTGGCAGTATGAGCTTACCTCCCGAGCTTACTGCGCTACAAGTACGGTACTAGAAGACAACAGGGTTGCTGAGATTGCAATATGCTAAAAGCTTAGACGAGGCTTTGAGGACTAGACTGAACTATCAAAGCTTACTAAATCTATCTAAGAGACTGGACTGCGTAAGCTAAGAGGTACGTTTAAGTCAGTATACTTAGTAAAATGGCTTTCCAGATTACCCACCGGAGTAGCGGCTTACTTACAAATGCAATTAGGGTGAATTTCAATAAATCTTCCATTTTTTCATTCTTTTGCTGTTATTCTATTTTGGATCGGTGAAAATACTAAACATTTACCCCAATTACCTTGCTCGAGGTAGGCAAACACCCCCCCTCCCGATATAAACGCGCTCACCGTTGAAGCACTAGGGATTAGCGATTATATTAAAATGAATTTCAATGTCCCCACTCAAGGGCAGCGTAAATCCACCAACTTACCTGCGTATTTTTAAAGTTACGGAAGCATTGCGAACTTATCGCAACCACGTGCCCATTATAGAGTTGGGCGCGCCCTGCGCACAGTCGTGTTTCCCACGACAAATTCCTACCCGTAAAACTTACTATTTTCCGTCATCACAGTGGTGAGTTGTGTGTTCCAGCTTGTCGAGAATTGGAATGCCACACCGCCCGTATTGTATAGTAGTGATTTCTGACGCACGAGCTCTGAACTCCGTGCTGTTTGCTGATTGGCTGTGGGCTCTCCATCGTGGATGACTGGTGCCCTTTTGTGTCATCTGTCGTCTGTCGTTTCCACAGCTAGGTCCTCGGGCACTGTAGGGTGACAAATGTACAACCTCCCGTCAGAATTGGATGCCAGGTTCAACTGTTGTTTCAGGGGCGGTGCCCGTTCGATTATCTGGACTCGTCGGTGGGTATATTAGTCACATCGGTCACTTGAAACGCGATTAGTTCTCCTAACTTGCCGCAGCGGTGACTACTGCTTACGAAGCTGCAAGTGGCTCGCTAGCGCACGACACATTTTATGATAAGACGTTCTGTCATGAACTGCCATCTCGCAGCAACTGCAAAAATATTGTGAGGAAAATCTGGCTATTTTCCCCGCACATGGCAAAATACATCACCGAAAAGAAGATACGGCCTAAGCATCTCACCAAATGGATGATAGAGAGGTGGGTGAGAACGTTTAAGGAGTACACTGTCAACCTTTTACGAATTTGCTTCCTATCGGTGAGTAGGTTTGTTCTGTCAGCGCTAATAACAGTAGCGATCCCTTTGATGGCAAAACCGAGACAGAATTAATCGCAGAACAAGAATGCTGTCAAACGATTGCGGTCCGTCTAACCCTGAAACCATCCGGACGCCCTTCTTTGCCCACATCCGTTGTTGCACAAGATGGTATCATTGATAAAATGAGTCTTTTATTTGAATTTATAGGGCAGTTGACGTGGCTTCGTGCAGCCAACTCTACTTGGCGCATAGACTGCTGATATCTTCATCGTTTTCGACAAATCATTCCTGGGTTTTACGACGCGTTCGGCCGGGAACATCAAGGGCCTTCCGTTGGATCGTGTCCCGCATTTATTATCATCGGTTCTGGCGAAAGGCAACCACAAAGAATGGAGTCAGCACACTGCTGAAACAGATGCTGTCAGCAATTCAAGTCGGCAAAATGGTATTTAAGTTACCTGGTGGTTGCTTAGTTTGAGGTCATCTGTGTGGCTTAAGATGAACGCCCCATTTTAGGAATGACGAGATGGTGATCTGTCGATCTGACTGCACCGAGGAGCGCCTTTGTCAGCAAATCGTCGGCTTGCGTTGCCAGTGGACGGGAACATAGTAAAAAAGATGGTAAAACCACTACCGGGTGTGCATCCGCGTCGAATTCCACCGTATCCGTAGGCGGAAGAATGCATTGGTCTGGATGCAGTGATGGGGTGTTAAGGTTCACAGGAGAACCAATTGATTTTCATTGAAGTCATCGAGACCGCGAACGACGAGGATTCCTCTGTGGGCAGTATGCTCTTTGTCGACGCGTGTATTGCAGCGACTAAGGCAAGCAGCTAATCCGTGTTGTACACAGTTGAAAATGCAGGAGTGCGCGAAGGCGCTGACCATGGTAGTCAACTTGTAAGAGTGGTGTGCTTTCGAATTTGACCTGCCGGTTTTTTGCTCTCCATTCACGTAGGAATTTATTATTGTGTACCAGACTGTCTACTTCTTTACTTTGTCTTTTTGTGCATTTCTGGTCATGAGGTCATCTCTGCTGCACACTCGTACCTTTTTGAATGCACAAAGGACGAATATTTTATCGATGGAAACTCGCAATGAACATCCTTGTAATTAACGTCAAATATGCAGAACCTGCAGAACATCAATGCCAAATGTTATCCAATGGAATGCAATACGACAACGTAAGCATTGATGCGGTTAGAAACGAGCTATGAAGCGCCAACCATTAGCCTCAATGTCCCTTCCAGGTCTAAGGTCCACTAACTGCAGGTCTTTTTTCAATAAAATTCTCGAATTGGATGCACTTATGTTGAAACAGGAATACAGTTAGTGTGGTGTAATCTGTCTTGAAGAAACCTCGCTCAATACGGTTATAAAGTCGCAGCTCATCACAACACCGGCTTATTGCTGTTTTCTTTCGGACAGAAAATCCAGATCAAACAGTAGAGGTGGTGAAGTAGCAGTTTTTGTAAACCAGCAACGGTGCACAAATTGCAAGTCCCTTTTTTATTACTTCGAACACCACATAGACGTTATTGTAGTAGTCTGTAGGGCTACATTTTTTACACAACTCAAAAGGCATCATTTATGTTAGTATTTGCATACCCTGTTCAACCTGTGAAGGTGCTTTTACCCATTTTTTCGATTTTCTTTCCCAAAAACTTGCCGCACTGTCTTGCGAGCACGTAATTATTTTATGTGGGGACTTCAATGGAGTGAATCATCGTCCCCTCATATTGTTAGGATTTAGCGACTCAGTTAACTTCAATACACGAGATGATGCCCCACTCGATCATATCCTGGCTAATTATCCAAAGCTTTTTGCTGTAAGAAATAGAGCTCCATTGGCAGGCTTAGACCATTCTGTACTACTCTGTCAACCAAAAACCTATCCTAAGGCTAACAAAGGGCTATTAGTAACGCCCGAGAGGACATTACGCATTCGTTACACGTCCCCACATAAAATTTCCAGGCTTCAGCCTTGTTTATCTGGATGCATTTCCATCTTTCTCGAAAACACGAATATCGAGTCGTGTAACAGTTATTTAAAAACATTTCTCAACGGCATTGTTAATATCTGTTTTCTTTTTGACAAGGTCATGTTTAGACCAGACCGGATATCGTCTCTCCGCTAAAAACTTTGAGAAGAAATAAGGAAATGTTCTACCAACTAGGTTTACGAGGAAGACTGAAGGACGTTAATTTCCTTATAAAACGTGAGATCACAAGACTAAATGACCTTTTTGTTTGTCAATTATTTACTTCTTATACATCTTCGTCCCCTCTCTCTTCGTCCGAAATATGGAAGTCTCAAACGTCTCAATGGTCAACGCAATACACTGGCACATATTGATGCTGACCTAGACAGCTTAACCTCAAACTTCATCCATACTCCCACTGACTCCTATCTCCGGACAAATGATATTTCTAAACCACCAAGTGATTTCTCTCCAGTGTCCCTGGCAACAGTCATGAAACACCTTAACAACGTAAAAGGTACAACAGCTGCCGGACCAGGTGGCGTCTCCCGATTTCACCTTCAATCTTGCTCTTTCTAATTAGCTTCTGTCTTGGCACATCTTATTAATTTATCTTTTATGGAGTCCAAGATTGCTGACGGCTGGCGTTCGGTCAAAATCACTCCTATCCAGAAAATACCACTTCAATGCGTCCCAAATCCTTTCGCCCAATTGCTTGCTCGTCTGCACTCCTCAAACTTACAAAACGAGTTGCTTTTGACATAATGTAGCCGTTTACATCCATTTTTTGACCCCTTGTAGTTTGCGTACAAAGCTAGGCGTAGTACAGTAGACGCTGTTGCTCTGGTAGTCCACTCTGCTCTAAGAGACTTGGACAAGGGATGCCGTTCATACGCATGTGCTTTTCTCGAATACTCCTCAGCCTGCAACATGATCGCGTGGCATCTTCTTCTGAATAAAACCTCTGCATGCGGCTCTCCTTGAGGGGCCGTCTCTTGGCTTGGGGACTATTTTACCTACCGTACTCATTTTTTTCAGAGCGGGAAGCGAAAATCCATGGTCCTTCCCAACAACTGTGGAGTTCTTCAGGGGTCTATACTATCTTCTATCGTCTCCCAGTCCTGAAACTATTGACTTTCTACCCAACAGGGCATCCCCCTTCCGATACCTTGGTACACTAGCTTCCAATCCGTCATTTACTCTTCATATTGAAAACATTTTTATAAAAATCCGCCAACTTTTATATTATATCCGCCATTTGCGTTCGTATCGCACCCCGCAAGCCCTCATCTGGCATTTTATACATGCCTGTATCCTCCCTCTCATTGTTTTATGCTCTCAAGTTACTTTTCCAGCATTACTCAAGATAGAATTGCTTATTATTAAACGGATGTTCCGCACGCTCTCTTCAGTTTCTATTTATTCTTATGCTTTTTAGCTGACCTTATAATTCAGCGAAATTTCAAATCAGTCAAGAATTTCATGGACCGAATTCTAAGTGAAGTCGCTCACCCTCTCCACTCTGAATAAATGGCTGCGAAGTCTTCTCGTACCATGCTCTGAAGCTTCCCTCATATGACCTGCCGTACATTGGCCTACCGGTACTCGGTACTCTTATTCTTAGCGCGATTCTTCGTGTGTGAAGAACCGGAAATTGAGAAGCTTAATGCAGACTTGTCTCCATAACTGATGTGGTAAACGTGTCAATTTCTTACTTTGAGTATTTTGTGATCTGTGACCATTAACTCTTGAGCTTTTTGGACCACTTAATTTATCGTATTTTTGTTCTCCGTGAATAGAGCCATTTTTTGGTGATAACTTTGATATTATCATCAACATATAGTTCTCTATCTATCTATCTATTTATCTTTCGATCTATCATCTATCTAAGTTCATAAGACGCTCCTTGTGGCGGACTGCGCACGCTTGGACACTCTGGCAATGCACCAGTGTATAGAACGCTACACTTGATGCCGATCGGAAAGTAAGCGTTAGACCAAATAAAGAAACGGAAGTCTGTGGGAGGTGTAATTCACTGCGTTCGATAGTGCCTGGCATACAGTTTGCCGATAATTGGTTAGCACCGTCATACCAGGAGTTGGGTTGGCAACCTAAAAAGAACGTTGTTTCGTGGTTCATTTATTGTAACCACGCGCTGTGCACAGCAACCATAGTCCTATTTGCTGTCTTGGTGTGAAAAGGATGTGTCCCATATTCACACAAACAAGACCTGATTAATATCAGTTTAGACTAAGGCCCGTAGAACGGATTATGCTGAGCGTCAGTACATGACAAGTTCGAAGCAAAGAAGACATCTAATATTTAGTCGAAACTAACGGAAGTGTTCAGGCCTTCTTTAGCGGTGAGTTTCAAATGTGAAGCACGCAAAACATAAACATCCCGAGCAGCATTTGCGTAGGAAGTCGATATGGGACTACCTTGAAGTACTCGTTATGGAACTGCAAGGTGCAATGAGGCAAAAATGTTCCCTAACAACCAAGGTCACCGGCTTACTTTCATCATCTTCATGGTTAAAAACGGCAAACTCTCAGAGCGTGTTCGTAAGGATGACATTGCGCGTCATAGTACGCATGAATCATTGATAGTTTTTTCTTCACAGCGATCTCTTCCCACATACCAACTGGATCTTCTTAACCAAAGTGCCTGCATAGTTAATAATAACATATTGGGATATCGCAGAAAGGGAGAAGTAGGAGTCACTTATTTTCGTTGGTGCATTCTGATTCCTTCACGGAGAATGCCTTCTCTGTGTTTGCGTAGATATTCGAAGTGCATGTTCACCTAAAGTGACATTTCGCATCATGATACGCTTGGATCAGTGAAAGTGATTTCTTCGCAACGAACTCTTCCCGTACACCAAGTGGACTTTCTGCAATAAATGGCCAAAGTTTATGTTTCGAAACTTGGGCCGCCATATCTGAGCTTGGCTATAACTGCCTGATGATGGCCAGCAAACCCGAAAATGATAATACGGTCTGTCTTATCTTCGATGGTTGCGATCGGGATTATAATGAATATGATTGAGCATCACGACAAAAACTGAACGTGCGTTTGCGTCAGCGCAAAGGCTAAAATATGAGCTTTCTTGGTGTAGGCATTCCCCCGTTTAAAACACAGAACTTATTCTGACCTAAATTACTGTTGTGGTTTAGTCGTAGTCTTTCGGGGCGTCAGTTCCTCATTAACGACAACGAATGTCATCAGTTTTGTCTAGTTCACTCCCCTTTATATTCACTGACGGTTGCCTGCTCTAGTATTAGTAGTCGTTGCTCACTTAGGTCCGTGCAGAGCAGGTTTTTTTGAAATCCTAAACAGCATCAGATCTGCGTTTTGACTCTAGTTTTCACAGCATATCCCTAAACGTGATTTACTTATGTTGCGAAACAATACCTCAATCTAATTGCTGGATTTTCTCGTCCCGCAGTGTTCATAGACCTCAAATGCAGTCGGACGGCGGCTAATGTAGCCCATAGGGAAGGGAGGGTTATTACTGGCATGTTTGAAGTAATCAGCCAATTATATTCAAAATGCGAACCCCACCGTATCCAAAGATGGTCAAGTTTATGATTGAGTGAAAAAAGAGTAGTTAACAAGAACTAGCCATTTTACTCTTTCTTGTCTTGCCGGGCACACCTTGCAGTATTGTCCGCTCGTTGATCAGTTGTGGTGGCAGGTGACGGTTGGCCACACTTCCATCACTTTGTATCTTTTAATCGCATAATGCTTTATATTTTTAAAGATGCAAAATTCCACCATCAACAAATGTATTCAGGATGAATGTACTCGTAAATTTCACCTTGTTTTGTTTAAGATAAAAACATTATTCCTTAAACACCGTTGACATAAATACAAACCAAACACTTGCCTATAGGCATGAGCTTGCATGTCCTATTTTACCAGCGAAATTTGATGTCAATGACAGCAACGCTTACCGTACAGAGAAAATATGGTATCTACCAGACCACTGTCTCATACGACGGTTTACCGACTATTCACATTAAACCTGCATAAACTAACTTTAAATTCACGAAGTCACACCGGGTCGTCTTTTTTAACACATCGCCGAATATACAAGCTTGCTCACCTGCCCTAAAACCGACTTTTTCTTCGAAAACGTGATGTCACAGAAAGAAAATTCTTAGAACAAAGGCTTGTAAATGCACCGTCCAGTGAGTACATTTTAAGGCCAGACAAACCCACCCAAATTTTGTTTGACGATGGCTTGAGAAAGAAAAGAAGGTCTCGTAAATCCCGATAATTATATTTACTACGCGCAAGCTAATAGTACACTGCCATGCGCCCTAATGGGTGGCTTACATTGACCGGTGCTAATGACCAAGGTACACGACGCCCATGCTGGCAAGAATGAGGGTCATTGAGAGTGACACCCCTGCGGCTGCACCGCCTGGCCCTGGGGCTGGTGTGGCGACGGGGTTGAAGGTTACTTGGAATTTCGCCCCACCGGTAGCATCCAGTGTAAGGACCTTCGCATTCTTTTCCACATTGACCTCCACATACACAGGGAAGAACTCTAAAAGGTAATTTTATTGACTAAATGAAGGGTTCATTGTGGATGCCTTCAAGACAATGGGCAAAAACACAAGAGTTCATCTTACCATTCACAACGTTAAAACAGTTGTTGTCAGGATTCGGACATGCCGCATCGACAAGATCGAACTGAGGTGTGCTTTTTCCGCCGGCACTCGAGTCTGGTTTTTTTATAAGTTTCATTTTCTACATGGAAGAAAAAGTTACGTGGTTATGATGATAAAGGCATGAGAGTTTGCTGTGAGAAAAAAGTTGAAAATTGTCAATCTGTGCAAAATTTTGTTACTTGCACGTGTTACGTTAAAAATTGAATGTTTGCCTTACATTTGGCACACAATCAAGTGGGAAGGCTGTTTCTTCGATTTTGTCCCCCGTGACGGTACGTTGTTGGACTTGGATAATTTTTTGTGCCTCTGGTTTTAGCTCCAATGCACCATCATCTTTAATTGTGTAGGTCACCTGAGGTGTATCATCCTTCATAAACTGCACTTCACTGTAAAGCTTCTTGTTAATTATAACGAACTGCACGGTGGACGTCACTAAAATGCGGACGTAGAAATTCACCCATTAATAGCTATTTTGGCGTATTATTTGGCTGTGATATGTTTTCCTTTATATAAATAGTTTGAATAAGTTGTTTTGTAAATACCCGCAGTATAGAACTTACAGCTCTGCTTGTAGCAATCGTTAGCTGCTTCAACTGTCTTAGTTGTTGCACTCGTACATTGATTTATCCCGGTGCCATCGACTTTTACTGTACCGGCCTTAAATGTTGTTAGTCAAAAGGATTTTGCATACCGTGATTTCTGCTGCAGGATCAAATGTAGTATTGAAGAGCTTGTTTTGCGCCACATCGAACTGGAATGCAATAGGACCAGCTTTGGGATTGGCCTGTGTGTATCCTACATGATAAAATAACACCTTTTCGTTGTTCAAATGGTAATTATTACACAGTTTGCATGGCATTGCAAGCATAACCATATGAGCTTACCTATCAAGAGAAGCAGGAATAGGAGGACTGGACTTATCATATTCAGCTAAAATAAAAAACAAGAGGCAAAGATTAAACATCAGATAATTTTGTTTGACTAAGGAGCATATTCTTAGGAGAAAAGAAAGCAATTTTAAGTTTGTACGTTTCGCCTTAGTCCAATGACGTATGCTGAATACAGAAAGTGGTAATTGTGCATACGCCGTGAAAGCGTTTTAGCGAAACTGTACTACAATATTCAGTTTCCGCTCACCTTTGAGCTAGGAAGGGCGTTAACGCAAAGAGTATTGCAGCCAGAGGTTGCCTGAGCGGTGGAGGTAAGGTGACTGACGTAGTCCTTTTATACATCAGAGTCTTCTTCCAAGGCCATGAAATAATCACTTCACCTACACGCCTCCTCATAGTGGCTCCACTATTTGCCGATGCGTTACGTCATCCGCATGGCCTAGTACGTGTGATTTCTAGGTGAAATTCTTCCTAGCAGTTTGCATTACTTTGCAGTCCACCTCTCTTCCTCTGTAAAGAGTGTCATGATTTAGTACATGAACGGCTCTTTTTTCTGAAAGATGGATTGTTGCCTTATGATTATAGTACATACGGGTGCATAAAAGTCGGATTCTAATTATTGCACCGCATTAATATATAGATGGTATAGGCACAGTCCGCGACGTTTCGCGTTGTTTACGTAACCATTATACAATTCAGCCTGCCCAATTAAGGGTATTGAATGCCTGGTAACCAACATGACCAGGAACGTCGACGAAAAATGACTACTCTTTCACATTTCGCAGTAAATGTGGTCGGCATTATGGCTTGGTTCAGGGATAGACCTTGGGTTTTAGTTAGGGGTAATTTTGGTGTTATATTGGTCTTAATCGATTTTTTAAACATGAAAGTTTTTTAAACGCTGCTCATCAGCTAATAGTGGTCAATCTGCCTCATCTGCCCACAATAATGGTTCTTGCCTAGATATGCTCTGACTTTGATTATTTTCACGAAATAATAAAATACTCATTTTCTACCTCGCGTATTTCCCTGACTAATATCGCCTCGTGAAATTTCTATTGGACTACAATGTGACACTCGGGTCACTCTCAACGCCTTTCTAATTTTTGAGTGTTTACTGGATATTAGGTATGAAAAAGTTTGCAATTAGATCACATTATTTGTAGTATTGCTTAAGGATAAATAATGGAACATGTACGTTCACCGAAAGTGACTGGTTGAATTATTCCATGAGTTTTGAGGGTGATATTCAGAAGTTTCCTGACAAAAAACAGACAGAATTTGGTGTCTTTATTTTTCGAGGCATTTTTTCATAGATTGATATGATTTAAGTGCTTTATCTACGGGCTAAATAAATGCCATGAAACACTTCCCTGCTTTATTTCGCAAGCATCGAAATATTTTGCATGATGTCAACATTTATCGGACATAAAATTAAGCATTACTCCATATAAATAGAGATGCAGTAAGAAGAGTGGACGTGCGGTGCAGAATGATTAGAAAGATTAAACGACACCACTATGAAAAAAGAAAACTTTTGATCCTGCCAAATACAATAATATTCTGCAAGTTGCACGTAAAATTGCATAAGCAAACGTAGATTTCATCTTACGTATAACGAGTTGGACTTCGGAAACCCCTTATCGCTTACAAAGAAACCTTTAGTATGTTTATTCATGCAAAAGAGTGTAGACTATCATTTGGAATTACTTCATGTTATTTATTTTAAAAAATACAAATAAAGGATTGATTAAATAATGTATAAAGAAATAATTAATCACAGAAGCCTTGACGACAGAGAATTCAGTGCGTTTGCTGGTCACAAGTCGCTTTCCTTTGCCTTGATTTGAAACTCCGACAAGTTAAACCAGTGGATAATTCGAAAAGTGGACTATATTTGTAAGCTCATGCCAGTTTTCTGCAGATTCATCGAGTTGGGACATAAGATGGATGACACGCCGTCACGGGCCCACATTCCTTAGATGCAACTTTATTCTGCGATCGACCTCCCTGACATGGTTGCCGAACAATGTCATTTTGGTTTTCCCCTGTGACATGATGTTTCCGGACTCCAACCACAAGACCGCCCACTGACTACTAGCAACAGTACCATTCTTTGCGACAATTTCACTGCCTCCCACTCCATTTTCTGACCCAGGTCATCAGCGAAACGCCTTCTCTTCGTGCACAAGACTTCTCACCCTCGGAGTCGAGCTACTGACTAGGTGGTTTTTTAACGCCGTGTGTGGCCATGGACGAACGAAAAACTGAAATCTTCGTATGGAGCTTACCTAAGCTGTTTACACACATTGGCTCCTTCCCCAGCTCCGATGCAAAATTCGTTCACGTACACTTGGACGTTTTACACCCTCTGCATCTGGCCAACGGTTGTTTCTAACTTCTTGACCATGTGAATCAATTTATTTGGGGACCGTAAGCAATCCATAGGGCTGATGTTGCTGCTTTGGTGGTAGAAACGTCTGTCCTCGGTTGTTAGATTCCCATCTCTGGCACCGCGTTCACCATCATGACCGATCAAAGTGCCTACTTTGAGTCTTAATTTTGAGCCTCTTTTCTTCTTTAAAGCTGTACTTGCATCCACACGACAGTCTATCTCCCAGCTGCCAACGGAATGGCTTTCAACACCAACTGAAGAACGTAGCACATTGGGAGAACCGGACAGACAATTTCCCCATGTTGCGTTTTTTGCATCGGCTATTCTACCATCATCCTACCCCCGAAACCATGGCCTGCACAAGCGTTCTAAGCGTGGTCGAGGATTCTTCCAACTTCTTTTTTTTGCCTCCGTAAGTTCACTCGATTCCGCCTAGATATCTCATGTTCAATTCGTATCTGGCATAAGACTTAGAAACCTGCTGCCAATTCTATCTCCAATTCGATCAGATCCGCCGGCGTTGAAACCTCCGTAAAAGGTCTTTTAAGCTTGTTTTTTGAGGACTGAAAACGTTCTGCAAAAATCGTGGAACACGTAACGAGGGTAAGAGAGTGGATCACTCCAGGGTTGCCGCTGAACTCGCATCTCCCTGGCACAGGCAAACGTCCTAACTATTAAGCTACCAACCCGCAGTCTTGCCGGCATTATATCGAGGATGTATAGTATCTGATTTCCATACGCCGATCCTTAAGAGTACCAAATCTTCCATCTCTGTTACTATTGGAGCTCCCATTCAAGCCTCCACCACGAGGTGGTTAGGATATAGGCAGAAGGATATAACCGGTAAATAAATGGGAAACTAATCTGGTCATTTCTGGCTCATTAGCCGTCGTCAGCTAGTAATACCAAACCAATGTTGCCGCTGAAATCACTGTTACACACGACTTTCGAACTCGCGTCTCACAAGTGAGAGGCAAACATCCTAACCATTGAGTCGAGAGCCCGTAATCATGCCGGTATAAGATCGGGAATGTACATTAGCAGGTTCACGTACACTTCCCGGTGGGGGCTCAAGTAAGAGTTGTAATGGCAACATGGGTGGACAGTAGGGTCCTCTTACGGATAAGTGTACGGGTATCTGCTCATCTATGCATACATTAGCCGAAGTGGACATTATGCTAATGTTTCATGGCATTTCAGTGACTTATTCATTTTAAACTGAAACGAAACCCATGGCGTCGCTACACCTCTCATGTGGTCTACCGTGACATATGGTGTCATTGCGCGATCACCTCTACCGTGCTGACTCATTTCTTCTTCGCCCTTCAACATTTAGATGCCAAAAGACAAATTGTGAAGACTCTCAGTTGAACCCCAAGATGAAGCTGTAAAATTACGTCATGTGTGGAAAAAGGGCCGTACGATGAAAGTGACAAAGATACGGAAGTGCGCAGTCCAAACTGATGCCGTAACGTACACTCTCATACGGCTTCTGAAGCTGAGGTTGGAACAAAATTTCCTTGACAGACCCATCTTTTTAGGCGATCAAGGAAACGAGTACGCGTCGGAGCGCTTCTTATAGTGTCAACGATGAGTTTCACAGGCTGTCATCATCAAAAGCTCTCCTATCAAATGTGCACACCCTGTTCATCACCGCTGCAGACTTCTCTGTAAATAACATCAAAGGACGGCTTTCTTCAAACCCGATGAAACGTATGATCCACATAGTCATTTTCCTGCAACTTAGCCCAAAATAACCATCTTTTCGTGGAGTCCCTTTTCAGTGATTCTGCCTGTATATGTGGCCGGGGTTGAGGAAAGTGCAAAGTGGGCTTAAGTTCCGTGGGAACGAATGCCTTGCAGTTGATATTACTGTGCTCTATGTCCTTATTTTGCACCTTAATATCTTCTCTCAAACACTCTGATAGTACGAAAATCAACGCAAGTTTTTTTTAAAAACCACACCGAAACCTACAGCGCGGTTGATGAGAATGAGCATCAGGATGCCCAGATAAGAGCGCAATAGTAGTTATTAAATTTGTGCTCCTCTAAGATACTGATCAGAAAATGAAGGAGGGCCCGTGTTTGAACGCCTAGGTGCAGGTTTCCACTGCTACTCAAACTCGTCGCTGACCATTTTCGACTCTGACACAAAACCGGACACCGGTGGAGGAGAGATGAAAAAGGGTCTATGCCAAAAATGTCTCCTTTCTTTATACTCTTATTGGCGCATGGGTAAGAATCAGATGGCAAAAATGTTCTTGGGAACATCGTAGACATTTGGGTGGTAAACGATTAAATTGCCTTCGCTTGAAACGCTCAGGCGAAAGCCGAACATGTCTCTAGAAAATCCTGAAAAGGATTGAATTAGGATACCGAAAAAGCAAGAGACCCGGTGTTTTATTACGTTGGGGTGTATCTTAAGTCGTCGACTATAATGTGCTCCTGACAGTACGTTTACCAGTTCGGATATTTGATAGAACGTTTCTCCCCTTCGAATTTCTGGAACAGGCAAACATTTTCAGTTGCAATTTGGTATGAAGAAAGCTGTCTTCGCAAACTGGGTTGCGTTTATCGTCTGCAATGTAAATTTAAGTAGACGAAAGTCGCAAGTTGCAAAACAAAATGATTCCTTCTATTCCCTAAAAAGTAAAAATGCACTTACTGCTATATAAAGAACAAATATTATGTGAATTGCCGAAAATGTGTTAACGGTAGAAGACATTTCGTCCCGAAATACGCTAACCGCCGCAAGAACTGTAGTTATCATAGATAATATTTTTCTTTGTCCCGATTAGCAGTAATACGGCGAACGTTTTCTAAATGTGTCACATTAATTGCCATTCTGGCAGGCTTTAATTAATGCAAAACAATTAAAAATCCATAAGGATTATGGCCTTATCACACTTAAAAATCCTGGGGTTGAGCGTAATAAATGTGTGACCCCAGACCATAATGAGAGAGTTTATTATCCAGATGCCACGGAGCAAAATAAACGCTTTTTATTACCTTTATGGAGAAACACATCCCTTTTTCCGTCTCTGATAAGTCAGTAAAAGGTCTTTACCAATTCGGTGCACGTCCACTGTCTGCAATTCGTATTTCATAAAAAAAGACTTGAAAACCTGTTCTTATATCTATCTTCGATATGATCCAGTCAGCTGTCTGCTGGAACCTGCAACAACGGTCCTTTCCGGGTTGTCTTAGAGGAAAGAAAACGGTCCATAATATTTGTGGAATAAGTGAGGTGGTCGGGAGCGGGGATCGCTAGTAGCATTTATAATATTACATAGTTCGAGCTCTGCGGTGCCGTTTCACTGTTGCCCTACTGGGTGCTACCACTTCCCGCATTTTCAGTGCCGTCAGCTGCTACTTACTTCTCGTAAACGTGCAACTGACAATAGAAATCCACTTTTGCTCTGCGCCCAAAATGGAAGCGATAGTCATGTTCATGAACGCTTAGTTATCCACGCATTTTAAACAGAAGCAAACCCTTCGTCGTCGCTACGCACCGTCTTTGGTCTGGCAATGTGTTTTTGTGTCCGACTGTGATAAGCACCACTGTTCTGACTCATCGTTTCTTGGCCTGTCAAGCTTTGGATACTCGCGCGTAAGAATCTATCAAGCGCGCTCTTATCCACCCCACGATCCCGGTGGGGTTGCTTTCAGGCAAAAGGTCGAATTCGATCATTGTGTGCTATACTCGATCGACTGCAGGTTACAAAGGACAAGTAGCTGACTCCTGTTACGGCGCATACAAAAACAACAGCAACGCCTGGCCTAAGGAGCCTGCGGGTAATACCTTTTTTTATAGCGATTTGTATGCTCTTTCCCATAGTAAAGTCCAAAATTGGCAGCCTTTTCTGCTTTCTGTGTTGTCGATTTCCCCACCATCCAGCAAAAATGTTCGAATTTATTTCAAAATCCACTTTTTTCCTTAAAACATTTGGCAAAATTCAAGGCGGCTTTAACTTTATTTGTGAACGTTAACTTACTTCAGGGACCAACATCAAAAGCAAGTCCAGACCCCCCGCAGAAACTTCCAGAAGGGGGTCGTTTCGTGTGCGGACGCATTTCAGGGTGGGTTTCAATTCAAGAGCCAAAGTATACTTTTCAAGGGCCCAACAACATGCATCAGACTCTACCCTGTGTAGACATTTCGAAAAGCTCAGCATCTCGTATGCGGACCACACCCTACTGGTGTGCCAGTAAGAACAAATTACGGTTTTTTTCCACACAAAACTACGCCAAATTACTTAATCTAATGTATTCCGTTGATTAAGTGGATTTAGCTCCATTGTCAAAAGTTAACTTTCCTCAGCTTTTTTACTAGCTTGTCATCAAGTGGTTCAAAACTTTGCGAAAAATAACTTTTTGTGGTCTAATTTCTACGTTGAAGAAAACTGAATTGCTTTTAGGAATGCACTTGCGTAGGACAACTCAGCATGGTCAAATGCGATTTTACTATTTAGTGGATAAGTCAACCTCAAATAGAGTTTTGCCAAAAGCAGAAATTGCCAAGATCTCTTTGGCGTTTGTGCAGTTAACAACGATTATTAGTCTAACATCTTAGAGAATAATATATAGAAACAACTTTAGAAACTGGGTTTTGCTATAGGGTATGCTTTACTCTAGTTAAGCAAAAGCGGACTACCATTGTCAGTCTTTGATGTCTTAGAGTCACCAGCTAGGTGCTTCCAAATCTACCTTTAGATACCGTTCATAGAAGTGTTGGGAACGGCAGTAGAGGACGGTTAAAATGGTTTTGAAGTATGCAGGAGTATGTTGCCGTGGCACTTTGTGGTGACATATTCGAATTACGCCCTTTGGAATCCCCAAGGAAGGATATATCAATAAGGGCATAACTGCGGAATCTACCCTCATGAGGATTTATTATGTAAAAAGCTCGGAGTTGCTTTCTCGGGTAGCAGTTGTCGACGTCCAATGCTGATTGTCCTCACCTCAGGGCAAAGTCCGGCAAGCGGTAGAATGGCGATGTCCTTGCTCTCCGTGTGAAACTCAGTCTTAGACGTGATAGTTGCTTATGTGTGACTGCCAAGCGCGTTCGGTAGTGGCATGATTAGACGCGTTGGAATAAGGCGCATGCTGCGTGAGACATGCTGCGTGGCCCTTGGGAAAATACGACAAGTTGGCAACGCGTGTGGATTCGCGTGCGTCACGTGGGCACTGACACCAGCGAAGACATATGGTCTTGAAGGCAATAGCCATTGGCAAAAGCATAATTTTAACAGACGGCCACTGGTACGACTTGGCCCGCAAGTTTATGATGGTATTCTGTTAGTCTAAACTCCCAGTCTGCAGTGCAAATTGAAGTCGATATGCATTTTCCCCCAACACAGTGAAGACGTGTAAAAGGTGATTTTTATTTTCTTAGAAAAGATCACAACATGTGAACCGAAGCTCGCAGGTAATGCGCGAAAGCTGTTCTAAGGTAAACAATTAATGCCTGCTGAAATTAGATTGTTTACCTTTAGTCACACAACATTAAAAACAGTATGCAACATAAAGTAACTTTTTCTAGTGGAAACATACAAATCAGTAACCTTTCTTGCAACATTTATCTCTTATTTTTTGACTTCTCATGGAGAGTCCGGGCCCTGATATATCCCGTACGTTTTGCGTCTGAATTCAAATTTTAAACAAATAAGGGTGTTTCTTTATAAAATGGGTAACGGGTGAAGAGTAGACAGATTGGAATCACTAATTCCAGACTATAGACCATTCTCAACGGCATTTACGAAAACCCTACTTTTTTGAGAAGAAACCGCGGCAACAGGTCAAGCCAGGTGGGTAATGCGCACAGGCAACCGGAACCCACTGCTCTCGCATGTTGCTTTACGCACGAAATTGACGGAGATTTAACAGGATAAGAATGTCAGATAGTCTATCCTCAGCTATCACATTCACTTCAACTGTGCATATTCGTAAAAGTTATACAAATAAAAACAAAATAGACTAGAACAGACAGTGCTTCTCTACTAAACTTCCTTCAGCCAGTCATGCAGACACCCACGCATGGATAACGTCGGGTTCGGATGTTGGATAGGGCTGGCCGACGACAACTAATAAGCCAATATTCGGGCTTTCAACTACGCTTTTTCTGCATCGCTGAACACGTCTCTATAACCTTTACGAGCCGTCATACGACTGCTTGTAAGGATTCCAGATTAAGTTTCAAGGCACAAAAATTACCTAAAACTACAATTTATGTAAGACAGGGACTTGCAGTGCAGGACGAGAAGGTATTTTTTCGACATGATGTTTCCTAGACTAGACTTTCATTTAGGATGGAGATAAATACCATTAATAACCTTGTATTGTTTTAGGACAAGTAGTGATTCACAAAATAAAAATGTTAAGAGTATGTGAACCCAAAAAAGACAAAAAGTTTCCGTGTTTGATTCAGCACGTTACCTGTCAATAATATAATCACATTTTATCTCACCAAATAAATCCCTTTAACCTTGGTCTGAGCAAATTTTATCGAATCTGAGACGAATTAAAGACGTGGGTGGGGGCCGTTTTCATTCTTCAAAAGATAAGGAATAATGCACTTTAATTATGCAAAGGTCAGATAATGGGCTCAAAATGTGTGGGTCATCAGCACCAATCAAAGATACTAGTTCAAAAGTCATTTTCGACTCTGTCCACTGCGTGCTACACAAACCATAAGTGCAGGAACGGTGACTGTGCACTGAATAACAGTGAGAGCAAACATAAGCCTCATCTCACTCTCTCGTCACTACCCAACCTGAGACCTGTAGCAAAACATAGTGAGATAGTTCCGCGGATAGATCGGACGATATCAGTAGGTCTTTCATCAGCAAAACTTAAGGTTCAAGGCCCATTTATATATCTTAGCAAAAATTTACTCTGCGATACGAAAACCCACGTTAAAATAACCTTTTTTTCAAGGATTGAATATGGCTCGCAGATGATGGCTAACAATGCAGGAACGGTCCTTACAACGGCCCACGTAGGTCCTACTAGCCATCAGAAGATAGCTGTTGAGGACCCTGAGTTGAGTGTCAAGACACAGCGGTACGAGTGCGTCATGTGTAGAAAATTTTCGTCCGATGACCATGAAAGAGTTTCGGGAATACAGAGTCCAAACTGATGCTGTAATTCGCTTTTAGGTAGGACGTCTGAAGCTGAGGTTGGAGCAACATTTTCCAGACACACCTATCTTTTTTTGTCGAGCACCGATACGAGTACGTCTAGGGGCGCTACCTCAAGTGCCGACTAGAAGTTTCTCAGGTGGTCAGCTTTGACGAATGAGCTGTCAAAAGAACACACCCAATGCATCAACGATACAGACTACGCCAAATTAGCTCTGCCAAGAACCTCAAAGGTCTTCTTTCTTCAAACCCGATGAAATGCAAGGTCTATTTGGTCATTCTCCTGCAATTTAGCCCAGATATGTCCATCTTTTAGAGGAGTTCCTTTTCCACGATCCTACCTATATATGTGCAATGGGTTGATGTAAGTGCACAAAGAATTGAATTTTCGCGGGAACGGATGTCTAATAGTTTATAGTACTGTGTTCTATGTCCTCAGTATGCACCCATAAGTTTTCTATACAAGACTCTGAAAGAAGGAAAATCAATGCAAATTCTTAAAATTGCTGCGCCTGAACGTGCCACGCAGTTGATGAGATCGACCAACAGGATGCCAAGACCAGAGGGTAGTATGCATTATTAGATGTGTGCTCCCCTTAAACATATGTCACCAAATGGAAGAGAATTTTGCTGGAACGCCTAAATGCAGGCTCACTTTGCTACTTAATGTCGTTTCTGACCATTTTCGAATCTCCCGCAAAACAAAAGCCAGGTGGATGAGCGATGAAAAGACAGTGTGCCACTTCTCCTTTTTTTATGCATTACTTTGCGTATGGGTAACTGTCATTTATCCACAATGTTTTCGGTAACATAACAGACATAACACTATTAAACGACTAAATTACCGTCGCATGAAACGCTCAGTCGAAAGCCATACATGCTTATAGATAACCTAGAAAAGGAAGCATGTAGGATATCGAAAATGCAATAGAGGCGCTGTATTTTTAAGTCGATGTGTACCGTAGGCTGTACACTTTTGTATACTCCTGGCAGTGAGTTTACTTGTTTGCTCCAAAAGGCTCCATGCACTTCGGTTGATTCTCTCTATTTGCTCTACTACATCGGATCATTTTCACAATGTTTTAGAAATTTAGTGCAATTCTGTTAGGCTTCAAAAAATAACGACTAAATAAAATCCCTTGAAGATCATGGCCCACTCAAAGTTTAAACCTGCGGATTGCGCCTAATCAATGTCTTGTGAAAATGAAGCACCCACAAAACCGCAGACTTTAACACCAATCCCAACCCCTTATCCTGTTCCCTTTGGATTGTGTGTACCACCGAAATATTTCCCTGATCTGTAGACACGGCATTCTAGTCGTTCTCGGAGCGTTCTTCGGGACCATTTGCCACCATAAGGTTTGCATAATTTGCACTTAAGGCAAAAAAATGTTTTAAAACATTTACATGGTATCTTAAAACTTATATTTTACCTTGCACTATACAAATATATACGTTAACTGATGGTGAATAAAGCTCAACCAAGCCAAGTCACTAGTAAATAGAATAATTTCGTTGAAGCACGTTTTAATCTACAACTGACACTTTGTGTGGATCCTGTGAATCCACACATTAGAATAGCATTAGAATGCACTTTATGTTTATGTGTGGGTATCAAGAAATGTCTAATATTGTCATGGATTGCGAAATATTGTGCAAATAAACTAGGTATAAACGGTTTATTCCTCTTCTTTAACAGTCAGACGGCTGCTTACCATTTAAATATCTGGAAAGACCATTTTAAATAATCTCATTTGGACTAAAAGCAATCTTACATGACGCCTCCTGGGTCTTATCTCTATCCTTAAAAGAATACTATATATTTGCCTTCTCGAGCGCAAATTTGCAGAACTCATCATAAATCATATTTTATGCCCGCAGAGTAAAGGTTGCAGCCTCTCTTACAGAAAGTGTAAACTCTTATTGTTGTTCTGCAAATATGCCCATGCTTAAGTTGAGAAGTCAATTTTAACCAACATATTTTTCAAAAATTCATTATCTTCGACTTTATTCAGAAAATATTAGCAAGATTTGTTTTTCTATAGCAAATACACTGCTTCACACTAACGCTGGGGACGTGTTAGAGGATTATCTGAGCTAACAGAGGCGACTTTAGCCATCAAGCAGCGATTAAGAAATTGGCCCATGTCAATCCAAATTTCTATAATATCCAATCTTTTGGACGAAAACAATATTAGCTTTGAATTCTAAAATGGAGTAGCCATGCTTAGAGGATTAAATATATTTAGATTTTGTTTGCCTGAATGCTTATTCTGTTCCCCAAAGGACAAGGCTAGTTTACTTAAGAGGAGCATGAAATGCGTATCCCTCATTTGACACCTGAGATTAAAGTAGATGCCGGTCAAGTACTAGACTACGCCTCACATACCTAACCTAACAACCCATAAAATTAATCCCAATCCTTAGCTAAGAAAATTCTTTAAATTTGACTTAAAACCACGCGTAATTTCAAACACGACTGCCCTCGTACTAGCTGTCCTGAGAACGGCATTGAATTCATCTTACGGTTCTTCTGTTCTAAACATAATTCCCCACTCTGAAATGTTAATACAGAAAGTGTCGTTTTTGTGATGATTGGCAAACATTCACATACCCTGTGGCCATAATGCAAATTGAATCAAACGGCATAAGACAAAATGGCATTTTAATTAATTTAATTGCTTGTAATAACTTGAAGAATACGTCAGCTGTTAGTCAGCAAAGCCAGTGTATATGTTAAACAAATACACAGCAGTGGGAACAAATTGATTTTTGTGAGCTTCTGCCCTTCTTGTGGAATGAAATGACCATCGGATCCATGCATACCACTTTTATGAGCTCCAGTTAAGTTGTTTCTAAAAGGAAAGACAATCGCAAAAAAATAACGCCATATTATGCTTAACTTAAAAGAGTTCATTGAAATTACCTTTATCCATAAGTTGATACTGCTGGAGAGAGGTCTTATCTTCAAAACATTTATTGCAGTCCCTTATCTTTAATCCGCTTTTTTAAATCTATAATTCCCTTGCCTGCTTACCCAAATCAGTGACCGTAACAACATTCTTTGCCCGAAGAAGACGATATTATTGGGTTTTTTTTCTACTCGTGCTCACATCAGATTTCATAAGCTTATGGTAAATGGACGGTAAGGCAACAAATAGATCAATCACACTGTAACGCCGAACGCTTAATATAACTTGTTTACCAAAACCAAAGATGGTCACCACATGAATATCTTGTTATCGATATAAATCCTGATGAAGTGATAAAGCTTGGAATTGGCTGCTCTGAAAATAAATATCACTTCAAACGGCAATGTAAGCATAAACCATTTCAATAATTTGGTGTTATATTTTTTCACACACATATATTAGCTAGTTCCGATTTTGATATATTGCAACTTCCGTGCAATTTGACTCATTAAAAAGTGGCACTGGCTTTTATCAAACCTTTGCATGAAAAGCTCGTTGTAAGTTTAATATTGCTAGAGCTCATGGTTAACAATGTATTTAGTTATGAAAAAGGTCAGATAATGGGCCCAAAATGTCTAGGCCATCACCTTCAAGCGAAGATAAGGCGATAATCTATCGAGCGACAATTTTGACCATGTCCACTGCATGCTACACAATAGAGCGGTGAAAGATCGGTGACTGTGCACTGAAAGCAAATATACACCTCATCTCAATCTCTCGTCCCTTACCCACCTTGACATTGTAACAAAACATAGTGAGGAAACCCGGTAGCTGAATCGAAAGATACCAGTAGGTTTATCACCAGTAAAACTTTAGCTTTGAGGGCAAGTTATATTTTAATGCCAATATTTACTCGGTCATATGCAATCCCATGTTAAGATAACTTGTGTTTCGGGGATTGGATATGGCTCGCTGATTATGGTTAATAAGGCAGGATCTGTCTTTACAACCACCGGTGTGTCCTTCACTGTGGGCCCTACTAGCCGTCGAACGACAGCTTGCGAGGACTCTGGGTTGAGTTGTAAGACATAGTGGTACGAGAACGTCATGCTTAGAAAATTGCCGTCTGACGACAATGAAAGAGTTTCGGGAGTACACTGTCCAAACTGAAGCCGTAATGTACTTTATGTAGGACGTCTGCCGCTGAGGTTGGAACAACGTTTTCCAGACACGCCCATCTATTTTAGTAGATCACGGAGAAAAGTACGCCTGTGCGCGCCATCTCAACAGCCGACCAGGAGTTTTTCAGGGAGTCACCATTGACGAATGACCTGTCAAAGACACACCCTGCGCATCACCAATACAAAATACGCCCAAGCAGTTCTGCCAAAAACCTGAAATTGAATTAAATGCAAGGTCCCTTTGATCATTCTCCCGCAATTTAGCCCAGATATGTCAATCTTTTCGAGGATTTCCTTCAGTGCGATCCTACCTATATCTGTGCTTTGGGTTGAGTTAAGTACAAAGAGGGCCAAATTGCCGCGCGTCCTTATAGCTCCTATATTATGCTACTGTGTTCCTTGTCCTAATTCTGCTGCGTCTGAACGTCCCGCGCGTTTGATAAGATAGTCAAACATGATGTCCAAATCAGCATGCAGTAGGCGTTCTGAGATGTGTGCTCCCCTAAAGCACGGGTCACTAAAAGTGCAGGATCCGTCTTCTACCAAATCGCGTCTCAAATTAGCATTGTAACGGTCATTAACCCCAAGCTTGTCGGGAAAATTACAGCCATCTTTTTATCAAATGACTAGATTGCTGTCGCAAGAAACGCTCATTTGAAAGCCATACATGTCTATGGGGAATCTAGAAAAGGAACTAATTAGGATATCGAACAGGCAATAGAGCCGGCGTATTCTTAAGTTGATGCGCATCGTCGGCAGTGCACTTTTGTATACTCCTGACAGTAAGTTTATTAACATGAATAATTTTTATACGATTTCTGGTTTTCGATTGCCGAAAACAGCGGAAAATTTGTTTGACAGTATGTTAGGAAAGAAAACCTGTATTTGAACATTGAAACGCGTTCGTCCTCTGCAATGCCAATTTAACTGGATGAATTCAGATTCCGCATAAATTGCGCAATCAATCTAATTCCGTGGGTTCTTTCAATGAGGTCAAAATAAATTGTCAACTATGGCATTTCTTCGAGTAAACATTATTGATTAATTTTAAGAAACTACAGCCTGAAGAAAAAACAACTTTCTTCCCTGTGTCTTAGACCTGCCTTCTTAGGTATACAGGAAAACGTAAAGTGCCTTGCTGTGCGAATTTATATAGGCAAATAACATGCCTGTATAATAAACAATGACCGTTATACCATTTGAAAAATAGAGTGAATAATCGGGTTTTGAATATGTCACCATAAAACATATTCCTTTAGTGGAATACTGCCCTTCACAGACGGCAAAGCATATTCTAGTGGATGATGTGTTCGTTTGGAGAATTTCTAATGTCTAGCTATCAGTACTGTCTGCTCAATAAAGTATGAAATGTTTGTGGTTTTGTATCATTCTTCTCTACTGATCCTAAGACATTTGTTAGGACAACATTTCCAAAAGGCTCTATTAACTTTGGTTGTTTATCCCAATTTGCCGCACTACATCAGGGCGTTTTCAAAATGTCTCAAAATATTATTGCAGTTCTGTTAGGCTTCAGTAAATAGCAACTAATTAAAATCTCTTAAAGATCATGGCTCACCTGAAGTTTGAACCTCACGATTGTGCTAAATAAATGTCTTATCGGAAAAAAAGCGTCTAAAATGACGCAGGATTTTAAATAAAGTACAATTTCCTATACAGTTTCGTTTGAATTGTGTATCAGATCGGAATATTTCCTGCTTCTGTGGACAAAAAATTTTTATCATTCTTGGAGCGTTCTTTGCCATCTGATGGTTTGCAGAATGTGCGCTTAAGGCTAATGCATCATTACATAGCTTTACATGATAACTTAGGAATTGCATGTTGCCTCACAGAATACAAAAACATATATGCTTTCTGAAGATGAGTCAAGCTAAACTAAGCCAAGTCATTAGTTACTATCATAATTTCATTGAAGCAGATTTTAATCTACAAATGACACTCACTGCGGATCCTGTGCATTTTTATCAGATCACATGACGTTTTCGGTGTAGAACAGCAATATACTGAGCTTTATATTTATGCAAAGTGATCAAGAAATGCCTAATATACACTTGCGTTTATATGGATCACAAACTCATTCGCAAATTGACTAGCTCTTTACAGTTTATTTCTCCTCTTTACCGGTCAGATGGCTGCTTTATATTTGCCTACTTGGCAAGAACATTTTAAATTATCTCATTTTGACAAGCACACAATCTTAAATTACGGTTGTGTGGTTGTATCCCTATAACAATATTCTGTCTTATATTTGTCTATTCAGTCACAACTTTGCATCTGGAAAACTGATTTCTTATGAAATAAACGTGAGAGAATTCACCCTTAAGCGTAGTTTTCCTTCACGTAGAAAATATTTCAGCCTTTTTAACACAAATTGTATTTTCTAATTTCCTCTGACTGTTTTGGGAATATGTTTGAAATATTTGTTTTTAAACTGCACTTACACAGTTTCGCACTTACATCGAGAGTGGGTTACAGGATTAGTGGAGCCAACAAAGGCAGCTTAAGCCATAAAGTAGGGAGTAAGAAATAACGTTACTCACTATGCATGCAATGGCCCATATCAATCCAAACTTTATACTTTCTACTCTTTTTGACGAGAATTAAATACTAAAATGGACTACTCACGGTAATGCAATTAATTATATTCAAAATTTTCCTTGCCTGAATGCTAATTCCAGTCCCTTAAAAACAAGGCTGGTTTATTCGAAGAAGACTATGGAATATGCATTCCTCATTTGACATCTGTGAGTACAGAAACTGCCGGTCAAGTATGAAATGACGCATGATCTTACGAACCAACCTGCCCGTAAACTTAATCCCGTTCGTAAGCTATGAAGCTTCTTTAAATTTTACCCAAAACCAACCGTTATATAAGAGAAAAATAAATGTCTGGTATTTCCAAACCTGACTCTGTTCGTACCAGCTGTACTCAGAACAGCATACTTTTCATGTTAACGTTCTTTTTTTCTAACCATAATTCCCGCTTTAAAATGTTAATACAGAAGGCGTCGTCTTTGTGATGATTGGAAAAACAATACGCAATAAGCCAAAGTGACAATCAGTTAAAGCGACACAGTCAAAAGCGACATTTACTTGCTTGTTATAACTTGACATAAAACATCAGTTGCTGCAAAGTGGGTGTTTATATTAAACAAATACACAGCAATGGGAACAAATTGATTTTTGTCAGCTTTTGCCCTTCTTGTAGAATGAAATGTCCATTGGATCCGTGCATACCGCCTTGATGAGCTCAAGTCAAGTGGTTTTTAAAAGGAAAGAAGATCTCGAAAAACTAACTTCATATTATGCTGAGCATAAGGTAGTACATTGAAAATGCCTGAATCCATTATTTGCTTCTGCAGCAGACAGGTCTTATCGTTGAAAAAAGTTAAAGTAGTCCCTTCTTCCTTAACCACTATTAATTGAAAACTGTCGATGTCCTGTTAACAAATTCCTTTTAACCCCATTAAGGTAAATGTCTCATACGCAGGTCATGCAAAAGTCATAGTCTGTGATATAAAAATCTTCTTAATGTAAAATTCGGAAGACACTGCAATGCAACCCGATGACCCTGGCTTCACACTCACTGAAAACATTTGAGTAATACAAAAGAATATGCAGAATAGAAGTACTATACCTTACAGTGAGCACCTCAGCGACGGCCAAGTGCTATTGCGCAATAAAATGACCTTGTTCTCTGCTCTGCTAGATTAATGAACACTACATGCGGTGCTGGTGTCAACTGAACCAAGTAGTTCTGTGGTGGTGATCCCCTTCATATTGTGATATTTGTATGAGGAGACTAAAAAGCAAAACATGGTAAGGATGCTTTATAAGCAAAACCAAAAAAGCAGAAACCACAGTGGATAGGTGGTAATTGCGATTATATGGCGGGTAATATTAAGGAAAGAAAAAAAACCCAGAAGTAGAAAGGATGTATTAAAATCAAAGGAAATAGTATTCGCATGAACGAAAGTGCGGCAAAAGAAAACATGCTATAAATTCAATATTATATTTGAAAGATTTTCTCAGAAATGCAAGCTCGTATATATACCGGGATTAAGTGAAGGATATTTAATTAATTGCAGTGCAATAAGAAGCATGTTTGGTATAAAAATTGACCTACGCAAGATCACATCGATAAAGAAGAAAGTGGTATGATAATATATTGAACCAGCAATAAAAATTGCATTAACTGGTCTACTTTACGGCTACTGTAGTGCGCTTGGATCTTGTTTATTATTAAAATAGTCCTATTATGCTTCTCCAAACAGGTTGTATTGTTTATATGCATTCTTCTACACCAACGCACAAAGTCTGTTGTCCAAGTTAGATGAACAGAAAGTGCAGATATATGACCTTTCTCCCGACATTTTCTTTCTGACAGAAACCTGGCTGTCTGGAAACGCGGATGACCGCGAAGTGGCACAACCTGGCTTTAATCTGTTCTGGAGAGATAGAAGAGGGCGCCAATGAGGGGAAATTATAACTAAACTCAAACATGAACAGCTAGCCTCGGAAAAAACAGAGCTGTTTCATTGCAGCACCGAAGCAATCTGGCTTAATATAAAGGTACCCAGAGAACTAGCCTGGAAGTTCTGACCATGTACCGTCAGCCTAGACATGATCACGAGGCTGACACTGGTCTACTATAAGAGTTAGCGAGATTAGCTGCTCGGCCCGACGTCTTGATTATGGAAGACTTCAATGCCTCGCTTATCGATTGGGGTTCAACATTCGCACGAGGTCCAGAGCAAGCATTCAACTGACGTTTACTAGCTCTGACACTAAATGCACCTCTCAGTCAACACGTTCTATTTCCCACCAGGGTGCGTGAGGGACAGCAATCAAACTGCCTAGACCTGGTACTTACAAAATCGCTGGTCAGCATCGACGAGGTGCAATCTCTCCCTCCTCTAGGCAAACGTGATCACATCGTACTAAATTGGGACTATTCTATATTTTCGGTATCCGAACAACCCACCAAGGTTAGAAGGAATATTTAGCGTGGAGACTTTGATCAAATGAAGGCCAAAATAAACAACATAAATTGGGAATTGGTTTCTTCCGGCAATATAGCTGATGATTGGGATGGTTCAGTGAGTTATTGCATACTCTTCTGAGAAATTACTGTTCGATTACACGGAAGAAGCTAGACAACAAACCTCAGTGGCTGACTCAAGCGCTGAAGAAAGAGATGAATAAAAGGGTAGATTGTTTAGAATATATAGAGCAGATAGAAATCCGGTATCCCTAAATGCATACGAAACGCAGAGGAACCTCGTGAATCGACCTATCTTCAAAGCGCGCAAAGACTTTGAAAAAGATTATCTAAACCGGGCAGTTAAAAATCCGAAGCTATTTTATGGCTACTTAAGAAAGACCACACGAAACCGGGACCCAGTTCCCCTTCTGAAGGCAAGCGACGGAAAAGTAATGAGTGAGGATGGAGCAAAAGCTGAGCATCTTTCACAATTTTTCAAATCGAACTTAACAACTGAAATCGGAATTATCCCTCCAAACTATGGCTTAGATGACGGTCTAAAGATTGAAAATGTGGTCTTCGCCAAAGCAACCGTTCTTCGGGAGTAAATGGCACTAAACGACTCGAAATCATCCGGTCCCGATGACATCCCGCCTAAATTACTGAAAGAACTTGCTGAGGAGCTAGCCAAACCGCTGTCTATGCTTTTCAGTTCCTCGTTTAACGCATGTTGTTTACCCACCAATTGGAAATCCGCACGGATCACACCGTTGTATAAAGGCGGCAGAAAGGTTTCTGCAAACAGTTATAGACCAATCAGCCTCACTTCGATCTGTTGCAAGATTATGGAAAAGGTAGTAAAGCGAGAGCTGATGCGTTTTTTAGAGCAGCATAACTTTCTATCTGATGCGCAACATGGGTTCCGTAGAGGCAGGTCCTGCGTGACGAACCTGCTCCATTGTTTGGAACGCTGGACTCGGGCAGTTGATGGAGGAAATTCACTTCATGTAATCTACATCGACTTCAAGAAGTCTTTTGATAGCGTCCCACATCAACAACGTCTGCACAAACTCAGCCAAATAGGTGTTCGAGGGAATCTGCTGAAGTGGATTCAAAGCTTCTTACTTTGCCGCTCCCAAACTGTCCACATTGGTGACCTGCAGTCGGCAGACGTTGCAGTCGAGAGCGGTGTCCTCCAAGGCTCTGTCCTTGGCCCTATACTGTTCATTATATACGTCAATGACTCCATCCGTGATGTGGCTATGTTTGCCGATGACACTAAGATTTGGAAAGTCATCAGAAATTCAGCTGACAAAGAACGTTTGCAGATAAAGCTAAACCATCTTCAAACTTGGTCGCAAGACTGGCTTTTGCCGTTTAACGAGACGAAATGCAGTATCCTACGAGTTGGCCGACCCAGCTCTAAGAACCCCATGGTTTAGAGCCTAAATGGCATCCAACTGCAAGAAGTGGACGCGCAGAAAGATTTGGGCGTATGGATCTCTACGTCTCTCAAGCCCTCGCTGTAAACAATTGGAGCATTTAGTTAACCTAACTCTACCTTGGTAATACTGGCTCCTTGTTTACACATCCCCCCTCCCCAAATTTTCTTTCTTTTTGCCTAGACGTTTTTTTTTCTCCAGTTTTTGCTGTCTACAGCGTTTAAATTTTCAGCTTTATCGAATGCCTCTTGGCCGTGTACAGTGACCTTGCCGGTTTTTATCGATTTTTTCTGTATGAATTCAGTTGTGTATTTTCTCTAACGTTCATTCCCGTTATGCAATGAGGGGTGGCAACTGAAGAGCCCTCTCGAAATTTATGGATCCATTAAATTTTGCTGTTTATACAGTGTTCAAAAGTAGCCAAGTCTGCGATGTCCGTCCTGTATCTTGTCAAAAGGGCTTTCTGTGCCTTCGATAAAGACTGCTTTGCTAAGGTCTTTGGAACATTTGTGCGGCCAAAGCTGGATTTTGCAATCCAAGCATGGAAACCCTGGACCGCGAAAGACCTGAATTCCCTCGAGAAGGTCCAAAGGCGTGTGACCAAACTGGTTACCGGTCAGAGCTTTTTATACTACGAAAGACGTTTAGCTAATCTCGATCTATTTCCGTTAAGTTACAGACAGCTTCGTGGCGATCTGATACAAGCATTTCGGATAATGCGTGGGCAGGACTGTTGTCTTCTACCTGGCGACTTCTTCGAATGAGCAACAACGACGAACTTAAGAGGGTATCTCTTCAAACTAGGCATTACAGGGGCCAAACTAGACACACGCAAGTTCTTCTTTGGTAATAGAGTAGTTGAAGCTTGGAATGCTCTACCCGAGGATGTTGTTATGACCCCATCTGTGGATGCATTCAAGAGAAATTTAGATTTACATACTTGAAATTCCCACTAAAATAAGACCTGGCGAGACTGAAATTATATTAAAATATATATTTATATAAACATACAACTCACTTATTTTCAGTAATATGTTAGTTTAGAATAACAAGAATTGCAAACGTTGTGATCTGAGGCAATGCGGTTTTGTAAAACTTTTCCCAATTCAGGTCTGGAATGCTGTGCCCGCGGATATTGTCATGTCGCCATCTGAGCACACGTTTACGATTAAGTCAGACGCATCTATAAACATGTTTAAGACACGATTAAGTCAGAACAAATAGCCACTAAGCCCCCGAAAATAAACTGCAAGTTGCCGAATGCAAATTGTGGAATGATCATATCATAAAAACATTTGACTTCCTAATTTTCAGTAATATGTTTGTTTCGAAAACTACCGATTACATTTCTTCTGTCAATTAGTAAGCAGACTCGTTAAACCCACAAGGGTGCACGATGGCGCATAGCCGACACTCGATGAGGTTTGCGTGACCTTCGCACACTTCTCCTCGTGAGACCCTTGGTATTATGGCAAAAACCGCGATGGACTCTCCCTGACATGATTCAAACACTCTTAGCACAGGCCATCCGCTTCGAATATACACTGCGCCCCTCTCCACACCCACCCCCAGGGCGACGGTTTTTCACCTTAAATCTTTCAAATGGCATTCAAACCCCTAGGCTTCTGAACAATGCCTGCGAAGAAGAAGACTCGATCGCTGGGACAATATGTTTATTCGGCTGGCACACATTGTCCCAGCGATCGATTCTTCTTCTTCTCAACTGCTTCCTGGGACACGGATGTTCGCTTGAATAAGCAAATGCCTAAGGAGTTTTTTCACTGTCGGCCCTCAAATTTCTGGCAACGCCACTTTTCTGAAATGTTTTGCAGATCAAATGCATTGAAAAAACTGTACCAATAGGGAGTTCAAATGTATTTACCTATATTTCCCTCAATATAAACCAAACCTGACCTGACCTGATAGAAGCAAATTCGTCTGAGGTACGTTATTATTATTTTTCTAGGCATATCTTTATGTGAAAAAAACGGTCTGCGAGTGATAATTGCTTTCACAAGTTTCCGTTACTTGCAGGACAACATCCTACCACTGCATTTAGGACGCACATGGGATTTGCAAAACAAAAGTAAAGCTATGAAAGGTAGGCTTTTTCCTGTTGTTTAAAATTCAAAATATGGCAAAGGTAGTAGGTGAAGAAGCGTTCCTCATATGCGCCTAGTTCTTGCACTTTTTCTAAAAAACGGTAGTTGTAGGAGTTCTAAGGGTGCAGCAATAAGAAAACTATTAAAGGAAATCAGAATAATTTGTTTAGTGTTGAACAATGTAATTGAATCTGTTCCCCGCGACTACTAGGTGCAAGTAAATTGACGGTCTGCGCGGCACTTTTCGCCGTGGAATATACGTGTCAATCTTCAGAACGGTTAATTAAACTTCAGGTCAGTTGGAATAGATTACCTCCTAGCCACGAATTCTTTCTTTCCAGGAATTTAAAAAAACCTGCACTTTTATATTTATGTTTGTCTGCCATACGTTAAACGATGTTACAGGTTAGGGGAAGCTACAGGTCTAAATCAACAACAATTTTACATAGAATAATATGACAGTGCATATAGCAGTTACTAAAGTATATACCACGCATACAACCCGTTTAAACACCACTTTTCTAGGCAAGATTACTCGGAATAAAGCTATATGGGTGCATTTATTAAATTATGGTCACCCAAATAAGTTTGAATGCATTTAGTCGGATACGGTACAACGATAAGCTACAAACTGTTACGTGTCACTACTTAAACTCAAATAAGGTGCAAACTTAACGAAACGGAAAGCAAGGTGAGGCTAAGCTCAGCTAGACTAAACTTTACTCAAGTCAAACTAATTAAATTGAACAGTAGACAAAAACATTAAAATTAAATAAGACTTCACTGATGTTAACTAAACTAAGCGCATAATTTTCAAGTATGAAACGTAATATAATACAATAAATTAAATAACGAAAACTAAATACTTAACGTATCTACATAAAAAGCAAACCAAACGATATCCCAATTTTCATTTATTTTGATGAAGCCTTTCCGTAATTTCTTACAACCACAACAGATTGGCCTTTTTACAATTTTTTAAAACACACACTAGCTTTCAATGCATTCAGAAGGATAATGTATTACAATAAAACAGAAACCATTTTACGTCCATTACAAAACTAAAATTAACAAAAAACATTAAAAAAAATAAACTTAACTTAACTAAGTAGCTTAAGCTTTGTTTAACCGGCCTAAAATAAGCTAGGACAAACTGATTAACCAACTAATATTCTTACAAACTAAACTGACATAAAACTTCACTCAAATTAAGTAAAAATAAACTAAATGAGTAAAGGCAAACTAAATAAAGCAATCCTTAACCTTACATTACCTACATTTATTTTCGAAAAATAAAGTGAAGACTTGAACTTCTCTTATTTTTTAAATTAAGCCATAGCTTTGAATGTATTTGACCATAGTGGAATGAAGTATTCCAACTACAATAAAATAGGCTTAGTTATTTGAAGTTAAAAAATCGTTATTACACTAAACTTAAACGCATCGTTACTCTGGTAAACCAAACAAACACTACAATAAAGTAAAACAAAACCTAATAAAAAACAACAAAATAAATTAAGTAAACTGAAACGTTTACATATGACCTGACACTACCACTACATGGTTATTTTAAAAGTAAAGTAAAGCCGTCAAAGTTTGGCTTTTTCTCATTTATTAGAATTCGCAATAACTTTAAATGCATTTCAGCAACTATTACAATGAGCCAAACGCAATCGCATGCCACTAGTAATGCTGAGAGAATCACAAACGAAAACTACGCATCTCATATCAAGTTAAAATAAGCTAAACTAAGGAAAGATTAGCTTAGCTTAGGAAACTAATTTGAACTAATTTGAACTAGCTGAAATAAATAATGCACTAACAAAATAAACTGAAGCAAAACTTAACGCAAGTAAACTTGACTTATACTTTATTAGAATGGAATGAAAGGAAATAAAGTGTGATAAACAAAATAACGTCAATTAAGCCTAAGCAAATTTAAATTTACTCTTTGTATTCTCTTCATGGTATTTTTGAAATTATGCATAAGCATAAAAAGCTTGCTGTTTTCTGCTTGTTAAGAACGCTCAGCGTCTTTGAAAACACTTCGATGGATTCTTTGCAATCACATGCGGCTTTTGAAATTAAAAAATAAATAAAATGAAAAAAGAAAAATTTAATGATACTACGGTTAGCTCAACTAAGCTAACCTAACCAAATTTAACTAAATAGTAGATGATTGATATAAAGAGAAACAAAATAACGTAAGGTAATCAAATCAAAAACTATAATAAAATAAAGTTACCTAAAATAATATTATTGACGTTATCGAATTTTATTCATCAATTAATCTACATCAAAGCAAATTAAACTATATCACACTTTATGTCGACTCTATATGGACTTTCTGAAACTTAAATAAAACAAGGAAAGGTACGGTTTCCTTTTCGTTCAAAATTTACGATACTTTCCAATGCATTTGGCAGATATTGCATTACGAAAAACCAGATGCAGTCATATGTTGCTAATAAAATTGCTAATTACATGAAATGATGTTCTTTTTTAAAACTTAGCATTTATACATGCGTTAATGATGGTCTGCGAGTAATTTTTAAGCTTTCGTAAACGTCGGGAATTTGCATAACTACCTCGTCACTCTCTTCCTGTACTCTATATGGAATTTACTGAGATAAAGTAACCATAATTATAATACAGATATAAAATATTACTATATAGAATATCATAAACTAACTAATGTAAACTGAAACAGCAACTCGACTACATTTAAAGGCAGTCAATTATGTTTCACTCAGTCAGGGTTCTTTATGGTACTTTTGAAACTTAAGTACAATAATGAGAAGTAGGCTTTTATATCTTGTTTGAACAGTAAAGTAGATTCAAATCCATATAGACCGATGATCTATTATGATTAGCTAGAAACAAAACCATGTTACTAATAACACTCAAATAAAATGAAACCTTTACAAAACACAAACTACAACTATGTTTAGCAGATTACGCTCAATTTAGCTTAACAGACTAAAATAGCTAAATTGAACAGAGCTAGACAAATTGCTCTAAATAATAGAATAAAGAGTAAACTGATCTAAAAATTTACTCAGATAGCATAAAAAAAGTACAAGAAGGTAAATGAAACTAAATTCAATGCAACTTAATCGAGAAAACAAAAAACTTTAATAATTTTTATTCTAAAAAAAGCTTAAACAGTGACCAAACACCCTCAGGATTATATACGGATTTTTCAAAATCATTGTAAATCAATAAAAGGTATATTCTTACTATTGGGTAAACGTCAAAATAGCTTTGAATGAACTAAGGCAGATATTGCAATACGATAAGCTTAGTGCAAAAACAGGTCAACAATTTAAAATGTACAGTAAACAAAAAATACTAAACCTTAGCTAAACGGATTAACTAAGATGAACTTAGCTAAGCTAATCAAATTGAACTTAATAATAGCCTGAAAATGTTTAGTGAAATAAAACTTTACTGAGGTAAACTAAATTTAACCTAAAAAATAGTTTAAATTAATAAAGTAAGCTAAAACTTTTCCTAATCCACATTTAAACAAACTAAAGTATTTTGAATTCTTCCTCTATCTTTCCTCTTTATCTAGACTCATTATGGAATTGTCACGTCTAAACCTATTGTTTAAAATAATTTCGAATGTATTTGGACAGACCGAATGGAAATGAATACTAAACTCAGTAGAGTAAGCTAACGTTAATTAAACTCAAGTCAAGCAAACTAAATAACGGACGTATAAACTAAACTGATGAAAAATTAACTGAGGTAAAGCAAACTCAACCATTAATACACAAACTATTTAACTTAATGCGACGAGTAAATTATGGAAATGGAAACCTTTATTTCTATACATTTAAGCAGCAGTAAGGTATGAAGTCAATTGCGGTGTAAATAATAAGGAATTATTAACCAAAACTTCCTAGTTAACTACACTCAGTTTTCGCATTATGCGCTGCCTTAACAAGAACACCCTGTATGCTGTTTTAAAAATTCTATTGCATGTATACCATTAGGTTTTCAGCAGAGGAAGAAACTGAATTAGCACCACCGTTCTTAAGTCACAAATGCTGCACACTCTTTTGGCTTATTACATTTATACAAATAAGTTATGCTTTATTAATTGTTTACCATACTGAAAAAAACGTATATTTGCGAGCAAGAAGACAGTATTGCCTCAAAAGATAAATATAGCTCTGATACTTACGTTGAGCCTTGCACTCAAGAGCGTTTTCCAGTTGTGCGGAACGCACAGCATAGGTATAATGTTTTCTGCCAGCATCCTAAGCGAAGCTTGTAGAGAAGGAATGAAGCACAGTGCGACAAGTAGCCTGCATAGTGTGTGGCCATCATGTTGCCAGCCAATGGAAGCTACAGCTCTGTGGATTGACTCAAACTGTCGTGTAAAAAGTGAGTGCAGCATCACTGATGCGATGAATTAATAAAACCTAGCATCAGCAGTAGGCGTGAGTTGTTATTTGCATCAAGAATATTAATTTGCAATCCGGGGTTATGCTGGGAAGTGTGCATTAGACCTAGAGTAAGAAAAGCAATTCACACAAGGACAAATCAAACGAACGATAACACCATTTGCTGTGGTTTAGTGTCTGCCATGTAGGACTGTATAATATTATTAGCAAATGTTTCGGATTAAACAGATTGCGGATCGAATAATGGATTAGTAGTAAGACCGATTTGATTCGGTTGATGATGCTGACTGATGAATGCCGAATTACGCCCTCTTAATCAATACTCAGGAAACCCTTTAGGAAAAGAATGATAGAAACGTCAGTTCCAAAATAAAGAAGGCAAGCGCACGTTGAGGCACCTATCTTTAAAGCTTTGTCTCCATACCTTAAAAAAGGCAGCAAAGTCCACTGTCTAATCATGCAAAGTACCTAAGGATGCACTGTTGATAATGAAGTCCGTTCCCAATAGAAACCAGCAAGACAAGGAGCCCATGACTCAATGGTTATATTTTAAAACGTTCAATCAACCAGCCGCAGATTGAAACTAGAGTTTGTGTATGGCTGACTGCCACTGGTGACGAATAAGTCAGTACTGATCATTCCCTTCTCCCACATCTTTATCGTTTATGCCAGGAAAGGCCACATTAACAACCTGCCACAAGCAAGAAGTCCATTTTGCCCATTTCTACTGTTAATGGTCTTTGTTTCGCCTAATTAATAATATATTCATCGACTTTTCACCTCTTAATTGCTTTACTATTCTTTCCTCGGAAATAATCCATGCATTAATTGTGCTGATATTTTACTCTGCACTGTATAAAATGGCAGAATAGTCGTTGCATGCGATAATTTCCACGTGTTTCCTTCAGTGGCTACAGAACGCATAATTGCGCATGAAATAGTATAAGTCGAAATTAGAAACATGCCGTATCTGTTGCACTCTCGCTTGGCTAACGCACCTGGCCTTTGTGCTGAGACAGAATCAGGACCGTCCAAGGTGTGATGTGGCTTATTCACACCACAATGTACTGCTTTCAACGTTGGTCAACGGGCTCGAAGCTAAGCTGACTGGGAATTCTACAGAATCCACAGTCAGAATTAACTATTCAACCTCAATATCACTCTTAGTCCTCTGGAAAAGTACACACTGTAGACCAGGAGACGGAAATACCCCACAAAATTACAGACAGGCGCTCCGCTATGTTCTAATAACTGGACTACTGCGGTCAAAGTGCAATCGATCCATGTCCATGTAGCCTCTATGATACTGTCGCTCGTGTCGGATCCAAGTCTTCTGTATGAAAGCTTGCTGCATAATGTGATGACCTAGTTGTGCGTTAGAATCAGTTTCTCTTCCCCATATAAAATAAGTAATTTACAGGACAAAGTATACATACCTTTTATATTTTCACTGTAGGCTGTGCAGGCTCTCAAGCTTCTTTCACACATCCATGGATTTTACGATTGATCCAGATTCCCTTTGATAAGGTTATGACGTGGTCTGAAAATCACAGCCAGTCCATGTTGTAACAATTAGCTAAATTTTGCAAAAATTCTTTTTCCATACCGAAAACAATAAAGCGAAAGTGCAACATCACACTCTTCAAGACAACCTTGGGCCTCAATTAGCTCACATCACGTAAATGGCTGATATTAGCAACGATTTCCTGTCCAGAACCTTAATTCAATTCTTCCCATTGTGACTTTTCGTATGCGCGATATTTCGAGCAGTAGACATAATATATACTTCACATTCCCGCAAAAGAATGTAGAAAGAGTGTTAATATCTGGGACCAGGTTGTATTGAAGCTGCCGTTTCAAAAGCTTTCCCGCTTCCTTCGTCAGAGTGTGGTAACCGTTCTCCTGCGGGAATCAGTAAGTGTGTCAAAGCATGAGCCTGACACCTGATGTCCACTTGTCAATCGATTGTAGCAATCAACTTTTTGTGGCTCTTTGAATTGTTTGCGCACTCATAGGCGTTTCCATGTGGTGAGTTAAGTCGCTTGAGTGCATCCTGCGCGTTTCCAGCATCGTCGTTCTTGGCTGCCGGCTGTCAGCCCTTCGTATCTTTCTCCGCCCGACCTATTTATCCGTTCTTAGCAGATGTCAGCTTTCTGCAGAGCGCTTGGTAGGCGGGATGAAGGTCTATGTCTGTGTTTAGTGTGTCATTTGAGGACCAACTTTCTAGTAACAATCTGACCATCTTATCGTTTGTTCAGCCACTTACTCTTGCTTTCTCAAAGGCAAACGTGTGGTTCTGCTTCTGTACGTGGTCATATACCATAGGGAGCTTATCTGTGCGGTTGATTGCGAGCTGATTCTCATGCAACCTTGTGCCATGTCTTCTGTCCGTTTCACCAACATACCCTGCATTGCAGTCTTGGCATTGCTTGTTTTAGACCACAGCTGGTTGTTCTGTCAATGAAGTGGGTCTTTGGGCCTCACGATATGTTGTTTAGTGGCCTATGAGCAGCACCGATCCTGAACGGTTTCAGGATTTATGCAGCCGCCTCTGATATTTTCTTCACTTAAGAGATCGCGAGCCAGAACTTGGGGTCCTCTCCATTTGACCGCTCATGGTGGGGGTTCTTAAGTCACTTGCGTACAATGGACTTTAAATAACCGCTAGCCTGATATAAGGCATGCAAGTACTTTATATCCTACTTTTTCCCACTTTCGTCACTGCAGTGTGGCTGAACGCGCTGGAAGAGGGTTCTAACACAACTGTCATTTCAACTACCTCCCTTTCATTGATCATGTTCTACAATAACGGACGATGGATTTCCCCTTAAGGTGTCTTCTAAACTACCTTCTTTTCCATCGTTAAGCCACCACCTCGTTCTTTTGAAGCCTTCATGTTTTGGCTCCATGACCCGGTGCCTGATGGTGGCTTACGTTCTGTGTGCAATCCTTCAGGCGGCTGATTGTTTCCGATTAGTTCTGCATATCCGGAAAAGCTCGCCAAACTGTTAGGTTTGTTTGATTTGGTATATCTCCAAATATTCGTATATACTGGTTGTGTGGGTAGCCATTCGCTCTCAGTATCCCTCGTTTATATTGTAATTCAGCGACTTTAACGGCAACTGTGTTGCTATGCGACTCGACGCGCTGATAAAGCGCCCTTAAGCTACTGCGTTTGTGATAAATCGAGTGGTTTTTGTTAAAATGTGCCACTTCAATAATGTTGGGGCTACCATTTAGAGTGCGCATGCAGCCGAAAGACCGATACGGACTATAACTTTTGCGTAATGTATGCCTTTGTTACCTCATTATTCAGCAATTTAATTGCTCGCTGATTCCTTTTCAAACATTTGCCGTCTGAATTTAAATTTCATAGGAAATTTGAACGCATGCAAGAAGCGATTTACTGAAGGGCCTTCGGGGATCAGTATTACAGTTTGTTCCTTCTAGCCATTGAAATAGTAAAGGTGTAGCGTGCAAGCCACTTATGTAGTCGGAGGAGCCAGCAGTTTCGCATTTTGGTACAACCTGGCGTATCGAGCAGACTGTAGGGGTAGACGGTTCGTCAGTTCCCAATTTTTGACTTTTGCTTTTCCTGAGCATATCGAATACAAGCTCAATCAAACCAAAGATAACTCAGAGATGCAACAAAAACGTATAAAAGCGGAAATGAATAGGGGTGAACATGTCACAAAGGAAACAAGGGGAGGTTACAAGAATGGAACGCTGTTCAGGCTAGGTGAAAAATGGGAAAAAAAGGAAAGGACTAACCATGCCATGAAGACTCGTCAGTTGGCGTCACCTCCACAGGTTCCGTGTTCTGCTCCAATAGGTTGCCCTCGCCCACAATCTAGCTATGTTTTAAGACCATTTAAACAACTGGGTACTCGTTCCTCTCCTACACTCCCCGTCAGACAATTTCCTGTCCGCAGGGTCAGCGGCATTTGTGGTTTCCAGTATCTACTCCCTGACGGGTAACGGTACCAGATGAGGGGGGTATGACCGGTAGTTCCGCCGTGGTCATAGGTAGGTGACCCCGGTAGAGGTTCAACTTATCATAATGTGCAGTGAAAGGAGGCTTGCCGGGCTGCCTAAGGTCTTGTTGAACGTACGTGGAAGGCTTGATGACGTCAACGACCCGGGTTAGTCTCTTTCAATGGATGAAGAACTTTGACGATATGCCTAAAAGGGGAATGGAACTATATTTCCACACAAGTTCGCTCTCGACATATGAGAACCAAAGTTTTGGCGGTCGAAGTCACTCTTCTGATGGTCAAAGGCTGTTCTTATTTGAGACTTGGCTAGGTTGTAGGTAATGCGCAACAGTTCTTAGAGTTGTAGAACGTAGTCTTTGGTCGAGCGGAAGGCGGGAGATGGCTAGGGTGTCAGAGAGTCTTCTTCGTCGAGTCTTCTTCCTCTTCTTAAAACTGCACACCTCGGTGGCAGTGGTATGCCTTGACCATCATCGAATGGCGTCGATTTTTCTAGTACTTATTTGGATGCCGGTAGGACTAATCCCGTGTCCTAGATAGTTAACCTTTTCGTGCAGAAAAAAAAAACATTTCTGGGGGTTGAGGGTGAGACCGGCTTCTCGGAGTGCTGCTGCGCACAGTGTGCCGTTGTGTTCAGCAATCATTTTTTTCGAAAACAATCACATCATCCAGATAAATGAGGCATTGTCGGGGATAGAGGTGTGCCAACACGGCTTGCATTAGATGTTGGCAAGTAGCCGCTGCGTTGCAGAGCCCGAAAGGCATTGTCTCGAACTCATACAGCCCTTGAGGGAGGATAAATGCTGTTTTCTGTCGGTCTGCTGATTCGACCTCTACTTGCCAGTATCCTGATTTGAGATCAAGTGTCGACAACCAATGAGACCCAGCGAGGGCGTCAAGGGTACAGTCAATGCGGGGTATGGGAAGCGAGTCAAGTGTAGTGGCTGCGTTTAGCCGGCGGGAGTCTACACAAAAACGTACCTTCCCATTTTCCTTAGGGACCAATGTCACTGGGAATGCCCACGAGGAACGTGATGGTTTGATTACTCCCACAGCTAACATCTTGTCTAATAGAAATCACCGAAATCATACCAGTGGTCTTCTTGCAGGTGCATGCGTAATCGCTCGCCACGGGGGCGATCCGGCTGGAGGTAGTGTCCATCGACGGCGCTTGGACCCAAACCGGTGGTTGTTGTTATTGTTGAATGGACGTCGGAAATTAGTCTGACAGGGCCTAGAGTCGTTGTGACGAATATAATTGGAAAAAAGGTGAAGCTTTATCGGAACCGTGCGGGTCCTGTGCGTTTTCGCCACCGTGCATGAACCTTGCTGTCCTGGCCACTGCGTCTTTGCGGTCTGTGGAGGTTGAGCATGAGCGATTGCGTTAAGGAGCACTTTAGAAGGCCGTTAATGAAGAAATTCGTGATAGTCTTTGCTTTGTGTGTGGGGGACAGGGACGGCAAAGCGATCTTAGTTAGTCACGTTAGTAGTCTGTAAATTGATTCGGGGTTTCAAATACACGGAGTCTACGGACGAACAAGGCGTCATTAGCCTCACCAAACGATTGTGTATCGCTTAATGTTGCAGACAGCCGGTCACATAACTCCTCAGAAGTTTGGTTGGGGTCCACCCCAGCGTCAAGAACTCAGTCTAACTGTGGGGGTGGTAGGGCGTCCAACAGCATGCGCTGCGATGTTCGGTAGGGACGCTGCGCAAGTAGAATTTGGATCGTCTAAGCCAAACGGTGAAGGATTCCTTTCCGTCATATATAAGAATGTTGTTGGGAATTGGGCGGTTTGACCGTTGAACTGACATCACTGTATTGTGGGAGCCACTTATTGTGTCGGAGGAGCCAGCGGTTTCGCATTTTGCCATCTCCTGGGGTATCGAGCGGACTGTAGGGGTAGATGGTTCATCAGTTCCCAATTTTTGACTTTTGCCTTTCCTGGGCATATCGAATACAAGTTCAATCAAACCGAAGATAACTCAGAGATGCGACAAAAATGTATAATAGCGGGAATGAATAGGGAGAACACATCACAAAGAAAAAAAGGGAACAACGGGAGGTAACAAGATTGGAACACTGTTCAGTGTAGGTGAAAACTGGGGAAAGGGGGAAAGAACCAACCATGTCACGAAGACTCGTCAGTTGGCGTCACCTCCAAAGGTTCCGTTTTCTGTTCCAATAGCTCGCCTTTGTCCCCAATCTAGCTATGTTTTAAGACAATTTAAACAACTGGGTATTCTTTCCTCTTCTACAAAGGAACGGGCTAGCAGGGCTCTGAAAGTAATCAATGTTTCTCGTTGCTGTAGCCTGAAGTGACAAGTCTGAACACGCATGTTGTGTGCACCTTGGAGTAGCGACGCCCTCGGTTATGCATTCGAACTTTATGCCAGCACAACTTTGTATTTACTAGCCATGTGGCCACTGCTTCTGCTGTTGCAGGTATCTCCTGGCACAGAACACAGGTGTGTCTGGGCGGCACTTTAACGGTGGCTCAGAATGAGTGCTTAACGTTTATCCGGTGGCCGCTGTCAACCACGTGTGCAGCGGCTGCGCTACAGATGGATGTTTCATACCATTAATTAGTCCGACTAGTGTAGAGTTGGGTGGATGCATAATTTTCAGACGAACACCTGGAAGCAAGGCTATGCATAAATGGTTTATATGAGCATGAGGTTGGATTTTGCAGTCCTGTGACCACTGTTCTGTTGTTGCAGAATTTTAGCCACATCAATTTTATATGTGTGACCGGGTCTTTGCAAGGGAGTCGCAACTTAGAAATGGATGTCTGTACTCGAAAATACTGCAGCGTGTTCGGCTATTCAAGCATTGAGAAGTCTTCCTACTGTGCAACTTATTTGAGTTTTTAGCCACTGCGTCGAATCTTATGGACGACTATAGATGCTTGTTCCCGTGGCAGTGAGGCTTTAGCACCTTCCTTGGATATAGCCTTGGAATTTTAGGCGGAAGACAATAACCAGCTATAGTTCCTCGTTATTGTCTTCTGCCTAAAGAGGAACATGTTCAAGATAGCGACTAATATGTTGCGGGTATTGGCCTTAAAATACTACCCCTAGCCAACCAGAAACTCAGCCGTGCAAACACGGTTTATTGCACACTGCAGTAAACCGAAATAAATTGCCAAAATGTAATATTTTCCATGGAATTTTCGAGAAATTGGCTACTCGTCCAACTTTCTCAAATGTGCACGTGCGGACGGACGATCAGCAAAATCGCTCTCACCCCGTAATTTTGTGAGCGATACTGTGCGTCAAAAACGCATGGGAGGCCGCCTGCTGCCTTCTCGCATCACTTAGAGTTGGGGTCCCACGAAGGCTGGAGGCAACCATAAGAGTTAAGCTAATGAAAACGAAATACCCACTGCCACAGCACCATAGTACTATTACCAAATGTCTAGGGTCGTGTATATAAGTTGATGCTGTTGCGGACGAAGCAATTGCTTTGGAGAAACTGTAGGGATTCTGAAGCCGATAATTGTCGAATACGCGGTTGCAGTGCGGATAAATAACGCTAATCCTCAAGTTGTGACTAATTCGAAGAGACCCGGCCACAAATTCTAATTTGTGGGTACATTATTTTTAAAGTTACAAGCAAATTAGTCTAAGGGATAAGGGAGGGGGTTGGGGTAGTATCAAGCGGCTAATTAAACGGCAATTAGGGAGAGGGGGGGAAGGGAGACATGAAGCTCGGAAAAAATGCTGGTATCTACCATTGACCTTTGGCCATTCTAATTTATTGACAATCATTTGAAACGTGAGTTGTTTGCCTCACGGTATACGCCACCTGCCCGCAGTCTATAAACAAGTGCAATGGCATGTCCAACCCATATTCAGTACTTAGGCTCAACTTGGCCAAATCAATTTTCCATTCGAGGCGCGCACTAAATTAATCATCCCTACGCAGTTCAAGCAGCGCAGGAGCGGGCAACTATGCTCGGTAGGGAGAGGCTCTAATTTTCGTAGGTACGCTGCGGCGTAGTAACTACATGATATAAATACTGATACTCCCTGGGTATGAATTCCAGGTTTCTGACACTGTCTCTGGTTATGGATCCGTGACGTCAGAAGAATAAAGTTCGTGGCCCAGCGACCGCAGTTGCTTCGTTTCGATTATCGATGTGTCTGTCTCGTAACTAAGCCCACCCTGGCATGTCTGAACACGCAAGCTATGTTTACTCTTTATGCGAGCGCAAGTTTGGGAAGCCATTGCGCCTGACTTTGCAAATATTCACTCGCTTAGGGAATTGAAGAGTATCACCGGCACTTGCCGCCAATTGAAGGATTAAAGTCTACTCGATGGCTGCCATCGACGAAGTGAGACATGATTGTAGTAGAGATTGATTTCTTCCAAAGCTTGTGTCAGCCAGGTAGGATCGTGCTCTGAAATGCGGTTGAATATTTCCTAACGTTCAGACACCATAAACTGTCCCCCAGAGGAAAAAGTTAAAGACGTATGGAGGCGCAATCGAAATGGGCAAGATATGCATGTTGGGGAAAGCCGTTTTCTCGCAGTGCTTTTTTCAAGGACGCGTTCCTTTTCCACTGAAGCTAGTGTACTAGTTTTGTTTCTATATTGCTTGGCGTGGAAGTTAAGATATCTCCATTTACAACTAAGCCGGATAAAAATGCTGACATTTTTGCATTGCACCGTTCATCTTCTTTCATGTGAGGCAGCTCAACTAATGATTTCATAAGGCTATCGCAGAGGGTAATGTGAGTTAATCCCAGCATCTGCGATCTTCAGACCAGAGTCCAGAGTAGTGGGAAGAAGGTATTGTGTACACAAAAGAAAGGAGAATATATGAGCGAAGCTTGACTTGATAGAGCCCGACCACCAAGGAGATCGACCGGATCCCACGTGTGCTTTTAGCAGCAGGCATGCAAGCGGCAGCGAGAACGGACATTGTCTGGTTGCTTTGAAAGTTATTGGCCGGACAGACTGCATCCAACAGGCGTGCATGCGTCCTATTCGCCGGCGGGAGAGACCAACATTTGCGGATCTGTGATTGGCTATGGCAGAGGCCGACTTTAGCGCGGACGCACGCGTTAGCAGCAGCAAGACTTCGCACATGCTTGTGGTGGCCCTAGCCGCCACTTGGAACCCAAGATCTGACGGACAACGCCTTTTCCCTGTGCGCCTAATGCTGCCTGCTGTTTGGTGCTAAGTCCCGGCGTCCCCTGTCCGTTCTCGCTCAATAGTCTGAGCCATCTACTGAAACAAACGGCTTCATCTCGCCAACGCAACCAATCACCATCAGTCTACCGAGACAAAGCGAATATCTGGTGGCCGCTCGTGATGACTGTGGTTAGAGGACACTTGGAATTAGGCATTGCGCGTGGCGGTCGCGGCGACGCTGGCCTCACGGTCGGACGCCTTGCCAGACCACTTGGCAGCTTTCCTCTTACTCTGTAAACAATATAATGTTCCGTCTAATCTGCCTTCCCAAGACTTCTTCCATTTCCTAAGGATCCGGGCCGGGAAGATTGTAGGCGTGTAGCGTAAACCGTATTAGCCTTAATACCTACAAGCTCGCCTATGTGGAGTGCGTCACCAAAGTTATCCCCCTCGAGACCGTAGTGAGGATACTGAAAGGATCCGAGTGGAGGAAGAATAGTTAAGTTAGATGATAGATTTACGTACCAAGGTAAGTTTGAAGAATAGCGTGAGTTTCTGTGGCTGGAATGAGCCAAGATGCAGGGGCAGCTGAAGAAAGCCACTGGTACGGATCAAACGTGTGGTTTTAGCAGTAGGCATGCAAGTGGCAGCGAGAACGGACATTGTCTGGTTGCTTTGAAGGTTATTTGGCGGACAGACTGCATCCACCAGGCGTGTATGCGTCCTATACGCCGGTGGGAGAGACCAATCTTTGCGGATCTGTGATTGGCTGTTGCTGAGTCCGCCTTTAGTGCGGACGAATGCGTTAGCAGCAGCAAGCCTTCGGACATGCTCGCCTATGTGGAGTGAGTCACCGCAAGGTAATAAATTTATTTTGGATGTCCATAATGGGGTGGCTGTCTCCGTTCTCGTCATCGACATTTTACAGTGGGCGAGCCTACATGTATGATCGACAGTCGATTTCGATGAGGTCCATCATAAGCGCCAGACAGCTTGGTGCAGGAAATTGACTGGGGATCAGAAGGTATGCTTGAGTAATTGTAGACGTAGCAGGTGCCATCGGCAGTCTTCAACTTCACTGGGGTCAAGAAGACCAAACGGATTCCAGCGTAGGCCACTCTTTTCAATACAGGCCCGAAACACCACCCAACGCCGTCCCAAGGTGATTGTCAGTGTCACATGTACACTGTACAGTGGCAAAAGAGAGGATTACCCCACGCTCACATTGTGGTCTGGCTAAAGAAAAAAATGCACTCTTCCGATGTCGAAAAATTCATGTGCGCAGAGTTGCCGGACCGATCCGTTGACCCCGTCCTGTTTTAAGCGATCAAAATTCAAATGGTGCATGGCCCATGCGGTCAGATAAATCCTAACAGCCCTTGCATGAAGGATAGGAAATGTACCAAGAGATATCCCAAGCGATTGCTAGATGCAACTCAGACTGATGGCGATGTTTATCCTCTCTATAGAAGGCGACAACCTGAGATTGGTGGATTTGAAGCAGTCATCAATGAAAGGCGAAACGGTGGTGTGGTAATTGATAACCGGTGGATTGTGCTGCATTGTCCCTTACTGTCAAAAGTATTCAACGCCCACATAAATGTTGAATTTTGCAATCAACCGAAGTCCATCAAGTACTTCTGTAAGTAATTTAACAAAGGATCCGATGCTGCTCCTTAACCGCCATACCGGCAATGATGAGATTACCCAGTACGAAATTGGCAGATACATCAGCAGTAATGAAGCATTCTGGTGAATCTTTGGTTTTGATATCCATAACCATTTTCCGGCCATTGAACACTTAAGCATCCACCTGGAAAATGACCAAAGAATTTACTTTACGGAAGGATTCCTCTTGTATCAGCTTCAGAATCCCAAAGATACATCTTTGAATGCTTTCCTCAAATTGTGCCAGCAAAATTCGTTTGCCCAGACTCTTTTGTATGTTCAGGTCCCCTCATACTACACATGGAATCGAAACAAGTTGGCCCGTCGAAGGTAGGATTTCCAGTTGAAGGACCTCCGGGCATCAAGTATGATGTTAAAATGGGTAGAATCTACACTGTTCACCCATCTCAACAAGAATGTTTCGACTTAAGAATGCTACTGAATGAAGTTAAAAGTTCAAAATTGTTTGAAAATCTTAGGACGATTGACGGTTTGCTGTGTTCAGCATACAGAGAAGCCTGTACGAGCCCTTGTCTGCTTCAAGACGATAATCAGTGGGAGAATACCATTGCTGAAGCTGTCGTTGCTAATGCACTATTTCAATTACGGTGACTACTTGCGTTATTGATTAGAAGTTGTGAGTTGAACTGCCCCTATGATCTATGGTTGCAGTTCAGAAATGATGTGTCGGAAGATTACCGACATCAACTGCAGCTGCAAAATTTCGATGTTCCCATCGACTTCAATGCGGCCACCTACAACATGCCACTAATTAACCTTTGAAAATACCTTGGTTGAAATGGGTGGCGAGCAAATTGAAACGTATGGATTTCCGTCTTTTGACAGGAGCATTGGAAATGAGCTTCCAACTGAAATTCAGCGTGAACTTTGCAACGATGTTAACGTGGCTCTTCAAAAACCAGGGCTACTGGTCGATCAACTGCATGCATACAACACTATCCTTGACAGTGTCCATAACCGCAGTAATGGCGATCACGTTTTCTTTTAGGATGCGCCCAGTGTAACTGGCAAAACTTTCGTCCTGAAGTTGCTCCTTGCCGAACTGCGCAAAGATGGCAAAATTGTTTTAGCTGTTGCATCGGCTGGTATAGCAGCGACGTTACTTCCTGGTGGCTGAACTGCTCACAGTACCTTCAAGCTTCCTCCAAGGTTACCTGATGATGGCACCGCAACATGCCACATAAGCAGAGGTAGTGGATCATCCGAATTTTTCAAACGGTGCTTAGCTATAATTTGGGACGAGTGTACCATGGCCAACAGAATTGCACTGGAAGTGGTAGAAAGAACGCTGCCTGATGTCACAGAATAAAACATTTCGTTTAGTGGCATCACAATGGTTTTATCTGGTGATTTCCACCAGACACTACCGGTGTTTTAAAGGGGTACCAGAGGTGACCAGGTAAAATTCTGCCTAACATATTCACCGTTATAGTCAACGGTGAAGACGTTAAAACTTACGACCAACATGAGAGTTCACCTCCACAATGCCCAGGAAACCGATGGATTCTTCACCAACATCTTGAAGATTGGCGAATGCAACCGGAAACATCCCTATTAGTTTGGTAGCAAAGTTTTTGAGCAGTGGCAAAGATCTTAGAGACAACATTTTCCCCGATCTCCAAACTAACTTTTCCGACGCAGAATGGCTATGCGAACGTGGAGTTCTAGCACCGACCAAAACATTTGTCAATGTCCTTAACGACAGAATTAGCGGTCTTCTTCCAGTTGAGGAAAAGCTGTACAAATCATTCGATACGACGGTTGATCCTTACGACTGTGTTAAATTCCATGTGGAATTCCTGAACATATTGGACATATATGGCGTTCCATCGCGCAAACTGGTTCTGAAGGTTGGCGTGCCAATTATGCTGATGATAAATCTTGATGCACCACGGCTATGCAATGGCACTAAGCTAATTTTGAGCCGGCTAATGTCATACCTTATAGAGGCCATGATAATGACCGGTTGTGCAAAAGGGGAGACTGCTCGTATCCCCCGCATTCCTATCGTGCTATCTAATACTCCGTTTAATTTCCGAAGACTTCAATTTCCCGTGAAGGTTTGCTTCACCATGTCCATCAGCATATCCCAAGGTCAAACCTTCAGGGTGGCTGGAATTCACCTGGAAGAATCGTACTTTTCCCACGGTCAGCTCTACGTTGCGATATCTCGGGTTGGTTAGAAAACCAATTTGTACGTTTGGGCACCCAACGGGGTTACGAGGAATGTTGTTTATCCGGAATCGTTAGTCTGACGACTCTATCCTCCATCTCCTTGAACCTTACGTGTGAGAATATGCATGTGCTTTTCCAGTCGCTCGAAATTCTGCCCCGTTGCTTATTGCCGCACAGCTTTCCCCGATGACGTGCCCTATCGTTGTTATTTTAATGTTCGTATTTGTTTGTTTTTTTTGTTAAAAGATCCACTCTGAATGGTACCTCATTTACTGTCTTCACATGATCTCTTATTGCTCACTATTGTTTAATTTCAAAATTCTATTCCGCTTATGCCCACATTTACCACTTTCCGCCGCATGCACACTTTTTAACTCGCTCTTATTTTAATACCATCTGTGGACCAATAAAAATGCAGTTGGAAAAGCATAAAAAAGATGTTCTTTGTAATTATGCTAGACTAATTACATTGTTGCACGTCAGCAAGTACGATTTACCACCAAAATTCTCTGACAGAAATTGCCATTGAAAAACCATATGGCTCGCTACTTTTCAGTACTTTGTTTTTTTTACCTTCATTTTCCCCAGAAGAGGAAGAAGAAGTGGAGGCGATTCCTGGGACCTGGTTATAATTAAGCTGACGTTTCGGAAACTCTCTCGTCTCCATCGTCAGAGCCATGTCCATTTCCTGCCGTTTGTCTTGCGAGAATGCGTCCTGTCTTTAGTCGGGTTTCATAACGGTGCCTCTTACGCGCGTGTAAATCGATTGGACCGATCGATTGGAGGTGGTTGTTTGAATTTCCCTCTTCCTCGCGGGTGCCTTCACGGGAATGAGTGCCACCTTTTTTACACGACTCTTGATAATTGAGACTTTCCTCCTTCGTGGGTTTATAGTCGTTGTCGTCTTTTTCGCCTTTGCGGGCGCACCCATGAGCAATTGTGCCATATCGTTTAGGAGATCCTTGTTCGTTGACACGTTCCTCCTTTGTGGGCGTCGGCCGTCTGTCCTGTTTGCCTTCTTTTGCCTGGCCTGTTGCCCCGTTTCGGGCGGAGGTGAGCCCTGCTCGGAGCGCTTGGTAGGCCGGATGAAGGTCCATGGCTCTGTTAAGTGTGCCATTGGAGGACCAACTTTCCAATAGTAATCTGGCCATCTTGTCATTGGCTCGGCCTACTATTCTTGCTTTTTCAAAGGCGAAGGTGTGGTTCTCCTGCTGTACATGCTCATAGACCATAGACAGTTCATTCTTGTATTTGATTGCGAGCTGATGCTCATGCAATCTTGTGCCCAGGCGCCTGCCCGTTTCACCAACATACCTTGCATTGCAATTTTGGCATGGTAAGCTGTCGACCACTGACGATTGTTCTGTCAATGGAAGCGGGTCTTTGGGCTTCATCACTTGCTGTCTGATAGTGGATTCAGGTCTATGGGCCCAAAGACCCACTTCCATTGACAGAACCATCGTCAGTGGTCTACAGCTTACCATGCCAAAATTGCAATGCAAGGTATGTTGGTGAAACGGGCAGGCGCCTGGGCACAAGATTGCATGAGCATCAGCTCGCAATCAAATACAAGAATGAACTGTCTATGGTCTATGAGCATGTGCAGCAGGAGAACCACACCTTCGCCTTTGAAAAAGCAAGAATAGTAGGCCGAGCCAATGACAAGATGGCCAGATTACTATTGGAAAGTCGGTCCTCCAATGGCACACTTAACAGAGCCATGGACCTTCATCCGGCCTACCAAGCGCTCCGAGCAGGGCTCACCTCCGCCCGAAACGGGGCAACAGGCCAGGCAAAAGAAGGCAAACAGGACAGACGGCCGACGCCCACAAAGGAGGAACGTGTCAACGAACAAGGATCTCCTAAACGATATGGCACAATTGCTCGTGGGTGCGCCCGCAAAGGCGAAAAAGACGACAACGACTATAAACCCACGAAGGAGGAAAGTCTCAATTATCAAGAGTCGTGTAAAAAAGGTGGCACTCATTCCCGTGAAGGCACCCGCGAGGAAGAGGGAAATTCAAACAACCACCTCCAATCGATCGGTCCAATCGATTTACACGCGCGTAAGAGGCACCGTTATGAAACCCGACTAAAGACAGGACGCATTCTCGCAAGACAAACGGCAGGAAATGGACATGGCTCTGACGATGGAGACGAGAGAGTTTCCGAAACGTCAGCTTAATTATAACCAGGTCCCAGGAATCGCCTCCACTTCTTCTTCCTCTTCTGGGGAAAATGAAGGTAAAATTATCTCTGGACCGCGAATATTTTCGCATATTAGTACTTTGTTTGTTTAGAATAACTATTGACAATCGTTGGGCTCCCGTGCTTCTTTACCTGGTCTGCAGACCAGGTAACCAGCCAGGGCGTACGATGGGCTTATCTCCGGTACTCGGTGATGTTCTCGTGACCACCGCGATCTTCTCATCACGTGATCATTAGAATATTGAACAAGAGCGATGGCCTCCTCCTGACATGATTCAAACACTTTCAGCAGTAGGGCATCCGATTTACACATACCCATCGCCTCCCCCTACAGGTGACAATTTTTCTCCTTCAAATCCCACTAATGGCATTCAAAACTACACTTATGAATGAAGCCTAAGGAGTTTTTTTTAACTGTCTACCCCTTAACCGCTGTTCCATTACTGGCAACGCCACATGTTCTGCATCATAGCTATGTTCAAAGAGGGAGTTCAAAGATATTTACCTATATTTCCCTCATAAACCTGAACTGAACTGTACTTAATCATTTTTAGAGGTCCTCACATACAGTTTGCCTACTTAGGGAACAAAAACATCTTAGGAAGCCTACTGCGAAGCCAGGATTCCGCGCTAGTAGTAAATAAATGCTTTAAGCCTGAAGCACATAAGGGCTAGCCTTGGTTTCTGCCCTCTCAGATCTACAAACCTGGCCGGGTTTACGTTGGAAGGTAGATAATTTGCCATCTTTGGGGTAGCTGCAGGCATACAACAGTATCTAGCATGTGATAGACAACAGTGTAGCAGTGTAGTGGAGTGTTAGCAGCCCTATTATTATATCTATTGCTATACTAAGTCAGAGTTAGCCGTGATTATAGTCACCGCTGTGACTCACGTCCCCTCGATCTCGACTAAGAGTTCGAGTCTTACTTCATATTATTCAGTATATGCATGTTTGAAGTCCGGAGCACATGTAGACTTGCCTTGGTTTCCTCCATTCTCAACACTCTCCCCGGGACTTTGTCCGTTTCTTCTAGGTTTGGGCTACTTTAACTGAGATACTGCTCATATCAGTAGTATGCTAATGCTAAGACTGCTAAAACTGGCAGTCATTGTATTGTAATGTAAGTGAAATATCAACAGTCCAACAATATGAGCCCCGCTACTACTCACCATTTGGGTGGGCTTGGTTTTTGTTCTTGCCTGTATGGATAAAGTACATACTTAACTTCCTACAGTAGAACGTGAGGCCAAAAACCCGATAAACACATCATATATGAGGTGTTATTGGTTTGCCGCAAGGTTTGCTAGCGCACCTGTCCGGGATCAAAATTCAGATTCGCTATAGATTCAGTCTTGGATTCTTGGATGTCCTCCTAAGTCGAAGTCCTGACGGCAGCGTCTGAAGAAGCGTTTATCGTAAGAAAACCTGGTCCGGACAGTACACAAACTTTAAAAGTGTTGTACCCATGCACCAACAGCGTAACCTGATCCGCTATTTAACGCAAAGAGTCAGAAAAATCTGTTTGTCAGACACAATTGAAATTGAGCTCTAGAAACTCCAGGACCTGCTGCAGGAGAATGGGTATCCGGACAGAGTCATCATGGAGAATACGAAGGGTAAAGAACCAAAGCCCGCTGAGGATATTCGATCACAAAAGGGTGAGAGTAGCCCTGCATGAAGCCTGGGCCAACACCTTCCTGAGATGAAGGGTCCCACCTACACACACAGACACAATCGGCCGAAGACAAACAGGCGACAGTGATACCGATGCCAACTTCGAGCTTTTAATTGCAGCAACCTTAATATACGCTATCAGAGTTGGTGTTACCGCGGCTGCTAGCACAATACTTGCCCTCCAATTGATCCTCGTGAAAGAATTTAGAGTTCACTCATTCCGAGTACGGATCCTCAATAAGTGTGCTGCATTGCCAACCGAACGGACGCACTCAAACATGTCGCCTATTCTGCATACGTTTTCACCGGGTTAACACTGCAATGAACCTTCCGTCTATATTTTGGTCACAGAACTACTGTCACGATGTATCCATTCTTCTTCGGCCAGTAACTTTAATATTGCTGTGCGTTATTGCAGATTGTGGTGCCACTTTTATTCAATTCTCAATATATTTCTTGAATAATGTGTGGAGGATTATCGTCCTTAGTACAAAAAAAGGCTAATGTAGCTTATGAAGCCCCACCTCTAGTCCAAGTATTTGTCCTGCAAAAACAGAAGTTATATAGTTTTTTTGGGTTGGGGAAATAGGATAGGTAGAGAAGAATTTTTTTGGAAGAAAGTATAAAGTGAAAAAAATGTAGTCGAAGATGTTTCCTGCGGCAGCTGGAAGCAGGTTTTTCCGCATGTAAATTCATGATCTGCGCGGAATTTCGCGCCGCGGGCTATACTTATCTTACTCAGAACTGTAAGTTGGACCACAGATAAGTTGAAGTAGACGACTTCCTAACCAACATTTCCATTTTTCGGAAAATTCACGAATCCTGCAGTTTGATAATCGGGTTTTTCGCAAGAAGTTAACTGATTATACAGATTAAGAAAATCTACAGATATAAATCACAACAGATCTAAATACAGATAAACAATTCAGTTTTTATTTATTAAAGTAAACCCCACTGCTTGGCCTAAATTTTCGCCCATAAAACCCGATAAACACACTTTTCGTAGGAAATTATGCAGGTCGTAGGAATTGGTGAGTGGGGCTACATAAGCTTCTGTAACCCAAAAGAATCTGTGGCAAAATGGCTTTCCAAAAATCTTTAAAATTAAATATATGAAGGAGCTGGTTTTATAATTGGGACGGATGGCGGCTGAGTATGAGTTATTTCTCACACAGCAATCCCTAAGTGATTCAGAATTCGATTCAGCATCGCCAACGCCCGCGCGTACGCATCCACTAGTGTTAAGTTGACCCAGTTTTGAAGAGCACGCAGCCTTGGTGGGAGTCGAATCCGCACAGCCATGCGGCCAGCGCTCTACACCGACCTACGAGGCTCCCCCTGCGTAGTGAATTTAATCACGCTTTATCAATTTACCGTCTTTCTGGCTTAGATGTACGCATTAGCTTACACTAGACCGCGGCTACAGGCAGCGCCCGAAAAAACTAGACAACTGTAGGCCAGAGAACCATGCTGTCTGGCATACTCAACGCATTCAAACGCCTAGATCAATGGAGGCTCAGTTGCCTGTTAGTGGCCATCGGACAGAGGTTAAGCACTCATACTGACTCATCGTTAATCTGAAGGCGAGAAACTTCTAGTCACTGCGCCAGTGGATACATGGAGCGGCAGAAGCAGTGGCCATATGATTTGTCAACTTAGCCTGTGGTCGCATAGGGGGTTTTAGAGACTCTCATGCTCCCCGGCCTAAGATGAGCGCAACATGCGTGTTCAGAACCGCCATTTCATAGCCAACTGTCGGACCCTACCTTCCTTCTCCCACGTCTCCCATTCGTCCTGAGAGAGCGAGACATCCAAACACCATCAATTTTATCCGCACACCCTCCCCAAAAAACCTTACGGCTTCGTGGCCGTTTAAATCCTCACTACTCTACCTTCCCTGATATTACTGTACAGACCAGTTGACCAGCATGGAACACTACCTCACCGCTACCGCACACACGAGGTTGACAGGAACTCATGCGGGCAGCAACAAGTAATAAGTCCGCTGACGGACGAAAGACAGGCCAGATAACTTACTTACTTGATACTTTATCTGAATAGCTTTTGTTGGTGGATGAATCGGCTTCACGGATGTCACGAATAGCAGCGGCCCAGTGGCGGCGGTCAGAGGCCAGCTCTTCACAGATGTTAACCAATTGTTTGTTCCAATGTTGCAAGCCGTAAACAGTTACGATGCCCATCCGTTCAACGTCCGACTTAACGGTGCTGAGCCATGTCTTCAGTTGATCGCCTTGTCGGTATCTCCAGTTTACACTGCGAGAAGGGTCCACGACCAATCTGCAGAGGTCTGTCAATGGTTTGGGCAGAACATGACCAAACCATTGCAATCGGCGATGTTGGATGTACGATGCTAGACTTGGTAGTTTTAAACATCAGCGGTATAGCTCAACATTGGAGATTCGATCCTGCCAGAAGACTCTTTGGAGGTGTCGAAGACACCAACGGTCAAAAACTTCGAGCGATAGGATGTCTGCCTTTCTCACTGGCCATATTTAGCAGGCATATACTAACACCGGTCTGATTACTGCTTTGTATATCAACAGCTTAGTACGTAAACTGATGTCTGATCGAGACCAGAGTGGTCTGGCTGGCAGCCTAAATGCATTGCTAGCCTGCGCGATTCGGTTCTTGATTTCGTCTTTGGGTAGGCCACTAAACGCCCTGACCTGCCAACAGTTACGACAGCCGCAAAGGGGACAAAGGTCACCCGAGTGTCCCCCAGCGGTCAATCTCAGGGACAGTCAGCAGCGACCAAGCAACTAAAAGTTCGTGCGCCGAGCACGGATATAATAACAGTCAAGCAGCGAGGTTGAAACAGTTCCGGCAGACAGGAACATTCACCACGTTACTCTGACGATGGAAACAAGCGAGTGTCCGAAACGTCAGTCCCAATATGACTGGGTCCATTTCCTTGAACCCCCTTCTTCGGCTTCTTTGGGGGGTGATAAAAAGATAATAAAGTAAATGCAAATGACAGTTATAAAGGTATATTCTACTGCCACTCATAAAACCATATTGCCAAGGTTTTTGCAGAATATCATGCTGGAAGTAAGGATTAATGAGGGAACGGCATATAAGCTACTGTTGCCGCAAACGCGTTCTATTATAAAGGTCAGTTTTGTCCATTACGTTTGCCAAACCTTGTTTTGAAGTCTTTCTTTGATAATGTATATGCTTGGTCGTTCTCATACTATAATAATTGCTTTTTGTAATGTTCATGCTTCGCATGCACTCTACTCATACTTTTTGGAGATGATGCAAATGATTTTCACTTCATGGATAAGGTTTCGTATTTGAAAATACAATAATGGCAATACAGGTTTAATGTATGATAACAGACTTGGTCCACTAGTTTCCAATTTGCACCTTCCTAGTTGTCAATGCAGTCTGCACGCGGAGAACCGAAACACCCAACCGGGGCATTTTATGCGCAATATTTTCTTAGATCATGTGGTTAAACTGTTTATGTCCGGACTCTAGAGCAGTTTGTGACGCATATACTCTGGGCGTTGTTGCAAATGCACCACCAGTTAACCTTAGAGAGCTCACTCTTCCTTGCCTCTAGGCAGAAGCAGGTATCCTGTGTTAACGTTAACAGAGCCTTTATACACAGCATAGAAGTCAACCGAACGTCCAATCCATATTTGAAGATATTCAGCGCTTAGTCTAGCTTAGTCTCCAGAAGGACATTTACAGATTAGATTATATAGCACGCTCTTTTATCTACAAATTAAATGTAAAAGTAAAGATCACGCGGACTGTAGGTAAAACTAATGTTACTGTACTTTCGCTAAAAACTTGTATCGCTAGTTTTTTATCATGCTCAGTTAGCAACTAAAGATTCTATTCTCGGATGGCGTAACACATTGGATTGGGTGACAGGTAATCTGTATCGGAGAAGGCAGCAGCACAATTATCATATAACCAAGGGAAGGAGATAATGGACATTGACGAGGGATGTTGGGATGGCCATTTCTTACTTATTGGTCGTTATCAGCGAACCATACACATCAAAGTTGTTGCAACATCCGAGGCTCGAAACAACCCCTTGAATTGCTGATTTAGATCGCAAAAAAGCCAGCCTTTAATCACCACTGACCGACTGCTAACGAAACTCACTCAGCACAATGGATACAATGAAGATCCAAATGTCCAATACAAGGAAACATGCGAGGTTAAGTATGTAATTGAAAATAAGCCGGTGTGATCGTTCAGACAATAATCTTATTCACCTGATGTTTCGAAATATTTCGCAGAATATTGCACAAACTGGTAATTCATAAACAGAGAGTTGCAGTATTGATAGGATGCAGTGGCCATGCTTCTGCGTATTTGTGAAAGTTGACGTCCCTTTTGCCCGCTTGTGCGCTGATTAATTTAGGGTCGGTGTGCGCGACGTTTTTCTGTTGAACTTTCACGATCCGGGGCACATTTGTAGGGTGTTAGACGGCACATTCGTCTGTGCGTTATCCGGACTAAATTTGCTTTATGCCTAAGTGAACATCTGTGCCGCACATGAAGTTTGGCAGGTCTTTAAACCGTCGCAACTGTCCGTGAACCATGACTCAAGTAATGTCTGACTCACTTGATTGTTACATCGTATGAAAATGCCGGCCTCATCAAATCTTAATTTGTGGAGAAGTCTCACGGCGTGTTTGTTCATTCCCATCTTAGGAAGTAATCTAGATTCTCTGGTGAAGTTGCTTTGTCCGCAGCTGAACCATATCCTATATACCATCCCCGACAGTTCTTGCCGTGGCAGTGGATCTTTTAGTTTTATTATCTGGCGCATCATGTTTGCCTCCAGCCTGTTCAAAACAACAATTTCAAGTGGCACGAAAAGGCGGTCGATGGCGAACCCACAGATGTCCCCTTCATCTGCTCATAGATTGTTCCACCAAAGACAAAGTACGTTCTGAGACAGAATTTCAGGAGCTGCAGGGTTGAGCTGCCTACGAGGCAATTCCCTACGTAATCATATTTGCTTTGTGAATGCAATTTGACGCACTTGATTCTAGGTTTTGGGACAGAAATAAAAGGGGGACATGACGTGAAATCACTTGAAACGACGCTAAACCCTTCTTGTTGAAATGTTAAGTTGTTAGAAAAAATGCCCCGTACGATTACAAGGTAGCCCAGCGACATTATAGTGTGTGACTAGTCTCCGTATTTCTTGGTCGATTGTCACGTCAAATGCCAAACAGCCAATCTCATCCCAACTGCCATTTAATTTTTGTCTCGTTGTGTCATGAAAGCCCGCTAAATATAACACTCAGATTCTAGGGCACTTCTGTTGCTTGACTGGACCGAATAAAAATGTTCGACATGGCCTTCACACTGTTTACCATGTACCGCACTAAATGTCCAGTGCATTTGCCATGTGACCTCATGAATCGCTCGGATGTCAGCGAAACGGCATGTGAAGGGTGACATATTTGCTGAATATGAGCGACGTAGACATTGATCAGGTCGCTCGTTACCCTCTAAAATGTTCATTTCGCCAGGTAGTGGCCAGTGTCGGTTCAGAGGTCGGAGTTAAATACTCTTGAAGATTAAGTGCTTGCACTTACGCTAAGTGTGATACTGTAGAAAACGCAAAAGACGCTATAGCGAATCCCGATTACAAATATCAACAAAAGGCGGGGCACAAATAATTTAAATCGTGCTAGCCTCAAATCTCTTGTTAAGGAAAGCAGAAAATACTGGCATCTGGGGAAAAGCAGTGCTTCTCAATTCGTTTCACCGAAGATTTGTACAAAATTCCAGGAGTGGTAAACGGTTTTGAGACAGAACCCATGAACACTGCATCCAGCAGTTTACAAAGTTGACAACAACATCATACTTTCTTAATTTCAGTAGGCAAATGATGTTCTTTAAACTTGACTCACATGGAAATGTAGGAAACGTGCTGTACGCTGGATAAGTGAAGTAAGTTGCATTCCGAGAAGATATGATGAAAAGAAAGAAGATCTTCGGAAGATCGAGTTGTACTCGTGAAGTTTCGAACAAGTATCAGGTGTTCGTTGTCAGATTAAAGTAAATGTGAGGGCTGGGAATGTCGCACTAGAGGTTTTGGTTCAGAGGTTACAACGGACGGGGGAGGGAAGGGGGGATTGGGTGGAAGGGTTATGGTGACGGGACACCCGCGGCGATAGGTTGTGCTAGTGAGGGAATGGGGGGTGTTAGCGTTTGGACTTTTGGCCGCATGCTTAACGCTTTAATTAGCGAATACCTAGTCTTCCTACCCTTACTAGTTCACTATTATTTTTTATGTATTTTGCAAACCCATGTGACCTGTAACAGTGCTTGCAGCTCAGCAAAGCTATATGGATCACCTATCACTTAAATGCAGTTTCTTAAGAGTTTGTGTCATTAACTCCAAACATGTTGACTGACTGACTGATTTAGCTAAAATGGGCCTCTAAAGTTAAGGTTCCGCTTAGCAAATAAATTACTCTAAAAATAAGAAACGGTCTATTATCGGGCTGACCCTAAGCCTATCCTCGTAACAAATGTCCTTGAATATTATTGAAAAGACCTCTTAATACAAATGTATCCTGGCCTTGCGTCTTGCTGTCAGAGCAGCAAATACTGGGGAAACTGAGATTGGCTTTTATCAGCGTCACTTCTGGCTTCTAATACAGTCAGAGATAGGAGAAGGAAATAATATCATAAAACTTTAACCTAGTTAGTAGTATTAAAAAGGCTGTAGCAGTTGTAGCATATGGCTCTGGCTTCCTAGGCGAGTGAGGGAAAACAGTGCAGTAGGACCCGCGCAAAGGCAACTATCACTAAAAGGCTAGGTTATGCGGAGTTTCTGGCTGCAATGAAGAGATCGGCTTACGCCCGATGCCTGCTCGGTCAGCCTGACTTTGGTCTTTTCCCCGGCTCAAGCAGAAGAGGGTAAGGCTGAGGTAGATAGTTGTATTTCTACTTCATAATCACCTCGTATCCGTGTCCAGGAACCGTTCCTGCTCTTGAGCACATGGTTGACTTAATCGAAATCAATGGTCGCAGTCACACTCCGGGTATACTACAGAACGAATTCACCTTTATACAAAATAATCGGCGACAGAATAGTTTTCCAAAAAGTTTTAACATTAATATACCTGAAGGAGATACCGATACAATCTGAACTGACAGCGGCTTAGAAGGAGTATATTTTTCACATTGAAATCTTGAAGTGATTTGGCAAGCATGTTACTACATAGCCACCGCCTGCGCGTACGTGGCCGCTAGTTGACCCATTTGTTAAGAAATTGCGGTCTCGGTGAAAAACAAACCCACACAGAATGGGAGGCTTTAGCGCAGCCAATGCTCTACCATTAAGCTACGAGGCTCACAATAAGTCGTGAATATAACCACAGGTGGGTCGATATATCGCCTCTTTCCCTTAAGTTATGCACTCACTCAAACTAGACCGCGTCTTCAGACTGTGGCCGAACGCCTTTGCCAGAGTTCCATGCTGCTTGGCAAACTCAACGCATAGAAAAACATAAGGCAATGATGGATTAATTTGTTGTGAGCGGCCACCGGGCAGACATTAATCACTCATTCTGAGTCTTCTTTAAATTTCCGGCGAGACATTTCTAGTTCCTGCGCCAGTAGTTACCTGCAACGGCAAGAGCAGTGACCATACAACTGGTCAACTCAATTTATGTTCGCATGAAGGGGGCTCTAAGTTTCGCCGGTTCAAAATGAACACAACCCGCCACTTCACAGCTAACTGCTCTACCCCACCGTCATTCTTCCGCGTGCCTACTTCCTCCTGTCAGAATGAGACGTCTGCACGCCATTAATCTTCTCTTCTCCCCTATTGCTGTTTATTGGCTGCTTTAATTCTCACTAGTCTACCCTCTCTGACATTACTGTGCAGACTTTGTGATGAGAAATGAAAAGTGAACGTTTGTCAAACGTGACTTACATCTAGTTTATTTATATACTAAGTCCACCGTGGTGCTTATAGATTAAAGCATCTTTCCCACTTGCAAGTTTGAAGATGGCGATAACAACAGAATTGCATGGATCTACCAGTTTTAACAGTGCTCATCAGCCCTTACTTCTCCCAAAGCGAAAATATAAAATTGAGTTCGTTCAGAAAGGTTAATAAGGTCATAAGGTATTGTCACGAACGCTATGTAATAAAGTAAGCGAAATAAAACGGTGGAAAAAGTTTAAAGGCGAAAAGGTGGACCGCTTTGGTAAGTACTTGAGTGTTTGTTCAGTCACAAATAACTAGTAACTTGCGCTACCTGGAGGCAGCCCCCTGCATAACGGTCACCACCCGACCTCTGTGAACAGATGGTTTATATGGTTAAACTAAATTTGTCTTGGTGACATCCGGCTCCTTGCTTTTCACGCGCCCTGGCCCACCTTCTCGCCTCAATATTTTCCCTTTGTTTCTTTCTTCCGACATGGATTTAGCTCACTTAATTTACTAATAGGCATTCATAACCATCTCCAATGACATTAAGGACCTTTTGTATTTTCTCATTCATTATCCGCATTATGCACCGAAAGGTAGCAGCTGATGAGCACAATCCAAATTCATGCATCAATTAAATTGTGCTCTTGTTTTCATCTTCAAATGCGATAATTATATAATGTTATTCCCAGGCATCGCACGCACTTTGCTTAGATGTTTGGACATGAACCAGGCGGTTTTCAGCTCATGGATAAAAATTCGTATTTAAACATACACTACTGGCAATGCAAGTTGAACCGCAAAAACCATGGACATATTAAAATACGCCTGTGATCTAACACCCTGGCTGCACTGGTTTCCACTTTGTATATTCCTATGTGCCGATATAGTCAGCACTCGGAGCACCGAAACACCAAACCAGGGCACATTATGCACACCATATTGTTATATCAAGCTCCGACTGCTAAGCTACAGGCTCTAAAGCAGCTTGTGAGGAATATATGGTGAGCATTTTTACAAATACACCAACGGTTAATCTTAACGAGCTGACATCTCCTCAAAAATTTTGTCAGGAAATGCACTCACATGTAGCCACAATAAGATCTCCTGTGTTAACATAAACAGAGCCTTGACAGACTGTACAGAAATCAACCGAAAATCCTTTCCATATTTGAGGATACTGAGCGCCTAGTCCGCCTTAGTTGCTAGAAAGGCATTAACAGAAAAGATTGAAATTCACGTCCTTTTAATAACGAAGTAAATTTCAGCCCTTAGATCCTGCAAAAGGTAGGCCAAACTAATTTTGCAACACGTCTGAAGAAAATATAGGACACTAGTTGTGTTTCATGCGCAGTAAACAATTCAGAATCATGAGAAGTGGTTGGTTTAATACATTGGATTGACTGTAGCGCACTGATGGCCTTTCCATTCACTTGTATACAGATACTCTGGTTGGGGTAAAAAATTAGGCCCGGAGAGGGCAGCAGTACAATGTCGATATCGCCTGGACGAGGGAGGTCGGTAGACCATTTCTTACTTATTGGTCACTATCTGCGGATCATACACAATTCAAGGTTTTGCAAAATCGAAGGCTTGAACCCATGATCTGTTGATCAGAAGTCAAACGATCCAATCATTGGCCCACCAACCTGTTGGTTTGCCGGTTAACATCAGGAAAATTGGCATCCTTTGATAAGTGCCGACCGATCGCTAACGGAACTCACTCGGCTCAATGGTTACCATAAAGCCTCAACTTGCAAAACAAGGAAAAACGCCAGTCCTAGTAAGTAACTGAGAAGAAGCTGCTGTGATGGCTGAGGCAATAATTGTATGTACCTGACGTTTTGAAATGGTTCGCGGAACATAGCATTAGCATTGAGTTGAATTATTTAAAGGATCCAGTCACAATGCTACATATGACAGCTCACATTCCCTCTTAGCGGATATTTGCCTACTTGTATGCTAATTCCTTGAGGGCCGGCGTGTGAATCGTTTCCTGCTGAACTTTCAGAATCCGTGGGTTATATTTGCAGGGTGATTGCTCGGCCATCTGGCGTTAGACGGCACATTAGTACTCCAAGGGGAAAATTTTATTTATGCCAAGGAAGCATCTGCACCGTTTTTGGGGCTTGGCAGTTCGTTCGACCAACGCTGTGGTCCACAAACCATGACCCAAGCAAGGTGCGACTTATGTGATCGTGACCCCTCGCGAAAATGACCTCTTCATTAAACTTTAATGTGTGGATAGGCCTTGCCGCATGTCTGGCTATTCGAATCTTAGGATATCTCCTAGCTTCTCTGACCAACAATGATTCATGCCGTCGCAGAGGGTCCTTTAGTTTCATTGACTTCCGCAGTATGGTTGCGTCCAGCCTGTCCAAGACTCCACCTGCAAGTGTTACGTAAAGGCGGTCGATATCGATGGTCACCGATCCATGTTATCTGTTCTTGAATAGTAATGTGTGTCCAATACATAAAGTGTGATACAGTAGAAAACTCAGAAGATGAATTGGTGAAAATACGTTTGTAATCAATAAATTTTCGCTAAACACTTACATTTACTAAAACAAGAAATTGAAAACAGGTAAAAAAAAGCAGAATTCATTGATATCAACAAATTTCGAGACAGCTCATCAGCTGCTTCTTGCCGTTGCATAAAAATGTTAACGAAGATACATACAGGAGTGGTTAATCTCACAGAATTACTGGTAACAGCAAGGAACCTGAGTCAGTTTAAAAATTAATCGATAAAGGACGGGAACGTTAAGTCAACATATGGGGAGTAGTGGATGGGAGAAGTTAACGGAAAACACGTGGGAAATTAAATTTAACGGCCAATCACCAGGGCAGTTGGAGGTTGACGACATTATCGAGCTGCTTGCATAGGTCAGGTTTCTCCCACCGTATGTATGCAGCTTCTAAATAGCGCAGGATTCGGTTTGTTCGTGCCCGAACAAGTACTCGAAACGCTGTTTTAACGTCGACAGAATGACCGCTGTCTAATAGATGCTTGGTAATGGAGGACCTTGGTATTCGGTCTTCTTGCTTCAAAAGCCAATTAGGCAAGTGCTCAGCGGCCCTGG
>JAYGXS010000006.1:21189808-21200989 GCA_036362985.1 Ligula intestinalis | reverse complement strand
GGGACCTTAAAAGCTTAAGTCGAACCGCCTACTCCACCACAGGGGTCATGCGGCCAATCGACTCCCAAGGCCTCCTGTGTTGGTGGAAAGGGGTACCGTGTGCTCACTCAAGCGAAGTAGCGCACAAGCTGGGACAACTCCCAGCTTTGCTTGCTACTTTCAATCCTTTCATAATAGCCTGATTCTCCTAACCACTACAGTAAATGTGCTTTCTTGGAAACATTTAATTCTACTAAAGCTGGATGTAATTTCAATACTCAGTCCAGACACAAATGTACATCTTAGCTTATGCAGTCCCGTCTCTTGGTTAGATTTGCTTAGGTTTCGTATTGCAGTTTAGTTCTCAAAGCCTAATTTAACCATTTAGCTTATTGTGTGGGAGCCTGCCGCTGTCGGGTTTAAGGCTAGGTTGGATAAGATATTTAACCCTAACACCTACAATCTTCGAAACCCAGGAGATAGGCGAAGTCTTGGGAAAGCCAGAGTAGAAGGAAGAGTTTATTGTGTACACAGTGGAACGGAGAATAGTTGGAAGAAGTCTGACTTGGAAGGACACGTCCGCCGGAGAGCCACCCGCGCTCCAAGCGCCGTTTTAGCAGCAGGAATGCAAGCGGCAACATTGTCTGGTTGCCTCAAAGGTTATTGACTGTACAGACTGCATCGCTAAGAGCTAACTAGCGGAATAGGCGACAATTACAACTCGTGCATTGTTAATTTGGCAAGCAATGCAGAAATGCAGTTCCCTTTAACTGCTGCTAGTAGTGGTGGTAGAAATAAAAATTGGTTTCTAGCAGAGTTGAAGCAAGTAAGCAGCGGAAAGCTTTGTTTTGCATGTATTAAGGACTGTCTGGGTGCATTCTTTTGCCTCATCCCATGGTATGAAGATGAATTAAGAGGCAGCGTCCAATGCGAAAATTACTTCATCATCAGAGACTCTGATTCCCTCGGTTTCTTTGTAAACCTTGTTAAGTTCTTAATAGACTTCTAAAGAACCTTCGTTAACTTTATTCACCTGAAAATTAAATTATTTTCCACTATGACAGCGATAACGTAAACTCTCATGAGAGCGATGACACACTTTTTTGACGCCAAAATCAACCCAGTGGAGCTCAGTTACCAGTTTGATTTGTTTTCCAGAAAGATTGCCACCTATCTTTTGTACACCGATGCAAAGAACAACAAAATCCTAGAGAAAAGGAACTATAAAGTTTCACTCAGACACCACAAGCAAATACCTGGCGAATAATTCTTGATTCAAGGAATGCGTATGAACTCGTTGAAGGCACTAGATGAAATAGAAAGAAGAAGAGATGCGCAAACTGACAATTGCTTTCCATGCCCAGATTGTATAAGGTTTACTATCTCAATTAGAGGAAATCGTGTCTAGAAGCTCCCATGCAAAGCTTTTGATATTGTACACTGTGACCAAACAGGGAGGTCCGTCACCGCATGCATTCACCAGCAACTATTGACAGTCAAAACACTTGGGCAATTTTTTGAATGAATATGTACTGCTTTCATACAGGACACAGTTTTGCATGGCACAAAACACTATCGGTGGAATTTGCACCTAAAAATGGCGATAGTTTCTTGATAATTCGTGCATCAACCGACACATACGGTTAGGTAGAATATTAAAACATCCCAAAGACGGACGTAATAGACCGGTAGCGAGCTATACGGACGGAAATATACTGCAGCTATCAATCAGCGCTGACCTTATATGGTTATTGGTTTTTCTGCACCATATACATTTTATTCGTCGTTGCATATAATCTCTTGTGCACAGTCGAGCTGGGAAAACGCTCTCAAGAGCTTAATGAATTAAGTAACCTTTTCCTCTCAAGGAAAGTTTCTTTCTTCAAATTACGTTTCTTGGAATGTGTTAGTTCATATTTATACGAATGTTCATGAATGTGCCGATTCAAATACAAATAATCGGAGTAGCTGACCGGATCTGCTATCACTTTCTGCTTGTTTCTTTGAGGATGCATGCTTGAAGGAACTTAAAACGTCACACTAATATAAGTGTTGTTTCAGCGATCATGTCTTCCTTATCTAAACCCTCGAAATGCATAACTGCAAGTAAATTTCAGCCGTTTTTCTAAATACACGTTTCAAATGTGGTGGTTGATGTACTAGAAATACCTGACGAACAAGTTCGGAGGTAGAAGGGATAACTGGAACGAGAGTTTTATTGCTCGGACGTTTCGGATTCCATCGGTCATTCTAAATCACAGGTAATCGTAGAAAATTCTGTGTGTGCGCATGTCTCAGACTTTTCTACGTTTACCTATGATTAATGATTGCCAAAGGAATGCGAAACATCAGGACACTAAAACTCCTGTTCCAGTGATTCCTTCTTCTCTTTTAATTCTTCTTCTTCTTCTTTTTCTTCTTCTCCTTCTTTTTCTTCTTCTTCTTCTTCTTCTTCTTCTTCGTCTACTCATTACTCTTCTTCCCAAAGAACTGACTTGTTTTCAGTAAACACATGAATATACGTGCATTTGTCGTTTTCCTGTCTTTCATAAACACGACTGTGTGTGAAGACTATATTGCCGAGGCTAGCTCAACTACAGTTGACCAGCCAACAAGCAGGTTGAGGTCAAGTTCCTGAGGAGGACTTCATGAGTAACGCTGATCCCAAAAGCGTCGTCGAAAAATGCTGGCTAAAAGTCAAGTGAAGAAATCCTGACGGTAAGGCAATACCAACATTCTGGCAATCAGTACGTTATATTATTAAAATAACCGAAGAATTCACTCGCCGAAGAATTTGCTCGCCTCCTATTGCTCACAGGTAAGCCAACTTACGCTGACTAAGCACAAATCACCCTAAGTTAGATCAGCTGTCTTTGTAGTCAAGCTAATTTTGTTGCCGAAACTAGGAAAGGGGTTCTTACGAGCCCGCACGAAATTAAACCCGCCTTGCGACTGAAGGAAAAGCTTTTAAGAAAGCCATTCGGTGGTCTTTTATTACAGTATGCATTGTAAGTTGGCAGCTTATCTTCATAATATTATGGCGGTTGTTGCGATACGGCAGTTCGTATGCGGAAAGCAAAAGCACCAAGAAGGAACGTCTCCAAAGTTATGAATCTTCTGTGGAATTTCTGCCCAAGTTGCTAGGACTTTTAAAGTAGCAATTTAATGTTGTCGAGGTTGCAACTTACCATAATAACAGGCTAGGTACTTGCCAACAGGCCCAGACACGTGTTTTGCCGGCATTTTGCCGCTGCTTGGCGCAGCTGCGAGGGCTCCGGCTCATCAGTGGGTCGCCCAGCTTTCCGTATCTGCTTTCTGGTTGATATACCGGTTTTTAAAGTTCAGCTTTTTAATCTCCAGAGAAATTAATTGCTGATCGCGGTATATATCAGTATATTTAAGGTCTAAAGGCGTAGACAAAAAATGTAGCATGTTAAATGTTTAATGTTGTATCACTCTTTCACTCGTTGCGCGTTTAAACAATTGGATTAAGCAATGCTATACGCAGAAGAACAACTTAAGTCCTTGGATATTTACTGTACTGTATTTGGAATGTATGAACTCTTAGATCGGTCTCAAGAAGCTATTTATTTCCTTCCAACAACGATGGTATGGAAAAATTAAAGGCGCCGTGATGGGGTCAACCTTTTCGGGCTTCTTGGCTGAAGGCACGATGCAAAAAACGAGGAGCATTGACCAATTACCTCGAGATTTGGGAACCTATTACCGATGAACAGTTTGTCACTGCTAACAGAGACCAGGTGGTAACACTGCACAACTCTATATAGTCAACGATTCCAGGCATTACCTTTACGTTCGAAAAAGAAGTTGGCAGTAAACTCCCTTTTTTGTTGTCCTTGTACGTCGGAATACTGGCAGAAAATTCAAAACACCAATTTGACGCAAAAAACGCACGCAGAGTACACCTTACATTACGCAACATATCACGCTGATGCTGGCAAACGGAACGCTGAATCACATATATTCGTCTTTTATGCTAAAGTGTTTGCTTTCATAAGAACAAAGATATGAGAGTCCATTCTATTTGTTGCTCTATTTGCAATAACTAACTGTACAGTTTTGTCCCCTTACAGTGACCAGCACACGTTATTCACTCGCAAACTCTATTCCCTTATCTTAACTTGGCGCAGGTTATCTACTGTGGTCGGGTTAATATGATGCACTCTTGTCTTTTGAGGAAACTAAAGGCAACTATTGTGCCTTATAATCTGTCAAAATTAGGTACTCTTTTGTGGTTAAAAGAAACGTCTATTAGGAAAAAAATGTATTTACAATTGTCTTGTGAACAAACACTATTTAAATTTATAACAGCATTTCATGCTGAAATAACAGTGTATTGCAGGCTTGCAACTATATTCTGGTTCAAATTCCCTAAAATTATTTAGCTGAATGCCCTTCAGCGATAATGGGCATGTCCAAAATTTGCAGATTTATAAGTGGTGTTCTGTTTGCTTTGATAAATTGCATGATGTTGTTCACCGATTAAATGCAATTGGTTCGAATTTATCTCCTAATCGTCATATTTCACATCATGTCAAATGATACTAGGACTCTCGGGCCAGACACACGTTTTTAGCATAGCAAGCAAACTATAGTTCGGGATAAGTGTGTCACCGTTCATTTTGCGATATAAGTAATCTAATGCGTTTCTTACATCCGTGAAAATGTTTTTATCCGATCACCAACTAATCACATGCATTCAAATGTCCCAAAACATGAATTTTACAGAGGTGAAGTGATAAACACACTGGCGACCCGTGTGGGACGTTAAATATTCTATTATATAAAACGTTAAGTTGGCAGAAATACGTTTGTTTTTCGATAAATTGACGTCAGGCCTTAACAATTACATGATAATGAACTATATAGAGGGCTTATCACTGGGCTCGGGAGCGAATCCCTCAAAGATGGACCAGTCGCTAATTCCACCGCGCACAACTAATCACCTGCGTTGGCCATCGGTCCGCCTAGACGCTGACATTTTGACATCAAGTCTTCCCACCCTCACCCCTCGCCTACTCTAACAACACCACTACATCTTTCCATCAACCTGGAAGGTTTTATCGATTTAATTACCATATAAATATAAAGGCCTGACTAGAATTACTTGGAAGCAAGCGTAAATGAATCAGTTTATCTTCATGCAACTGTATGGTGACCTAATCAGATAGCGTGATAACAGCAGAAAGGGGTCACAGACTAGTCTCCAATTTACACACGATCATGGCGGTCGATCTACGAGTAAACCATGACCCATGAGCTGAAGCGATTTATGTCAGTTTGGTGTCAGGCTGTCTCTATCATGCATTTCACACACAGGTGATTCACCTTCGTGTACGTATGAGTCTTATCAAAGAAGGCGTCAGAATTTTTGATTGAACCGTCTCTGCTGTATTGAGGGTGTCAAGTACTTTCTACGAATTTGCATTTCCATGTGAGTTACATGAGCCAGCTTTTAAGCTTTCACCTCAGTGTGCAAATTGGCCTTGTTGGTGTTAAAACGTCATACAGACAATAAATTAAAGGCTGACCATTACTCACTTCGAGATAAAAGTGCAGCTGACATTACCACAAACTTAATTAGCTCACCACCTCAAAAAAGACACACGTACCACTTCAATATCGTTTCTTCAAGATAATTCTACGTTTTTGCAACAAAAAAGACACCAGATCAACTTTTGCCCAGGTTCCAGGTCTGCTATGCCACACAGACGACAAAAGCACATCTCAGCTGAATGCTTGAAGCTACAAATAACCATCTTTTTTATGCAGGGCATTACAACTTCTTATCTCCGATATGTGAAGGCTGAGAGAAGATCTCTTTGATCACGAGATTACTGCAACATTGTTGATAGCTGAAGTGAAGAGGTGGGGACCTGTTATGACAAGTGAAAAAGCAGACGTGATTTCTGGGACAATGGCCTTCGTCACCTTACTTTTCGCATTCACGCTCGAAACTTTATCGACTGAGGCGTGTTTTATAATGTCACTGATACCAAGTTTTAGCAACAATTCAAACTCTCAGCGGGATAGTATTTCTTTATCAAAATTCGTTATTTTATAAGGCACACATCCAGAATTATCTAACGCATATCACCGAAATTTATAATGAGGCTGGTATTCAGTGATATACCTTCGCCAGTTTTTAACCAGAGAAGCGAACTGAGTGCGGTGTTTGAGATATGTATTATCAGGACAATTACAATAATCCTCGCGGTGTAAAAACAAGAACATTGAATTGTCGCGTCAACGCATCAGCTTTCTTCTCTTTCAAAGCATTGTACGCAGATGAAAGACAAGGTCCACGATTGATGTGACAAGAAGTACAAAGAAGAGAACCTAAAAAAATATTGTAAAATATTAAACGTTTCATCCAAATACAATAAATTTTCGCAACTAATTTTCCTATGCTGCAAGGGAAATAGCAAGTAAGTCACCACGATGAAAAAGGAAATGAACAGACACTTCTGTTTCCATTAAAAACTTTAAGGGAAACTTACTCTTGTATAACTGTAAAATAAAGGCTTTATTATCTATAATCTATATCATAGATGTAAAATGCAGATGTAATTTCACATTGTGACAAAAAAACTAATGTGTCAATAGATGATGAAGGCCAATTGTCTGATATATTTAGGAAAAGCACGTTGCTTCGAGCTTAATTATGTGCTGGAATTATGTTTTTCCAACGTGGCTACCCTACAGACTTAGTACGTCGGTGCATGAAACAATAAGCTTCCAAGGCAATAAAAGCAAAGAGTTTACGATCCGTAGTCAAAAGTAAACAAATAGTAAATCCCGCCTTTAATATGACCGTGTCTGAAAGCCGCTTTCATGAACACCAAAAACATTGTCTAACAAAACCAGTAAGTATCATATGCATTCAGCTACCACAGCTTAAGGACAATGGTTGCTAGCTTGGTAATAATAAACTTGTCCATTAGGCCTCATTTGGTGCATGTTTTGTCATAAACCCTGACAATATGCAAACAGCTGTGTAGATAAGTGGTGGGGTTATATGTTTCTAGTGATAATGCACTCCCTTCATGTATTAAACGCATATGCATGTGATGAAGCTAGCATGGTCACAGTTTACCCCACTAAGATGAGGTCGAGAGTTTCGTGAGGCCCTGCGCTCCGACAAAGCAAACATCATTTGCTGCAGTGACTTACATGCTATTTTAAAAAGGAATAGAAAATGGAGGAAAAGTAGAACCGGGAACGACGACTTCTTATCGAAGCAACCAACTCCTGAGTATGCATTGCTTGGTAATGTTAAATTTGTTTTGCCTATTTTGCCAAAGAACATATTTTACTCAAATTTTAGTAGAAGCTTAAATCTCTTTGAATTAATAATGGATAGTAAGGTTATTTTATGCCAAATGACTTTAGTTTTTTTCTTGATAAACATAAAAATGCTGACTTAAAGTTCTAAATATAAACTCAAATCATAAGGCTATAAGACCTAATCTTTCAATCAATGCTATATACGCTTGAACGGACGTAAAATGCTGAAAAAAATTATTGTTTTCATTTAAACAAAGAAGTCAGTGCTTATTTATAGGAAGGTAAAAATGGGATCTTGCATTTAAATACAATGGTTTCAATGACGCGGATAAGCATTATAGAGTAGATTTCGTATCTCATGAAGCGTCACCCGGAATTTTGAAGCGTGTTTTCGATTCAAACACGTTTATTACGTATGGTTTTAAAAAATCACAAGTTAACAGCCTTATAATCAGGATGCTGGTTTTTAAACGAGCTTGTTTCTGACGACCACGTAGACGTTTGTACTATAAACGGAAGCTAATTTATTAGTATGCATAGTGTCATTGATTTTGACTGCCTTTACGGATTCAAATATATTTATTGGAAAACATTCAGGATAAAACGGAATTTTTTGTGCTCGTTTAGTAGAAAATTATGCTTTCATTGCACTTATCTTTGGAGAAGGATTATTTTTTGGTTTTAAAAAAAGTTTTGTAATTGCCAAATAATTATGAAACCTCCTGACTGCTATATCGGAATCCAAGGTCTATGAACTGCATCCTGTGTACATCCTGGTTAAGGAAAAGTACGTTTTTACCTACATTTTGAGAAAGATCTCATAAAGTTCTCATGAAATTTTGCAATAGATATAAGGCATGCTTTATACAGTAAAGGCAGCATTACAAAATTGACGAATACGATGTTCTATTTGTTGAGCTCAACTATCAGCTTGAATTATGATTCCAAAAAAGTGGCCCTTAAGCTTTTGTATGTCGATGGATTAAACAGAAGAATATAAAGAACAGCAACTGCATCGTTCCCGTTCAGTGTATCGCTTGTAAGTTAAGGATATATTCGACACCGTCAGATGACACTGACGGAAATTCCGAATACCAGTGTCGAATAAACCATTCACTATTTTATGAATTCCGCCTGCTCTCTTGGTAATAATGGATTCGTTTTTGAGATAACGTTGAATGCTCTCACTGAAATATGCTTCCATATATTTGTTTTTTTAGCTCTCTCTGTCAAAAAGCCTCTCAATCTCTGGTGTTTGCTCAATTTTCCGCCAATTTATCTTATTAATTCTGATAATATTTAGTTGATGATTAGAATTTAAAATGTGAATACACATGGACGTACCGTTATGGCGATTAAAGCACTAAAGTGCGTCCTGCCAGCATACACGGCAGCGAGAATGAATGCGATGAAGACGAACAAGACCATCAAGCCCAAAGCAACTGCCTCCTATAACAAAATAACAAACATTTCAGGTAAATAAGCAAAATTACTGAGTTGATTACGCATTTTGCGCATTGCTTGATCTAGCGGACTTTTTTTAAAGTACGCACATTTTACGATTCCATGTAAATAAGTGTACGTATTCATTTATGTTTCCTCTCACCGTCCTGCGTTTCCCGTTTTTACGTCCATTTTTACGTCCAATTCCCTCCGGTTTCCTTCAAGACATTCATAAGATTTCAGATTAAACGCGCCCTCATCTCATTTTATATTTTACTCATTTATGAATAATGCTTTTAAAAACACTTTGTTAACTCTACAATTATCATTTACAGTTATGCGTATTAATGTTTCTGATGATAGAGTTTAGACGGCAATGACACTAGAGACTGAAATAACCATTTTTTATCATCAGCTAGTCTTGTATCATCCTAACTGTTGAGCATCCGAGGTACAAACGTGCAATACTTGGAAAGCGGAATGTTACACTGCCACTATGCCCCATGTCCTGAGAGTTGCCGTTTTCCATTGGTTATATTTTAAACTTTTGAAACGCACTGGTGTATTATTTACCACCCTTCCACATTTGTATAACATTTCTGCGTTTCAAACTGCTGAAAGTCAATCTAGACGATTATAATTTGTTTGTAAAAGAAAAATCGATGACTTTAGTTTCGAAAACATGCTTTCAGTTTATCTTCAAAATATTCAACATGTTAGGATGATAGCCTAACCATAGGCTAGCAACCTTGTCGGCTCTCCTAAAACATCGAGCCTAACACCAGTCCGCTCCCAATACCGGTCTCGTCCCGAGGCTTAGACACAAAGAGTTGCAGCCCCAGTGGATATCGAGGACGCTGGAGATCAACTCAGCGAGACCCAGACAGCATCTCTAGCTTTTTTACACAATAAAACCCACCTCTCGGTGCATTCGAAAATTATGCCCTTCTTATTGTGTTCTTCCTTGGGGATTTCAACGGGGCATAATTCAACAGCGACGCACGTCAGATGTCATCGTAATAACACTAACGTCACTCAACCTGTTGTTATAGCACTACATACCAGTAAACATGCATAATTTGAAACAATGCTTACTACTTGCAAGAAATACATGCTTACAGCTATACATAAAACGGTACTCATATGCATCTGCTGCTCAATCAAAATTTCTTAGTACGGTAAATGCAAAAATAATGTGAAACGAAAAATTAATTTGATTGAAAGAACATAAAAGCTTAAAGGCTGTCTTACAAAGATATTGATGCCCTGATTACCATCGACCGCGAATATGTGCAGTAGAAGCAAGAGTAGACATATAATCCAGACGTAAATCGAGGCAAACAGCAGATAACCGCCGACACTCCATCCGACATTCACGGTAGTTGCTATTACAATCATCGTGACTAAGCCAAGTATGGCTCCAACAATTTTCAGAATGCCGGGTATGGTGGTGGCATATCCTCCGTTGACCATTTTACAATCTACTGGATTCTTAGCTGTACTTAGCATTTCTCCCATGTTGTTCTAATTTATATGCTGCCAAGCCCCAATGAAAAGCTAGTGCATTCTGTCCATCCAATCACATGCACCTGCCATCACAAAAAAAGGAGGATTGCAGAGGTAAGCATAGGAGGCCAATTGTTGTACCTTGCTAATGGGTTTTGTTCTTTAGGTTAAGTTACAAACAGGGCCCAAATATCTAACAACATAAGGAAGAATATGCAAAAAAGATAAAAATCATAAAGAAGTCAATAGATCTTCAAGTACGAGCTTAAAATTGCTGTAATCAGCTAACAGACAAAGCATAAAATAAACTTGACGGAATAAAATATTTTAAATTTGCAATACTTCCCATTGAAGAATTCAGAAGAATATCTGGTGAACATACCTTGCTTTCGACCAATTATCCTCGGGTCATTACGTTTATAGAGCGAGTCATAGGGATAAGAGAGGGGTGGGGTTAATAGCAAGCACCTGGTAAAACGTCCCACGAAAGTGTACAACACCTTTGGCTCAGCGTTGGCTAGCAACCACGATGCAGTTGAGGGAACCGGTTTTGGCGCGCAAAAGAACCTCCTTCAAGCCTTGAGATTAGCTTGGCCAACAGGAGCGTATTCGCCAGCATCTTTCTGCCCTTTTCTCCCTTCAAGCCCCCATCCTTTCTCCAGATAAAACAAACCCTCATCAACTCGCAACCAGCTGATTAGTATCAATCTCATCCTTCTCTTATTCCCATGATTTATTTGCCCGTAGTAATGGACACTATTAACAGCATGTTTTTTCCACTCGCTATATAAATGTAATGGCCTGAGGAGAATTTATTGAAAGCGGCGTACAATGTTGCAAGTCCTGCAAGCAACTTGCCTAAGTGTTTAAGTATTTGATTAGTTCTCTCATACCAGCAAAAACACATTAACGAAAACATAAATAATAATGAGCAGCATTAGGCAT
>JAYGXS010000006.1:21179055-21189708 GCA_036362985.1 Ligula intestinalis | reverse complement strand
GATCTACACCGGATGGTTGGGTATTTGGTGATAATTGTCCAATTGGATGTGTCAGGATTAGAGCTGACATGTGGAACGATGGCAGGATCGTCCACAAGCTAACTATTCCTTATGTCCCTTCAACTAACAGAACGTTTAGATGCAGATTCTTCGGAAATTGTGCCTATGGGAGTTGCACAGAAGGGCCGTTAGTACGTAGTGGATTCAGACTGACTAAAGGCTGGAACGTTTGCCTAAGTGTTCCCCGACGGGCGAAAAGGTTTGAGCAAGCTGAGCCCAGGCACAGGTTTTGGGGAGTCATGGCACTTGTTTCTGGACAGGGGGCCCGTGAACCATGACCTCACATGATTGTCACCGCTCGCGAGAATTTTGACCACATGAAATTTGAATAGGTAGCCGGTTCTCGCCGAATAAGCCGCGACTTTGTAATGATCGTTATTTCTCCGCACCACTGCCGCGTGTTCGGCAATTCGCATTTTCAGAAGGCTGTCATATCACCTGTCTCAGATGACCGCTGAGTGCAAATGCCGTACCTATCTGCTCTGGCTGTGAACCACTTAAAGAGCTTGTAGCCTTGCCGCAATAGCAATGATATGGGGAAAACTGTAGACATGATCCTGGTTAAAGATTTAACTGCCACAGTATTAAGCTCATCATTATTGCTCTTGAAATAATTCTAGAGATTTACACATTGATAGCAAAACGACCAATAGATTCGCCGTATTATTTTATTGACGCTTACGGACATTCGCCGATCACTCATTCGTCCCATTCTGCATTATGGCTCATTGTTGAGTTCCGCTGAGAGCAACACAGCGACCAGTATTCTAGGCTTAATGGTACAAAAGTCATGGGTTCAAGCCCAGGTGGGGAACCATTTCGGATTAAGTATGACCGGCTAATGAGCTAGAAATGACTAATTCCGTCTTCCGTGTGTTTTCCGGCAATACCGTTCGCACAAGCCTTTCTTAACGTGATTTTACGTTAATTTCCGTTAATCGTGCTAACTAAAAGATGCGCATCTACTTTACACTAATTACAATCTAGTATATCGTCTAAGCCGTCTAGATCAGGCATGATCACAGTTTTGTAAAATAAACGTTTGACAAAAACGAATCTACCGCATGGTATGCAAGCTTTCATTCATTTGGCAGTTTCGTATAGAAATCTTTAGCCAGGATGATCCCGACAAGGCGTGAGCTTAACCAATATTGTAACCACCGAAATCTATCAAATTTTACCAAATACATCAATAAATTAAATGATTCGAGTACTGATGTCAGCATTGGTGTACTCCGTAGCGCAAAGCTACCAAGAGTTCTCGCTTGTTCAGACGGGGAGAGCTTTAATTTTACTCTCGTTGTCATTGGTTCCGTTGATCCGAATTGGTTGATTGCTGATTGAAGACAAAAAACAAACCACGATAGCCCCTTCCAATCTACCTTGAACCTTCGTCTGTGATCCACACTTTGCATGCCCAACTCACAGACCTACCATTCGAGACAATGCCTCAAGGCATTACGACACGAGCATGTTCTTCGACCTCATAGAAAACCTTCCTCTCAACGACATTGAAGGTGGTGTGGTAGCTTGTAGTTCAAAAATAAATACCAAATACACTTCAGGTTAATAAATGTAATTCTTTTTGGAGGTTTAAAAAAAGACTTGCAAACGTGTAAGTCAACCGTCAAGACCTCCGCCGGTACTCCCTTCTCTACAGGCCCAACTTACCGGCATACCACTCGAGACTAAGACGTTGTCATCAAGGCCCCGATGCAGGAACTTCAGCTGGGCGTAGGTGGATGACTCTCGCTTCACAAAGGTCTACCATCTGCGTGCTGAGTGGAGGGCCGCGTGCCCATAGCGAAATTTAATATGCGCAAAAATTTGGGGTTCATATATCATATCATGTTCATCATCCTCGAAAGAGGAGGAAAAAGATGAGGCCAGAGCTGGGTCATTAAACCTAAGGGTCCGCTACCAGTGACCGAAAAGTTGGCGCAGGTCTACAGCATCTCTCGCCAAGGTTTTGTAGCAAGGTATGTCGGTGAAACAGGCAAACGTCTTGGCTGCATGAGCACCACCTCGCAATCAACCACAAGGACGAGCTTTCGATGGCCTAAGGCCACGTGCAGCAGCGAAACCACGTTTTCGCATTTGGGAAAGCAAGAGCGATCGAAATGGCCAGTGACAAGATGTCTAGGCTGTGCTCGAAAGCTGGTCGTCCACTGGTACACTAAACAGAGCCATCGAGTTAAACCGCACCTACCAAGCGATCAGTGCAATGCTCATGCCCGCACAGAACGGGACGAGAAGGGGGACGAATGAAGATACGCAGAACCGACAGCTGGCGCTCGCGAGGGGAGGTGGCACCGATTGTGTCTCACAAGACCGGCGTGGCACGCATTCGCACGAAGCACGCGAGGTAGTGAGTGCACTGAACGAGGGGGAGGCCGAGGACACGCTGAGGCAGAACCAATAAGGACAGAGAGGATGGCGCCAATCAACAGCCAACGGGCGAACGAACACCAAGCTCGCGGCGAGCAGCATTAATTCAAGGACGGTGAAAGAGTACTCTCCCCGCTCTGGCGATAAGAAGGAGCATGTTTTCGAAACGTCAGCATAAATACAATTTGGACACCCCCTTGCTCTCCTCTTCTGGGGTTGATGAACACGCTACAGCACATGTATAGAAGGATTACCCCGAAATAAGAATTCATCCGAAAGAGGAATATGAATATGTTGCATTGCAGGACAATTACCTACGCATATGTTCTTCCACTAGCCAATGCCACTTGGGCTCTAGTCGTATTCTTATTCCATGTGTCATCTTGTGTTGCACAACTCCCTGCTTAATGTCGCGTGTGTGTCCCTAACCAACAACAGCTATTTCGAAGGAATTTTTCAGTAATTTGCTCCACTTGTGAATCAATGGAATCCACACCACCGAAGGCAGGTTTGCAGCTCTCATCATCTTAACAGCCAGGGCCTGTCGGTAGCCGTGCGCTTGAACAACACCTGGTAGGTTTATTCGGCCAGTCTGCTGCAACGTATGGAATACACCAATGCGGACCGCGTAGATACATTCCTTTAGAGATATCTGTATCCCAATCACTTAATTTATTGAGGTGTCGGTAGATTTGACTGATTTCAATGGTCGTAATGCTGATTAATCTCACGCCTTGCCAGTGCTATCCAGACTAAATCATTGGTCACGGAACTGCCAAATGAATTTTCAAAATATCCCAGAAACCTCCTTGACATTCCTTGTATATCAGCTATTGCTCTCAGACGTTTACGGGGATCATGCTTGATGTAGCCGGCTTTGATTATCTCCTAAAGTATTTTATTCCCACGCGTAATGGCTTGTGGTATCGGAGGTGGGGAACTTCACACATGATTTTATTCAGTGACAGAGACCGAATAGCAAAAGTCAAAGAAACATTTTATTGTTCGATGAATAGTGTCCGGCCATGGCTTTAGTCGAACACCACTTCGACAATTCCTGTTACACAATGGCGTGATATCGAGGGCTTTATAACTGCCTCAGTCGGCGGACGACAACGAGTGTGTCAAAATCACCTGAGCCGTCGTTTTTGAAAGGCCGGAGATATTCTTGAGACGCTATCTCAGAGAGTGCGGACCATGTAATTTAGGAGTCAGTTAGGGTAAAATACTTCTACCAAATTTTCTCTTTAAATATATAAACTTAATTATTATTTTTTCAGTTGCTGATTGATGAAGTTTATTTAGCATGAAATTGATTGACATATTCATTTATAAAGTTTAAAAAACAATTGTGCGTCAGAGTCGGATGATCTGTTATGCTACGTGACACTTTTACTTAGCCGACTCATTTCAGTTCAACAATAAGGTTAAGTGTATGCTGGTTATGCATGAGTTCATAGATAACCACAGAAATATGAACGAACTTGCCATGCCTGGCTTCCATGAATGTTATTAAGATGTGACATTTTTGATTTCCCAGAAAGTAATCTGTAATCTTGAGGAAATCAGTTTATTTGAGGCTTTGTAGGCCAAAAGTTATGATATGGTACCGCTTTTGGACCAAATGTTGCCCGACACATCGGAACCACACGTTCTTTTTTGCACCTCGATGCATCTCAAAGGCTAAAATGTGTAGGTCTGGTGAAATAACGTTGCGTGTAAGCTTGAAAGACTATGCGATAAAATTTCCAGAAAACTTCCTTTCTAAATTTTGGCAGGAGACAAAATATGGAAGAATCTTGCTTGATGATCTATATAGAGCCATGTCTGTGTGCTTCTTTAACTTCATAGGCGCGTTCCTACAGGCATTGTTAATCGGAGTCGATTGTTTTGAACTGAAGCCCCTTGAACGGGTGCGTGTCCATGGTCCGTTAACCCCCTGATCTTACTATTAATTGCTACCCATTAAAAAATATATTTACCCTAAGTCTTAGAGTGTTTATCGTAAATAACGGCAGCATGGAGTTTCGGGTTGTCTGATTGGCTAAGAATAACCGTTCTCTCCTCCTTGCAAGCTTGGTAAGTAAAGGAAGAAGACCGCTACGTGTGACCATTTCGAAGTGTTACTTATAATTATGCCTTAATCGTCTCCTACATAAGAAGAAGAGAAAGGCGGGTTCGTGGACCGAATGATATTTAAACTGACGTTTGGGAACCCTTCTCGCTTCCATCGTCAGAATATTGTATTTGCTGCGTCCGGTGGTCTTGAGTTAGCCAGCTTTGCCGTCTGCCCCGTATTATACCCGTGTTGGACGCGCGAACACTCACCTGTCTGTTTGTTGCTAAATGACCGTGTAATTGACCGCTGGTGGGCTCGTGCGACATTTATCCCCTTGGATGGTTGTAGTAATCGTTGGCAATTCAGCGTACTGACTGGCCTGTCCATAGTCCACCGATGGGTAAATCAGTTATTCCTGTCCACGTGAGTTGGGCCCAATTTCGTGGGCTCGGCGATGAGGAAGTGTTCCATTGTGATCTGTGGTTCCTGACTGGATCCTTCCGTATTTTCCTCTGCTCCCAATTGAAGTCCACTTTGGAGTGCACCTTGCCTTCATGTTGGCCTTGTTCGAACTGAGTTGAGCCTCGTACGTAATGCGCGGTAGGTGGTATGAAGGTATATGGCTCTCTTAAGTGTGCCAGTCGAGGACCAACTTTCCAGCAGCAGTCTATCCGTTTTCTCAATGGCCATAAACAACAATAAACAACTCATCCTTACGGTTGATTACGCAGTTGATGCTCATGCAACATTATATCAAGCCGTTCCCTTGTTTCACCAACATACCTTGCATCGCAGTCTTGGAATGCTATGCTGTAGACTACGGCTGACTGTTCCCTCAATTGTAGCTGGTCTTGGGGCTTCACTATTTGCAAAGGGGGATAGTTCACTTGAGCCCAGCAACGGTCAAACTGACGGTCAGTCAGCAGTGAAGTGGCAGATCAATGGTCGTTCACCAAGCACATATATAATACCGGGCATATTTAAAGACTGCAACAGAACAAATACCCCAGCTACTTTGAAAGTGGAACCAAGACAGTGTCCGAAAATTTAATCTCAATGCAATTAGGTCCATGTCCTCGTACCTTCTTCTTCATATATATGTTTACTATATATATGTATATCATGCCAGTATCGAGGCAATCTTCGTAGGTGGATGGAGAGAACGTATAGGTTTACATAAACGGAATATGAAAACTTCCGAAATAGGAATATGCATGCGTTAAATTGAAAATGATTAAAATATTCCCCTGCCCTTTCACTAGCCACAGCTACTTCGATTTCATCGCTTTTCTAATTGCAGTTCCCTCCTCACTTGCACCGGTTCATACTTAATGTCGTACGCATAACTAGCAAACATTAAACGTTTCAAAGGGACGTTTTTTAATGAAGAAAAGCGAAATTTTATCTGTTCGGCAGACCTGGAGACCGGCGTGTGCGAGGTCTGAATGAAAAATGAAAGCAGTCACAGGAATTTGTGCGTAGGCTGCTTTTTTTTCGTGATTAATTAGTTCATGCGGCCTACTTGACTAACTGCAAGTTTGCACTCGAAGTAAAACCGCCGCACTCGAGGGCTTACTCGCCTAAGCAGGCATACAAGGGTGATGTGCACGTGTGCAGGTGTTTTTCAAATCTCCAAAAAGTATTAGAATTCTTAACATAAAGTGCATTTGGTCTTCAGCTTTCATTGCATGCAACCTCACCTCTACTTCCGTTGCAAGGCAGGTTTTCTATGAGGTAGGAGAACGTGCTCATGCAGTTATACCTTGAGGCTTAGTCTTGAGTGGTAAAATAGGATTTAAGGCTATCACGGTTAACCCAAACACCAACAATCTTGGAGACCCTTGTTTCCTAGGAGATAGGAAATGTCTTAGGAAGGCAAAGTAGACGGAACAGTGTATTATTTACAGAAGGGATAACGGGTAGGTTGCCAATACGTCTTGCAGGACTTCCGACCGTGAGGTCAGTTGGAGAGGCGGCATCGGCGCGTCCGAGCCGCTGCTAGGCACAATCCCAAGTGAGGTTAAAGAGCCATTAGGCCAGGAGGCAGAGAGAGAGAGCGGGTCTATTGGCTAGTTCGGCCTTTGATTCGTTGGACACCGTGTGGGTGAACCGTATGTGGGTGAATAGCCTATGGCTCGACACCGTTGCTGGACATCGTGGGTTGCCTGTGTCTTGCAGCAGTCGCAACATCCTTGAGGTCCAGACAGATTGAGATCACGAGAGGAAAGCCAGACAACGAGCAGGCAACGACCCACTACAGTAGACCGGTTAGTTAGGGTTGTAGAGAAGGGATCACCAACACAGGTGCAAGGCAGATTGGAAAGGGTAATCCAGGTTTGTTATCCGTCTCCAGTCAGCATTCAACCATTTTGGATCACCGAAATGTATGACAACGAGTGTCGGCTTAAAGCTCTCACCGTCTGAACGACTAGCTTCTTTCGGTAGCTTTGCGCTTGAAATATATTGGCTGGATTGTTTTGACTAAGGTCGACCAACGCCGACCGCGTAAATTGATTCCCCTAGCCACATCTGTACCCGAATCATTTAAGTTATTGATGTACACATCTCGTAGATATGATAAATTTCGGTAGTTAAAATGATGGTTGATATCAGATTTGTCCGAGTTATGCAGGTTGAAAATTTCTTTGCGAAACTGCCTCATAAATTATGCAAAGTTTCCAAAACATGCGCTAAACTCATTTTTGTCGGACGTTTACTTAACAAGACTGTGATCATGCCTGATCTAGCGGCATTCTGTGATTTCCTGGATTGCCACATCCCATGCCTGACAATTTGTGGTATCGAATCTGGAAAGCTGCAGACATTATCAGCACGGCAGCTGTATGATCCGACTGATATTTGAAGACATTATTTTATCCATTGGCAGAGACCGAATACCCAGAGTCAAATAACAATTGACCGGTCCTAACGAACTTTGTCGAGTGAGGTCTTTGGTGAAACACCACTCCTACACTTACACGTGACCACCGGCGCTAGATCGTGGACAATATTATTTAACTCGCTAGGCGGACCACAACGACCTACAAAAACCACGTAAGCCGTATTTTTGATGGCCGCAGATGTCTTTGAGACGCTAGCGCAGAGAGTAAAGACCATCTCATTTGGGACAAATTGATGTTCTAAGATTCACAAAATAATTTAACTAATTTCTGTTTTAAATTATAGCAACTTCATTTCTTTTTTATGTGTCAAATTATGAAGTTGATTTTGCATAAAATTGATTGAGGTATTGAAAGTTCTGCGTCTGCATCGAACATTCTGCCAAACTAAGTGAAACTTGTCGATCCGTTTCAATTAACAAAAAAGAGAAATCGTACACTGGCAATGTATGAGTTCACTGTTAACCATAAGGACATGACATTTTTAATTTCTCGCACAACCTATCATGCTCGGCTTTCCCAATTATTAGTAAACTGCTGAGAATCAATGATGAACGTTCACACTTACGCTAACGCCATGCCAGCTGGTAGTATAGGCAAATAGTGTTACCGGCCAAGAGGTTCGGGGGGGGGGGAGGCTACTTGGGTCTGGCTAGGACGGGCTGACTCAGTTTCCCTTGTCTCTGCCAGTAATACTCTCAACGTGCTGAGTTTTGAGTTTTGAGAAACAAATCGCTAATTTTGAGTGAATTAGTTTATTCAAGGCTTAGTAGGCTTAGACCAAAAGTGGTATGAGTATTTGAACCAAATATCGCTCGACAAATTGGCATAACCATTTACCTGGCAACGGATGGGCAACAAACCGCTGCTCCTCATAATTGTGAGTTGTCCGGCTCATTAGTGCGTTCTCCAACGTGTTCTGTCTGATTCTTGGTAGCTACTCCAGTTTTTCCTTAGTCACGAATTCACCATGTTTTTGCCCACAGTCCAATACATCTCAAATGCCACAACAGAATGGTCGGGTACGAATAAGGTACGCGTAAGCATGAAAGGCCATGCGATACAATTTCTTGGAAACTGCCTGTCTAAATGTCAACAGAAGACAAACGGTGGGATTGACTTGTGTGACGTATCCATGTAAACAATGCAACCGTTGTTGTTTAACTGCATGGGTACTTTCTTAAAAGCCGTGACAACTGGGGCATGTGGAACTGAAGTCCCTGCACCGGGTGTTTGCCCATCATCTGCTAACCTACTGATATTTCTATTAGTTTCTACTCCTCAAAATAGGTTTATCCTTAGTATTAAACTGGCTATGGAGAAGTTCTGGTAAGGTGGCTGGCTTACAGCTCTCGTTCAGACATCCTTCTTGTCTTAGTTCAAGCAGAATAAATACCACCACTCATGGTAAATTTAACTGCTATATTTACTTATGCTCTAGGGTAGATACAATTTGTAGGTGTCAATGACAATTTCCTCATTGTTAAAACCGCTGAAATAAAGCAACTATGTTCGATTGTTCCGAATATCCAATTCGAAATGGAGGTGGAAAGAAATGACTAGCTAACATTTATCGATGTCCTGGTGCGCCAGTGTATTCAAGTGGACTAATGCAATCTACAGTATTCAAAAAGGTGACCAGCACTCATCGAGCACCGCACTTCAACAGCAGTCATCCCATGTGCTACAAACGTAGCTGTGTTCGCTCTCTTTTGCAAACTGCAGCACGCCAGCCGCCAGCAATGCCTTGAGGAACTCTTCCGACCTACTGGATACCTAAAGTCATTTATCAAAAGAAAACAAGCACCGAATAGACATATGACTGCAATTGCAATAGCAACCCCACGTCCTTAGGGGTATTTCCTACATAAAAAATGTCTCCGAAGCAGTCTCATGCCTGTTGCAACTTACTGGCGTAGGCAAAGCTCATCAGCCACAGGCGACAATACGCCACCGGGCGATGCAGCCTTAAGACAGAATGCCTCCTATAGAAACCTATGCTGTTTTCAACGATATACTTTGCGACGATACGTACTGCGATAACGTTGAAGAAACAGGCTGAAAATTGCAGACATGCCTACAGCAACACAAACTAACATCTCGGAAACTGAACTCAAACTCGCAACTTGCAGCACATCGTATAGACTGGCCATGACTTCGATCTTCAAGGAGCGACCATTGTTAGCCAAGGAACCTCAAAAGTCGAAAGGCTGAAGTTCGAGGCATGGTACTCAAATACCAATTCTCTTAATGGGAATCTAGACCTCCCCGCGGCCAGCATGCGGAAAAAATATAGAACAGCGCCAAACCAAAGGTAAGAAATGTAAGTGAAGAAGACCCCAAAACGAACCGGCCGGTGACCAGGACACTACATCGGACGACATACAACACAACGTCAGGCAAATGAAGTATCGTCCCAATTAACGATTCCTCTTCTTCTCAAATACAACACAACGGCGCAGCGATAACAACTGACTCCCTTTGGCGAAGATAAGCGAAACGATAGAGATTCAAATTTAAGCATTGAAATAACAAACTATGTATATGAGAAATTGCCACGAATACGACAGGCTTGCCCGCCCCTCTAGGTGTTCCCTCCTTGGGTGTACGAGGGAAGTGGAGGGATTTTGGGTGAGGTAGATAGTGGTTTTCCCGCCGTCGTTGCCGTAGGGTGACACGTCCGACCCAGCCACTACCCTCATGTTTACGGGGACCTTAAGCGCTGAGGTCGAACCGCCTGCTCCGCCACAGGGGTCATGCGGCCAATCGACTCCCAAGGCCTCCTGTGTTGGTGGAAAGGGGTACCGTGTGTTCATAGAAGCGAAGAAGCGCACAAGCTGGGACAACTCCCCCTCCTGTTCCTCGGTCACTTTCGAGTGCTACTCAACTCTGAGGGACTTTGGTCGCCCTTATAATGTGCACGAGTATTGTCTGTCCACTGCATGTCATTAAGGACAGTTGTATGTACCTCGCGTACGTGAACGCTCGTCGGCTATCTTACATATCAGCCCGCATGAAACCAAGAACGTGCGTAAGCTTGCTGCTTTCAATCTTTTCATAGTAGCCTAATTTTCTTAACAACTACATTAAATTTGCTTTCTTGGAAACATTTAATTCTACTAAAGCTGGTTCTAATTTCACTACTCAGTCCAGATACAAATGTAAATCTTAGCTTACGCAGTCCTGTCTCTTGGTTATATTTGCTTAGGTTTGGTATTGTAGTTTAGTTCTCAAAGCCTAGTTTAA
>JAYGXS010000006.1:21164307-21179045 GCA_036362985.1 Ligula intestinalis | reverse complement strand
ATTGTGTGGGAGCCTGCAGCTGTCGGGTTTAGGGCTAAGATGGTTAACCCTAACGCTTAAAATCTTCGGGACCCTGGTTCTGCCCTCAATGCGGACGAGCGCGTTAGCAGCAGTGGCCTTTCGGCCGTGCTCGCCTATGTGAAGTGAGTCACGAGAACGGAGAGGGGTGCCGGGACTTAGCGCCTGATCACCGGCGGCATTTGACACGCAGGGCAAAAGCGCTGTCCGTCAGATCCTGGGTTCCAAGTGGCTGCTAGGGCCTCTTCAATTGCATTGTCAGCAACAATGTTGTCCTCTAGTACCGTACTTGTAGCACCTGTAGGATGCATATCTTGTTACTGAACCTCTAATAGTGCTATAGGAATTACTAAGCCTTCATGACTAGTTTATTGCGCAGAAGGTCGCTTCATTATAGATAAAGGTAGCTCTGTAAATTCGGCACAAACGAATGTACTGTATAAAATCAATGACACGGCTCGACAAATTATGATCCCGATTTCGTGTTCACATGTAGTGGACCTTAAAGCCACGCCTGACTCATCACGCCAACGCTGCGGTTACCGTGATGGCCTGTATATCGCTCAAGGGCCTGGCCCATCTACTGACACACATGGCTGAATCTCGCAAAAGCAACCAATCACAAGCCCGCTCACACATCACCTGAAGTTGGTGGCTGTAGCCGGCGACAATTGGGGATTCCGCTCAGGTGCGTCGCGGCCGGCGACACCATTCTGTCCTACGGGCCTCGCGGTCCTATGCCCTGCAAGACCTATTGGCAAACTTCCCCTTATCCCTTCTGCAAACAATACACTGTCTCGACTACTCTGCCTTCCCAAGACTTCTCCAATATCCTAAGGAACCGGGCCTCGAAGATTGTAGCTGTTAGGGTTAATCATTTTAGCCTTAACTCCTATGCACATGTTGTCTGACAAGAGACAACTAAATGCTGATAACTGAAGTATCCTGAAAAAAGGCACGACATACCTCTATAAGTTGATGGTGCTGATGTTAACTCGTCTCCACTGTCCAGCACGATTTCCTTCGGCGTAGATATGCTTTGCACTCTTTTTGAAAGTACTAACTCCAAACGTAGTTTTGGAAGTACCTGGGGTTAATCGCCACCCCCTCTAAGTGGCAAATCATCTTCATGCGTTTTGTCGCAATGAATGTTTAACGTGTGTCCATTCTGACTCCGTGGCAGATCGAACCAGAACAGAGGTGGTGGCAGCGACGGAGGTGGCAGTGGCGGTGTCGTTAAGATGTCTGAAATAGAAAATTCCAATACCAGCGTTGATCTCGGTGCGCAGGTGGGCTGCTACGGATACGACGGGAGCTTCGGCGCCGTCACCCGCGGCTGCGGAGTTGCTGGCGATGGTAACTTTGGCGGCGGTAGCTTCGACGATAAGCATTGAATTGTTGGTGTTCATAGCTTAACCGGCTTGATGACCAGTAAATCCAATGGAGCTGGTGAGGGGAGTTGTAGTGGCTGTACCAGCGTGAGCAATGGCTCCGGTGGGGCTGGAATCAGTGAAATGATGGAGATAGCGTCTCAAGAATATCTCCGGCCATTCAAAAACGACGGCTCAGGTGATTTTGACACACTCGTTGTCGTCCGCCGACTGAGGCAGTTATAAAGCCCTCGATATCACGCCGTTGTGTAACAGGAATTGTCGAAGTGGTGTTCGACTAAAGCCATGGCCGTACACTATTCATCGAACATTAAAATGCTTCGTTGACTTTTGCTATTCGGTCTCTGTCACTGAATAAAATAATGTGTGAAGTTTCCCACCTCCGATACCACAAGCCATTACGCGTGGGAAGAAAATACTTTAGGAGGCAATCAAAATCGGCTACATCAAGCATGATCCTCGCAAACGTCTGGACGCAGTAGCTGACAATAAATGAATGTCAAGGAGGTTTCTGGGATATTTTTAAAATTCATTCGGTAGTTCCGTTACCAATGATTTAGCCTGGATAGCACTGGCAAGGCGTGAGATCAACCAGCATTGCGACCATTCAAATCAGTCAAATCTACCAAACACATCAATAAATTAAGTGATTGGGTTACGATTCATAAGACTCTACCTTTTGCTGAATAAATGCCTTCGTATTATATTTGATGGCGAAATAGAAGACTTGTTCTTCATATAATCATCAATATGCTCTGAACGAAAAACTTGTGGTAAAAAACAAGCAGTTTTCAAATATTAAGAATCGCATTGCTTTAAGGATGTCGAAAAATTGTTTTTTGCATTGTCAGGCACTAAATAGGAAAGCTATTAATCACTTCGGCCAGCAATTTATAACGCCGCCTGCGGCAGTAATGGCGGATAACTGCGCCATTGGTCGGGCCCAAGGTCACAGAAAAGTAATCATTAGAATTTAAGGATGACCTGCGTCACAACTGCTCTCGACGAAGGACGCGATGTTGACTCCAACGAACTTGATATTTCGATATATGAAATGGTGGAAATGTTTTGCGGACTTATCTAGCGCTCCTAGTGTACCGTACGAAGATGTTATGTTCAGTCAGAATTTTGATGGAACACCTTACGTTTACAGCGGCAAGCTCACTTTCTGTCTCTTTTATAATGCCCTGTTTTATCATGTTATTGATCGGACCAAAATTTTACCTTTACATACAAGAAGTAATACGTGTACATGCATTGCTCAAAACCTTTCTGCGTACATATGTTAGCCTACATCAATCGAGCCTCCAAGTTGACATGATTTTTTGAAACCTTATACGCGAAATGGAACAAAGGAATTGCAGTCAATTGGTAGGAATCCAAGTAGAATCAGTCTCCTGTGAAAACAGATGCTGCTTCTTTGTGGTTAGAAGCCATGTGAACTCGTCACTTTTGTTAGAAATCTAACAATGCTGCTCGACATAACGTCTATATGTGTGATAGTAGCATCCTTGCTGATATGGCTACCCATTGTAATAAATGCACATTAACATTGTGAGCAGTTCTCATTTCACCCGACATAGGCGACGAAATGAGGAAGTTGGTCATGTCATCGAAGGGTAAGTGCCATGTACTCATGTTTTAGACGTCAGATTACATCAGTTGATATAACACCCTGACTTACCTGTTCACTGTACGTCAGTTTTGATAGTGATGATGGAGTTCTTCATATATTAAGGTTTAATTAATTGACTAATTTATTTTCTGCCTAAAGCAAGTCTTATGTTCCAGCATTTAGTCAGTCCGAATCCACTACGTACTAACGGCCCTTCTGTGCAACTCCCGTAGGCACAATTTCCGAAGAATCTGCATCTACACGTTCTGTTAGTTGAAGGGACATAAGGAATAGTTAGCTTGTGGACGATCCTGCCATCGTTCCAGATGTCAGCTCTAATCCTGACACATCCAATTGGACAATTATCACCAAATACCCAACCATCCGGTGTAGATCAGCGCCCTCTAGACGGAATACTGAAAGGTCTGACAAGACAACTGCCGACTGCGTCAGTTCCCTGAATTTAAATACAGAAGACGTTAACACCTAAAAAGGACACCTGGGTCCGCTTGTGGACAAAACAATGCCAACAGACCAGAAAGAAGAGAAATGCACAGTGGATAACACAGCTACCGCTTCATGCAGCTGTATAAAATCGATATCCTCCTTGTCGCAAACTTTTTCAAGCGATCCCCAGACAAATCGTCCGTAAACCCCGACGATGTGCGGTATTTTCACCCCAATCCATCTTCGCGATCAGGCAGATTAAAATTAAGCCAATAATCCCCATTAGCCCCGTAGAGGCAACCACCTGCTCGACAGAAGCGATCTTTGCTATCCGTACTACAACCTTAAACACTAATGTCCCTGGCACCATCATGACTACCTAAATAACCATTAAATTACCACATGGAGTTGGAGTCGCAGACAGGCCGGAAGCAACCATAAGACGTCAGATCATGAAGCCGAAAGACCCTTTGCCACGGCAAGAAACACTTGGATTCAGCTACAAGATCTGGAGCAGGTATGGGCAGAGTAACCACGTCGGAGAAGATGGCAGTCTTCTCAAGCCGCGAATTATCGAACACGCGGCAGCGGTGCGATGAAAGGGTGACAATTTTCATGCGGCTCATTCGATGAGACCCGGACACACGTTCACATTCGAGGTGGCAATGGAGTAAGCCGACAATAACTTGAGTCATGGATAACGGGCCCCCACTCCATCAACATATACAACGATTTGCCCAATCCATATTCGGTGCTGAGACTGAATTTGACCAAAGCAAATCGCCGTTCGGGGAACATACAGGCCACTACGTCATCTTATGCCAACGCCACAAGGCCAGATGATCATTGCTGACACAACGAATCAGCGCAAAGTCAAAGGCATGTACCGATTCTTTTCTGTGTGTTTTAATTTTACGCAATAACCCTTTCCACACGCAAACCGTTTCTGCTACTGTTTTGTGAGTATGTCTCTGATGACGAATCCGCGACGACTTTCGAAGTGTTAGACGAATAAACATATTGTCTCAGCGATCTAATCCTCCTCTTCTTCGCAATGGAAATTTAGTTTGTCGTAATGTTGCCAAGGGCATTAGTGTTTTATGTTGCAGTACGGATAGCAAAGATCGCTCCAGTGGAGCAGGTGGTTGCCTATTAGGGGCTGATGGGGATGATTATCCTAGTTGTAATCTGCGTGATCGCGAAGATGGAGTGGGGCAACAAGCATGGCACATTACGTAAGTGTTAGTTCAATCATCACAAGCGATGATGTCCACCATTTCACTGATTTCAGCCCCACGAGAACAATTGCTCACGCTAATAAACCCACTACAACTCCCCCCACCGGCTCCATTGGATTTGCTGGTCATAAAGCCGGAATATCGTCGCTGCTTCCGCTGGCAACGTTGCCATTGCCAGCACATCCGCAGCCGGAATTGACGGCCCCACAAGCTCCCATCGTATCCGAAGCAGTCCTCCTGTCGACTGACGTCAACTTTGGTATAAGAATTATATATTTCGCACAACTTAACGACACCGCCACCAGACAGCAGATGACGGGCCAGCAGCCGGTGCAGGGACTTTAGTTCCACATGTCTCAGTTGCCTCGGGCCTTAAAAAAGTGCCTGTTCGGCAATCGAAACACGGTTGCATTGTTTAAATGGATACGTCACACAAGTCAATCCCACCGTTTGTCTCCTGTCGACATTTAGAAAGGCAGTTTCCAAGAAATTGTATCGCATGGCCTTTCATGCTTACGCGTACCTTATACTTACCCAACCATTCCATTATGGCCTTTGAGATGTATCGAGCTGTAGGCTAGAACATGTGGGACTTCTGCCTCAAGAAGACTGGAGTAGCTACCAGAAATCAGATGGAAGACTTATGGGAACACAGTAAAGAGCCGGACTACTCACAACTATGACGAGCAGCGGTTTTTTGTCTGTCCGTTTTCAGGTAAATGAATATCCCACGGTGATACCGATGTGTCGGTAACATTTGGTCCAAAAACTTATGCCACTTTTAAGTGTAAGCCTACAAAGCCTTAAATGAACTGACGTTCTCAAGATGAGAAATTTTTTCTAAGAAATCAAAACTCAGCAGGTTGATATTATTACCAACAGAGAAAGGGGAAACTGAGTCAGCCAGTCATATCCTGACACAAGTAGCCTCAGTATGTGGTGTTGCAAAACTTGCGACTCGAAACGCTTTAGGACTGCCTCTGCTTTAACTCAGAAAATGGGCAAACCCATTGGCGTGACCTTGACGTGCTCGTACAAAGTTCCGTTGAAGTAAAAGTATGTTTTGTGGCAGATCTTTAGGAGCTGGAGTATTTGGGCGTGCTCGGGGCGATTCTCAGTCTCATCGTATTTCTTTCTTTGGAGTTAATAAATAGTCTCCACGACCATGTCCTGTGGAAAAGAAGTAAAAAGGGACGTAAAATCAAAGGAAGCCGTGCTATCATTTAACTGGAGGCTTATCTCTTTAGGTTTCTCCAAGAATTTTAGTGAAGAACTGACTGTTGTGTCTGAAGTAGTGGTCCAGAATTTTCAGCTGTCAAAACAGCCACTTATTCAGTCGGTAGGTTGGAAATCCTTTGAGAGGAGCGTGCCCACTTTGTGCAACTTTGGGAGACGATAGAAGCGGACCAGGGTCATTTTTTGCGCTCTCGCTATGTGTCAGTCGGTTGTTGATATTGCACTTGAGTTTTCCATTGCCAGCAGCGTTGTGTTGATCTCGAGTTTTAGCCTTTTTGGGGGTGGACTTGCACGGGCCGTAGGAATGAAGATCGTTTAAGAAATTTAGGGTTTTGTTAATGTAGTCTGTCCCATCCAATACGACATTGGCCAGCCACCTGCCCGCCGGCACGATAAGGAGGACACTGTCAGCTCTGAGTTTTTTAAGTCCCTTACTGTCGTCCTTGGAGAAAGCGTCTTGTGATCTATGAGCCATGAAGGCGGAAAACATCTGGGGGACGTATTATATTTTTCGTTTCGTCAGTCGCTTGTGTTTGGCTGAGAATTTATTATACTGCAGCGGGCATGTTAGCCGGTCTAGCATTAGCTGTGTTGAATGATGTTTCATGCCTTAACACCTGCATTTTTTCATCTGTCAGGTTATATGATGACAGGTTGTGCACCCGTTTGTTATGCTTCTATGAATTTGGCGAATTAGCTTGTGAAACTTGATCTCCAGTAGTCGTTTCGCTTTGTGCTCGTGGGCTCGTTCGTTCACCCTCTGCTGAAACAGGTTTGTACCATTCTCGCCTATGAATTCAAAGCACTCTTTATTCTCCTCGTCGGTAATTGCAAAGCCTCGAGTGAAAGTCTTTAAAGAGCACTCAGATCAAAGCTTTGCCATGCTTCAATTCTTTGCATCTCGCCAAATCTGAATTAAACAGAGATCGGTACTAAACACACTTCGGGTAAAAATTATTGTTGAGAAACCTCTGCAGGAACTGGAGTCGGACAGGAGAGAGGTTATAGTCCTAGCGGGAGGTCGGATAGAGCTATCAGGCAGGAATTCGTATAAAAGAGAATAGCTTCGGCAGTTAACATTAAATTGATAACCGTAGGTTGATTGGAGCAACCGTAAACAAATAGAAAGCGTATATTATGTTTGCGAAAGGTATACATATCAGTCATTTTACACTTGCGCAGTTGGAAGCGCTGGACACTTTTGCAAAAGCCACTATTTCACAGTCGCCTGAATTAAATATATCTTGTATTTTAAAAATTTTACTCGGCCTGAATTTGAGAGGTATTTTTTGCTAAACGACGCTTACACGTTATGGAAAATTCACCATCATCGACAAAACTGCAACACAATGCTGTAAGCAATTACAATTTTCAATTTTCAGAACTAAAAAAAAGTGTTATGGCAGACGTCGCGGACATTTTCTTACCTGACTGATTAGCTTATCAACCTACATTTGCAGCTTCCCCTCTTGGTTGTCTGTGTGGTTTGCCATTTTTGGCTTCTGAGCGCATGTTGTTGCATTTCATAAAAATATGCCTTGCGATTTGTAAGTAAAGAGCATTTAACCCTTCAATCGGAAGTGAATGGCGAAGTGGTTTCGTTAGGTATTATTAAAATTCGCTAACCAAAATTGTGCGAAAGTGCCAGCCTTGCAGCAACCCTGGTGACTAAGGCATAGCATCTGCTCTAGCTTTGCAAATATTGTCATGTGTTAAAGCCCCATCATGGTCGGCAATTCTTTCAAAATTTGCATTGCTATCATGTAAAAATCAGTCAAGTACTTTTGAGAAGTCCTTGGGATAATGTTTTGAGCTTCATGTCCTCTTGCATCGAAATGTATTAACAGGAAAATTGCAGCCATAAAATAATCAAAATGATTTACAGAATACCCCGAACTGTATCGCTTTTGTTGCAAAAGTAACCACAATTTTTCATCATGCATTTATATAATGTGAGGTTAAATTTTTTGTGGTGCTGAAATTAAATAAAGCCTTGGCTTCCTCTTTTCGGAATGTTTCCTTTCATCATCATAATTTTCGACTTGTAATTTTGAGTACTTGAAAGTCTATTAAGTCTAACGTACTAACGCATATTTTAGGAAAGCAGAAGCCTGATATTTAAACAATATAGCTTTCAAGGGGGAAGGCTTAGCTAAATTTGTGAGCTAAAGCTTCTCGCAAACGCCTATGAGGCGTTATTGCTGCGGCTAACATGTGGCAGGTCAGACATATGACGCGACTAATTGGCTAGGGTTGGTGCCACCATGAGAAGGTATTCAGTGATGCGAATTCTTGACGCCCTCTGAAAGAAAAAAATCTGATATAAAAACCAGCTGTGGTCCCCGTCACACCTCACTCACAAAGAAAGCCAAGCAACCTCTGGCTACAGGAGACGGTCTTCCCTACTGAGATTTGAGTCGTTTTGTACACGGATATCCCGCATCAAGGTGAGATTTCGCTAAACCTATGTTTGTTGCTTTTGGTTAAAATGAATGCAATCATTGCAAATGTATAGGTTCTGTCTTTCTGCACCCCCACATGTATGCAACCTAACGTGATGTCTATAAAATGCACCTTTGTACCTACCAGTTCCTGCAATTAGATAAATAACTAGACTAAAACCTTCGCTAGGCCCCATTGATATCCACTGTTCAAATATATTCAAATATACTTCTTAGAAAAGAGGCACAAATTATTTTTCTTGTGCTCATGTTATACAAAATTACATTCTCAATAACATACTTGAAGAAAAATGTTCCGTCAATTTAAGAAAATTTACTTAGAGGTCACCTGAGGTCCATGAAACTTGTATTCATATATCAACGTATTTTCACATTTTTAATTCTGCTTATACATTATACAACTTAGTCCACGCTGATATTAGTCCTTTGTGAGAAATTTATGAATTCTTCCTCCCACTATAGGCAAACATTAACTTATCTTCAGGCATCATATATGCACCACATGTTATCAACTAAGTAAAAGAAAAAAAACATATTATTGCTCATTTATTTGACATTTATTTAAATTTACAAGAGTGGTGAAAATGAACTATTAAAGTCATGCTAATTCAATAGCCATTTCTGTCGGTAAGCAAAGGGAAGCTCGGTCAAAATCCAGCATCTTGAGCTGATTGAAATATATTAAGATTAGGTCATATGGTTCTAACATTTACAAACATACTCAATTAATGCGTTAGAATTTAAACCATATTTCAGATTCCTTGGTTGACATTTGATGAAAACTATATTTTTGTACAAATGAGGAGGGTATTTTAGCACCCGTAAATATAAACAAAATAACCTGATGTTTAATTTACCTCACACCATCCATTTTAGCACAGCCAAACATGATGACTCGAACGTTTCTCCTCGTGCTATTGCTGCTAGATAAGCTCTGATTGAGGAGGTTTGCAATGGCGTGCAATCTCTGCAATGACTACTATTCAGTCCAAGTAAATAGTTTATTCTTCCCTTTAGGATTCAATCAGGCCAACATTATCACAGTCACGTCTCGTGCAACGCCAAACAGACCATTTGAGCTTTCATTTGATCCTGGATTTGAAGTTTCGGTAGGCAAACCTTTTTGACTTATACAGCGTACTCTACAGGCGGTCACAATTAATACAACACCACTTGGTCGTTGTTCTAACTTATTTACACAACACTGCTTTTCACAAACGGGTAAGTTTATTGCCTCTGCTCTTTATTAAACAGCAATTTTGAAATATTTGGCTTAATGAAAAAACCATGGCATTCCTAGGATTTTGGACTAAAGCCGACATGTTATGTCTGCTTTTTAGTGGAACACGCAACGCATTTCATTATTCAGGACAGTAGCTCATACAGAACAGTACAGTTTTTTGGAACTACAAGCCTACCACCGAAGCACATTCCAATTGCCGATTTGGCACCGGAACAATCTGAACAATCGGAAAACCAAAGAGGCAAACCAGCAATGACCCACATCGAGAACCCGAACTACATTTTGAACTATGTGCCAACCGTATGAGACGCATCTTTTCTTTACCTTAACATTTAACATTTGACAGCAGTTTGTACTTTGCCCGAATTTTTCTCGCAGAAAATCCATGTTATTTTTTTTATCACTACCACATGAATGTATATGTTGCTTCAATTTAGAAAATGGTTCTTACAAAAAAAACAAGTCCTCCCGGTGGCAACGCGACTGAAGAATTACTCGTAAGCGACGGATGTCCGGGCACGAAACCAGCCATAGGTTGCATTAACATGGTGCAGAGTAAGATGGACTTTTGCGTTTATTAATGCCTTTTCATACGATCATTCTTTAGCCGCATGCAATCCGCAACAAGAAATTTCCCTTATAACTACTTTTAACTTGTAGGTAACTATCCGGTCAGCCTGACGTTGAACACGGCACCAATTCCGCTGTCGATATCACTAGTAGGTGTGAATGGTGAGCAGAAACAATTCACCTTCGGTGCAAACTCTGCGTCAACCTGGATGCCGGGCTGGGTGGCAGTCTTCCTTGCCAATATGGCCACTGCTTACCTCGTTCAGTGAAGCTAAGCCAATTAAATGCACCTTTTTTGTATTCAGAACAGTTTAATGCTTGCTGACATGCAATAAAATAACTTTATCGGTTGGCATGTGCCCCGAATTTTTGTCAAACCGTCGTCAAGTACATTTTAGATGAATTTGTCTGACCGTAGGAGGAAATTCCTGGACAGTGTCATTTCCAGCGTTTTACGTTGATACAAAAAAGGTCGATCTGAACATAGGCAGGAGCCCTTGCGGATCCGGACGATGTGCCGTTGCATAGAAATGTCGAGGGGATACGAAATGTAAAATTAATTTTTATTTTTTTTGGAATTGAGGTGGATAGCCGATACAACGTAACCGTTACAAACCTAATTCAAAAGACTTAAGCCTGCAATTTGTGACATCACCTTTCTCTGTGGTAGCAGCTGCTGCTATTCTGATCCATGCTTCGCAAACGGCAGCTGACAAGGAGGTATTTGATGGTTCTTTTAAAACCGCCGTGGTAAACACTGTTAGGCGGGATGGCGAAATGCCGATCATTTATAACATGTAAAGTGCATTAGTCCGTAGGGATTTTAATTGCAGCTCCTCCACCAACCATCCTGTTACAGCGGGCTGCCGCCTCCTAGTAATAGGACGACGCGATTGAAGATCTACCACAATGTTTCAATACTGAATCGTCATTGATCAGCCTAATACGTAAGCAACATTTTCCCTAGTAAGAAAAGAGGGACGAATATGCTTATTATGTACGAAATTAAATGTTGCAGCCTGACGTGGCAAAAACTACAAGCGCTGCTAAGGATTGAACCAATGTTTGGAAAATAGTCCCGTCATTTTCCATTTTATATCGGACGAAAAGCCGACGAGATGCAACTTTGAACCGATAAATACTAGGAGCCGCATACAAAACCACAATGCGATGATTATGCGAGCGTGTGTGCATTCAAAACGGCACGATATTGCACCCGTTATTCCCATGATCGCCTCTGCTGCTCATATATGTATATATATTAGCAGACACTCGTATATCGATCTGTTAGAGGACACACTCACTCGTTCATGCTCTTATTGAGACAATCACTGGGGCTTGCACCACGAGGTGTCTAAGGATATGGGATGAAGGGCCTTATGAACAAAGACACGGGGATTAGGATAATCAATTTCGTCTTACTATCGGTCGTCACCTACTCATACCCAAACTCAGGTGGTGTCACACCAGAGCCTCGAACTCGCGACCTATCAGATCAGAGTCAAATGCCCTAAAAATTGAGAAACCAAATCGTTTTCTTGCCGGTATTTGATCAGGGGTAAAGAATTCATTCGTCCATGAAGCCATTGGAGCTTTCACTGGAGCCTTCACTACGACACGGCTAAGGATATAAGCAGGAGGACACTAGTGGGTCTGACACTACTTGGGCCCAGGTATGACTTGCTGATGTAGTCTTAATATCCAGAAATGGCCATCCTTCGCTCCCCTGTTTCTGTCGGTTATGTTCTTCTGCCATGTATATATATTAACATGACTAAAGATAAGAGGTCCAGATAAAATACCCCGTTCCAGGTCCCCCAAAAGAAGGGCATTTTTTCTTTATCTTCTTTGGAGGGTGGTGCCGCCACTCTCCAACTTTCGTGTCCAGTTATGTGCGGGCGTTAGCCTTGCGCGGATGACATGGTAGGCAGGATTCAACTCAATGGCTCTGTTGAGTGTGCCAGTCGACAACCAGATTTCGATCACTAGTCTACCCATCTGGTCACTGGCCCTGCCAATCACCCTTGCCTATTCAAAGGCAGAAACGTGTTTGCGCTGCTTCTTGTGGCCGAAAACCACATAATGCTCGTCTTCGCTGTTGATTGCGAGCTGGTGTTTATGCAACCTCGCGCCAGGACCTTTGCCAGTTTCACCGACATACCTCGCATCACAACCTTGGCAAGGGATGCTGAAGATCACCGCTGATTTTTCAGACACTGGTAGCAGAACTTTACGTCTCATAAACCGTTGTCTGATAGCTAGTGCCGGTTTGTGAACCACGCAAATCCCGAATGGTTTCAGCAGCCTTGCAGTCGCCTCTGAGACATTCGTCACATCGGGAATCGACAGCCAGAACTTTTGCTTCTCTTCGGTCGACCCTCAGAGCGGCACTTCCTTGGGCACCTGTGTACGAAGGACTTCGGGTAGCCATTAGCCTCAAATGGGGCATGAAGGTACTTCCTCTCTTCTTTCCTGCCATCGTAGTCACTGCAGTGTGTTTAAGCGCGCTGGAAGAGAGTCCTGACGCAACTTCGTTTGTGGCCGAAGGGGTGGTTACTTCTGAAGTAAAGGAGGCATGTAGTGTTAGTTACCTTACGGTACACCGTCGTCCTTATCGTCCCATCCACCGGCCTTGTGACTAGAACTTTGAGGATGGGCAATTAATCATAAACCTCCTCTTCCATTGTGAAATGTATGTCCGGGAAGACCGTAAAAGTCTGGGAGCAATAGCTGACATAAAAGGAATGCCAAGTAGGTTTTTGGGATATTTTGAAAATTCGTTTGGCAGTTCCGTGACCAATGATCTAGCCTGGACAGCCCTGGCAGGGCGTGAGATCAATCAGCATTAGGACCATTGAAATCATTCAAATTTACCAAATTCATCAATTCATCAAGTGATTGGGTTACAGATGTCTCTAAAGGAATGTCGCAGTCTGCATTGGTGTATTCCAAACGTTGCAGCAGACTGGCCGAATAAACCTACCAGGTGTTGTTGAATCGCATAGCTACCGACAGGCCCTGGCTGTTCAGATGATGAGAGCTTCAAACCTGCCTTCAGTGGTGTGGATTCCATTGATTCACAAATGGATCAAATTAATGAACAATTCCTCTAAAGTATAACTGTTGTTGGTTAGTGACAGATAACAAACCAGGGTTAACCCTTCTAACTCCTATTGTGCCAGCGTCGGTAATTGCTTCGCTACAGGCCCATCTACACTGCAATCGACTATTGACTGAACTTCAAGGCAAAATAGGACGAGCACCTCCTTCTTCCTCCTCGGAAACCCGCCTTTGAACGGCACTGAAGGAGGTGTGGAGGCAGGCCGTGCAAACTGCAGCCCAAATGCACTTTATGTTAAGAATTCTGATGAAACTGAAGATGCGAAAAAATGTTCCAAAAGTGTAGGCGAATTATTGATGGCATGGGTATGTGAGTAATTGCGGGGGCCTTACTTTTAGTGCCAACTTGAAGTTAGTCAAGCAACTAGCAGTAATTAGTGAATAACGAAACAACGCACTCTACGCACAAATTCCTGAAAGTGCTTTGACCTGTCATTCGACCACGCAGATACCGATTCGAAGAGCAAATTTTGGTTTTCTTCACACAGGGGGCCTCCAATTTGTTTTAAATTCTTTCCTCTTACTTAACACACACGCGACATTAAGCAGGGAGTTGTGCAACACAAGATGACACATGGAATTAGAATACGACTAGAGCTCAAGTGGCATTGGTTAGCGGAAGAACATAGGAGTAGGTAATTTTCCTGCAATGCAACATATTCATTTTCGACTTTCGGAAGAGTTCATATTTCGGGGTAACAATTATATACACGTAGCTGTAGCGTGTTCATCAACCCCAGAAGGGAAGAGCAAGGGGGGAACCAAATTGTATTTATGCTGACGTTTCGAAAACATGCTCCTTCTTATCGCCAGAGCGTGGTGCTTACTCTTTCACCGGCCTTGAATCAATGCTCCTCACCGCAAGCTTGGTGTTCGTTCGCCCGTTGGCTGTTGATTGGCGCAATCCTCTCTGTTCTTATTGGATCTGCCTCAGCGTTCAAAATCTTTCCACCTGAACTCTTCGGAAAAATATTTGGCGCCTTTGTGAGAGCACATCTTGAATACGGAATGCCAGTTTGGACATCGTGGTTGAAGAAATTTGACAGCTTTTGGTTAACCAATAAGATGACACATTCAAGTGGAAAGAGTTGGGAGGGTGGAAACCAAGACAAGCCCTGATGTCTTCCAGCATCAAGTAAGTGTTTACTTGGAAAAAAAATTGACCGGGATTCATCCTCCTTGTTAAGATCGAGGGAATATGAGCTCCGGCATTGACTTTAGTCAGCATCGACCCCGAAAAATATTTATTTCAGAAAAAGCATCAATATTACTAAAACTCAGCTACACTCCTAGTTAGTAGAAGTAGTAGTAGTAGTAGTAGTAGAAGTAATAGCAGTAGTAGTAGATGTAGTAGTAGTAGAAGTAGTAGTAGTAGTATTAGTAGTAGTAGTAGTAGTA
>JAYGXS010000006.1:21138702-21159419 GCA_036362985.1 Ligula intestinalis | reverse complement strand
GAAATCGTCTCCTCTTCTTCCTCATCCGGGGATGATGTAAGGAATATTTTATCTGGACCTCGAATTTTCTCGCATATTTATTTATGCTATGGGCACACAGCCCTCCACTCAGCACGCAGATGGGAGACTTTTGTGAAACGAGAGTCATCCACCTACGCTCAGCTGAAATTCCTGCATCGGTGTCTTGATGAGAACGTCCTACCAAAAAGTCTCAGATATAGACCGCCCCTAAAATCTGACCTGTGCCAACGTACTATGGCAGATTTCAAGCGAAAAATGGTCAGAGTAATGATCAGAGATTGCCACGATCGCATTCACAAATACCGCCAAATGATTGAACTGCACTCTTCAAGGTGTCAGTCGATCCTTACGGCACACGAGCTGGGAACCCTCAAGGCTACGATCCTAAACACTGCACAGCATCACCGCAAGTTACGTGATGACCAGTTGTCGGTTAAGTTCGAGAAAATTAGCCCGCCGAAGCATCCCTCTTCTGATGGGGTTCTGGTTCACAACTTGTCCTCCCATCCTCTCTCTGCACAACAACTGGCAGTTCTATCCTACGACACAAAATTCAGCACGAGAGATGCTCGCCCAGAAGATTTCATTGCATCTTTCGAATCGGCGCTCCAGAAATGCGAGACAGGCGAGGAGTGTAAAAACGCCATACGGCAACAAGTTACGACTTTACTCCTTCAACACAAACGCCAAGTTACGATATCTAAAGCAGAAGAAAGAGAACTTTTGAAGATACGAAAAATGAAGGATATCGTCACCCTACCTGCTGACAAAGGACGCTCGACAGTCGTCATGGATAAAGTGGAGTATGGAGCAAAAGTGAACGAACTCTTGATGGACAAGGAGTCCTATGCACCATCGACTGCCGGCGAGTTCAAAAAGCTCGTGAACAACATAAACAAAGTGGTCGACAAACTGAAGAAGTCGAGAGCTCTAACGAGAAGAGAGGCGCTGGCTGCAAAGACCACCGACGCTGCAATGGCACGTTTCTACGGTCTACCAAAGGTGCACAAACCAGGAGTGCCCTTACGTCCCATCGTATCCTTACGAGGTACCCCAACTTTTGGGTTGTCAAAGTGGCTGTATCAGCGACTGTGCTTTCTTACCAAGGATTCGCAGTGGACAGTGAAGTCTGCTAAAGAGTTTTTGACCCGCATCCAATACCTGGAAGTGGAGGCAGACGAGGTGATGGTGTCGTTTGACGTGATTTCATTGTTCACATCTATTCCGCCCACTCTGGCTATCGAAACTATTGATGGTCTTCTCCAAGAAAAATACGACGAAACCGACCAAAAGCTCAAGCGGGAGCACATCATTGAGCTCCTAGAATTATGTCTAAGAACGTTCTTTACGTTTAATGGCCAAGTTTACGAACAAAAGAAGGGGACACCAATGGGCTCGCCTTTGTCTGGCCTTATTGCCGAAGCTGTTTTGCAGAGGCTCGAGCGGCTGGTCTTCAGCTCGTCTCCCCCGAAGTTCTGGGCCAGATACGTAGACGACACCTTCGTTATCATCAAAAGGAGCAAAGTGCAGGCTTTCAAGGCACTGCTGAACTCCATCTTTCCTGACATCCAGTTCACCATGGAAGAGGAGGTCAACAATCAATTACCCTTCCTTGACGTACAAGTAACGAAGCTGGAAGACGGCAAGATAAGGACAACGGTCTACCGCAAGGCAACCAATACCATGCGCATTCTCCACTTCAGAAGCAACCACCCCGTTGGTCACAAACGCAGTTGTGTTAGGACCCTTTTCCAACGCGTTCAGACACACTGCAGTGACGAAAGTGGGAAAAAGGAGGAGATTAAGTACTTGCATGCCCTATTTCACGCCAACGGTTATCCGAAGTCCTTTGTACGCAAGTGTCTTAAGAAGCCCCACCATGAGCGGTCGAAAGGAGATGACCCTAAGTTCTGGCTCGCAATTCCTTATGTGAAGAATGTATCAGAGGCGGCTGCAAGAATCCTGAAACCATTCGGGATTGGTGTGGCTCACAGGCCGGAATCAACCATCAGACAGCAACTCATGAGGCCCAAAGACCCGCTACCTCTGACCGAACAATCAGGTGTGGTCTACAGCATACCATGCCAAGACTGCACTGCAAGGTATGTCGGTGAAACGGGCAGACGCCTTGGCACAAGGTTGCATGAGCATCAGCTCGCAATTAACCGCGAGGATAAGCTGTCTTTGGTCTATGACCACGTAAAGCAGAAGAAACACAAATTCGCCTTTGAAAAAGCAAGGGTAATAGGCCGGGCCAACGACAAGATGGCCAGACTGCTGCTAGAAAGTTGGTCCTCGACTGGCACACTAAACAGAGCCATGGACCTTCATCCCGCCTACCAAGCGCTCCGCAAAAGGCTAACATCGGCTCAAAACGGAGCAATAGGTTGGGCGGAGAAAGATAAACAGGGCCGACAGCCAGTAGCCACGAGCAAAGAGGGTGGAAACTCTCACCAGTCAAAAAAACGACTTGACATAGCTCACGACGGCGCGAGCAATTCAAACAGCCAAGAAAATCGATCGGCGCAATCGACTGACACATGGGCGAATGGACGTTCACATCTATCTGACGCACACAGGAATACAGACACCTTGCTCTGACGATGAAAGCGAGTGAGCTTTTGAAACGTCAGCCTGAATATACTTTGGTCTCAGAAATCGTCTCCTCTTCTTCCTCATCCGGGGATGATGTAAGGAATATATATATATATATATATATATATTCACTCAGGAATGTGCGAACACCGATCGAATAGATATATATATATATATCCCGTTCCCCACCTCCCAAATAAAATAACGAAAATACCGCGCTTTCTTTGGAACGGGGTATTTTATCTGGACCTCTTATCTTTAGTCATGGCAGAAGAACATAACCGACAGAAACAGGGGAGCGTAGGATGGCCATTTCTGGATATTAAGCCCACATCAGCAAGGCATACCTAGGCCCAAGTAGTGTCAAACCCACTAGTGTCCTCTTGCTTATATACTTAGCCTATCGTGGTGTAGGCTCCAGCTAAATCGCCAATGGCTTTATGGACGAACGCGTTTTTCCCCTAACACATCAGTGTGTAGGTGGCTTCTACTCTTTACCCCTGATCAAATATCAGCAAGAAAACGAGTTCGTTTTTAAATTGTTAGGGCATTTGACTCTGATCCAATAGGTCACGAGATTAAGGCTCTGGTGTGACACCACCTTTGTTTGGGTATGCGTAGCTGAGGACCAATAGTAAGCCGAAAATGGTCATCCTAATCCCTTTGTCTTTGTTCAGAAGGCCCTGCATCCTATATCCTTAGACGCCTCGTGGTGCAGGCTCCAGTGAGTGTTCCAATGATAGCATGAACGAGTGAGTGTGTCCTCAAACAGATCGGTATGCGAGTGTTCGCTAATATATACACATATATGAGCAGCAGAGGCGATCATGGGGAATAACAGGTAATATATCGTGCCGTTTCAAAAACGCATAGGCCTGCATTATCATCGCACTTTGGTTTTGTATGCGGCTCCTAGTATTTATCGGTTCAAAGTGGCATCTCGTCGGCTTTTCGTCCGATATATAGTGGAAAATGACGGCAATGTTTCCCAAGCATTGGTTCAATCCTTAGTAGCGCCTGTGTTATTTGCTACGTCAGGCTGCAACGTTACATTTCGTACATAATAAGTCTTATTGTCCCTCTTTTCTTACTAGAGAAAATGTTGCTTACGTATTAGGCTGATCAATGACGATTCAGCATACAGACATTGTGGCAGTTCTTGAACCGCGTCGTCCTATTACTAGGAGGCGGCAGCCCGCTGTAACATGATGGTTTGTAGAGGAGATGCAATTACCGTCCCCACGGACTGATGAACTCTACATGTTACAAATGATCGGCATTTTGCCATCCCGCCTAACGGTCTTAACCACGGTGGTTTTCAAAGAATCACCAAATACCTCCTTGTCAGCTGCTGTTTCCAAAGCATGGATCAGAATAACACCAGCTGCACCGAAGAGCGTTGATGTTGCAAAAAGCAGGCTATTGTCTTTTGCATTAGGGATGTAACGTTGACGTTGTATCGGCTATCCACCTCGAATCTGAATAAAATACAAACTAATTTTAAATTTCGTATCCCGTCGACTTTTCTATGAAACGGCACATCGTCCGGATCCGCAAGGGCTCCTGCTTATGTTCAGATCGACCTTTATTTGTATCAACGTAAAACACTGGTTATGACAATATCCTTCAAGTACGTCCTACGGTCAGACAAATCCATCGAAAATGCACTTTACGATGGCTTGACAAAAATGCAAGGCACATGCCAACCGATAATGTTATTTTATTGCTTGTCAGCAAGCATTAAACTGTTCTAAATACAAAAAAGGTGCATTTAATTGGCTTAGCTTCACTGAACGAGGTATGCAGTGGCCATGTTGTCAAGGAAGACTGCCAACCAGCCCGGCATCCAGGTTGACGCAGAGTTTGCACCGAAGGTGAATTGTTTCTGCTCACCATTCACACCTACTAGTGATATCGACAGCGAAATTGGTGCCGTGTTCAACGTCAGGCTGACCGGATAGTTACCTACAAGTTAAAAGTAGTTATACGGGAAATTTCTTGGTGCGGATATCATGTGGCTAAAGAATGATAGTCTGAACAGGCATGCAGAAACACAAAAAACAATCTTACTCTGCACCATGTTAATGCAACCTATGGCTGGGTTCGTGCCCGGATATCTGTCACTTACGAGTAATTCTTCAGTCGCGTTGCCACCAGGTGGATTTTTTTTGTAAGAACCATTTTCTAAATTGAAGCACCATATACGTTCATGTGGTAGTGATAATAAAATTAACACGGATTTTCTGTGAGAAAAGTCGGGCAAAGTACAAACTGTTGTCAAGTGTTAAATGTAAAGGTAAAGAGAAGATGCGTCTCATACGAAAGGCACGTAGTTCAAAATGTAGTTCGGGTTTTCGATGTGGGTCTTTGCTGGTTTGCCTATTTGGTTTTTCAATTGTTCAGATTGTTCCGGTGCCAAATCGGCAATTGGAATGTGATTCGTCGGTAGGCTTGTAGTTCCAAAAAACTGTACTGTTCTGTATGGGGTACTGTCGTGAATAATTATATACGTTGCGTGTTCCACTAAAAAGCAGACATAACATGTAGGCCATAGTCCAACATCATAGATATACCATAGTTTTAAATTAATCCCAATATTTCAAGATTGCTGTTTAATAAAGAGCAGAGGCAATAAACTTACCCGTTTGTTAAAAGCAGTGTTGTGTAAATAAGTAAGAACAACGACCAAGTGGTGTTGTATTAATTGTGACCGCCTGTAGAGTACGCTGTATAAGTCAAAAAGATTTGCCTACCAAAACTTCAAATCCAGGATCAAATGAAAGCTCAAATGGTCTGTTTGGCGTTACACGAGACTTGAATGTGATAATACTGGCCTGATTGAATCCTATAGGGAAGAAAACACCATTTACATAGAATGAATAGTAGTCATTGCAGAGACTACACGCCATTGCAAACCTCCTCAATCAGAGCTTACCTAACAGCAATAGCACGAGGAGAAACGTTCGAGTCATCATGTTTGGCTGTGCTAAAATGAATGGTGTGAGGTAAATAAAACATCAGGTTATTTTTGTATATTAACGGGTGCTAAAATGCCCTCCTCATTTGTACAAAAATATAGTTTGCATCAAATGTCAACCAAGGAATCTGAAATATGGTTTAAATTCTAACGCATTAATTGAGTATATTTGTAAAAGTTATTACCATATGACCTAATCTAAATATATTTCAATCAGCTCAAGTTGCCGGATTTTGACCAAGCATCCCTTTGCTCACTGACAGAAATGGCTATGGAATTAGCTTGACTTTAATAGTTGATTTTCACCACCCTTGTAAGTTTCAATAAATGTCAAATGAATGAGCAATAATATGTTTTTTTCTTTAACTTAGTTGAAAACATTTCTTCTTCAATTTTCATACTTAAAATCTGTACTTCTTTTTCAAAATATTTATAAATGGCGGAATATATTTTACCCTACCAGCCGATACACTTGAATTAATGATTTTCAAAAGATGTGGTGAATATATTATGTCTGAAGATAAGTTAATGTTTGCCTATAGTTGGAGGAAGAATCCATAAATTTCTCACAAAGGACTAATATCAGCGTGGACTAAGTTGTAAATGTATAAGCAGAAGTAAAAATGTGAAAATACGTTGATATATGAATAAAAGTTTCATGGACCTCAGGTGACTTCTAAGTAAATTTTCATAAATTGACGGAACATTTTTCTTCAAGTATGTTATTGAGGATGTAATTTTGTATAACATGAGCACAAGAAAAATAATTTGTGCCTCTTTTCTAAGAAGTATATTCGAATTTGACAGTGGATATCAATGGGGCCTAGCGAAGGTTTTAACCTAGTTATTTATCTGATTGCAAGAAGTGGTAGGTGCAAAGGTTTATTTTATAAACATCGCATTAGGTTGCATATATTTTGGGTTTGCAGAAAGGCAGGAACTATACATTTAAAATGATTACATTCCTATCGACCAAAAGCAACAAACACAGTTTAGCGAAATCTCACCTTGATGCGGGATGTCCGTTTACACAACGACTCAAATATCAGAAGGAGAGACGGTCTCGTGGAGCCAGAGGTTACTTGGCTTTCTTTGTGAGGTGAGACGGGGACCACAGCCGGTTTTTATATCAGATTTTTTTCTTTCAGGGGGCGTCAAGAATTCGCATCACTGAATAACTTCTCATGGTGGCACCAACCCTAGCCAATTAGTCGCGTCATATGTCTGACCTGCCACATGTTAGCCGCAGCAATAACGCCTCATAGGCGTTTGCGTGAAGCTTTAGCTCACTAATTTAGCTAAGCCTTTCCTCTTGAATGCTATATTATTTAAATATCAGGCTTCTGCTTTCCTAAAATATGCGTTAGTACGTTAGACTTAATAGACTTTCAAGTACTCAAAATTACAAGTCGAAAATTATGATGATGAAAGGAAACATTCCGAAAAGAGGAAGCTTAGGCTTTATTTAATTTCAGCACCACCAAAAATTTAACCTCACATTATATAAATGTATGATAAAAAATTGTGGTTAATTTTGCAACAAAAGTGATACAGTTCGGTGTATTCTGTAACACATACTGATTATTTTATGGCTGCAATTTTCTTGTTAATACATTTCGATGCAATAGGACATGCAGCTCAAAAAGTTTTCCCAGGCACCCCTCAAAAGTACTTGACTGACTATTACATGAGAGCAATGCAAATTTTGAAAGAATTGTCGACCATGATGAAACATTAACACATGACAATATTCGCAAAGCTAGAGCAGATGCTATGCCTTAGTCACCAGGGTTGCTGCAAGGCTGGCACTTTCGGACAATTTTGGTTAGCGAATTTCAATGGAACCTAACGAAACCACTTCGCCATTCACTTCCGATTGAAGGGTTTAATACACTTTACTTACAAATCGCAAGGCATATTTTTATGAAATGTAACAACATGCGCTCAGAAGCCAAAAATGGCAAACCACACAGACAACCAAGAAGGGAAGCTGCAAATGTAGGTTGATAAGCTAATCAGTCGGATAAGAAAATGTCCGCCACGTCTGCCATCACACTTTTTTCAGTTCTAAAAATTGAAAATTGTAAATGCTTACAGCATTGTGTTGCAGTTTTGTCGATGATGGTAAATTTTCCATAACGTGTAAGCGTCTTTTAGCAAAAAATACCTCTCAAAAATCAGGCCGAGTAAAATTTTTACAACACAAGATAAATTTAATTCAGGCGACTGTGAAATAATGGTTTTTGCTAAAGTGCCCAGCGCCTCCAATTAGCGCAAAAAATGATAATTTTAATGAATGCCGAAAAAAAACTGCGCAAGTGTAAAATGAGTGATACGTATATCTTTCGCAAACATAATATACTCTTTCCATTTGTCTACGGTCGCTCCGATCAACCTACGGTTATCAATTTAATGCCAACTGCCGAAGCGATTTTCTTGTATATGAGTTCCTGCCTGATAGCTCTATACAACCTCCCACTAGGACTATAACCTCTCTCCTGTCCGACTCCAGTTCCTGCAGAGGTTTCTCAACAATAATGTTTACCCGAAGTGTGTTTAGTACCGATCTCTGTTTAATTCAGATTTGGCAAGATGCAAAGAATTGAAGCATGGCAAAGCTTTGAACTGAGTGCTCTTTAAGGACTTTCACTCGAGGCTTTGCAAGTACCGACAAGGAGAAGGACGAGTGCTTTGAGTTCATGGGCGAGAATGGTACAAACCTGTTTCAGCAGAGGGTGACTGAACGAACCCACGAGCACAGAGCGAAGCGACCAGTGGAATCAAGTTTCACAAGCTAATTCGTCCAAATTCATCGAAGGATAACAAACTGGTGCTCAACCTGTCATCAGATAAGCTGACAGATGAACAAATGAAGGTTTTAAGGCATGAAACTTCATTCAACACAGCTAATGCTAAGCCGGCATGGTGTCCGTTGATTTTACGTTCCTTTTTACTTCTTTTCTACAGGACCCAGTCGTGGATACTATTCATAAACTCCTAAGAGAGCAATACGATGAGAATGAGAATCGCCTCGAGCACGCCCAAATACTTCAGCTTCTAAAGATCTGCCACAAGATATACCTTTACTTCAACGAAACTTTCTACGTGCAGGTGAAGGGCCCGCCGATGGGTTTGCCTATTTCCGGACTCATAGCAGAGGCAGTCCTAAAATGGTTGGAGTCGCACGTTGTCCAACAACACAGACCGAAATCCTGGGCTGTGTTTTCGGACGACACCTTCGTCGTTACTGAGCAGGATCAGGTGCTGACATTTAAGGGACGCCTAAATACCGTCTTCCCGGACATTCAATTTACGACATAGGAAGAAGAGAACAAACAGATGGCGACCTTGGATGACATTTTTTTGCCACAAACACGGTTGTGGCCTAAAAACTAAAGAGTTCCGGAAAGCAACCAACACCATGCAAGTACTGAACTACAAAAGCAACCACCCAAACAGTCTCAAACGTGGCGACATAAGAGTGCCTTACCGGCGTATTTAGAGGCATTAAAGTGAAAGGGAACACAAAGTTGCTGACTGACCACATTTTCGACGGGCACTAAGAGCAAATATTTACCCGCACAATTGTGCCAACCAATTAATACGCAAGCGAGATTAGAAGCCACATCAAACTCACCCAAAAGTTTGGCGAGCTCCTTCGCATGTGAAAAATGTATCGAAAGTGGTCAGCCACCCATCAACCACACGTGGAACTGGAATTGCGCACGGGCCAGAAGCAACAATCAAGTGCTGTATTATGAGGCAAAAAGACCTACTGCCACGTCCTAAAACGACTAGAGGCGTTAACCAGATCTAGTGCAGTTATGGACAAAACAATTAAGTCGGAGAAACCGGCAGATTAATCTGGACGCGAATAGCATAGCATGCAATGGCGGTGAGGAAGAAAGACGCCAAATTTCAGGTTGCAGCTCACTTGACGGGTCCTTGTCATATTTTCAAGTTTCACGAGGCCGAACTCCTCGGAGGAGGCGACAATCGCGTGAGCCGCGAGCTGCTGGAGTCGTAGGTCCCAGGCCCTCAACAAGCGCAACGATTTGGCGTTCCCATATGGTTTACTGAGATGTTTTCTGAGCAAGAGAACCAGTCGCGTGGGAAGGGTCGGCCGTAGCACCATCTCTGACGAGAACGGACATAATTGTCACACAATTATGAGGCCCGCATACGACCCTGAATATACCGTTTGGCAAGTATTGTGTCGAACGCGAAGTGTCAATCCAGTATGGCACCACCTAGGACCCAAGCTGTGGTTATAGAAGTGATTAATCATCGCGCGCCCGCGTATGACCACTACAAACTATAAAAACCGTGCAACCTGTGCATGTGTCAACCCTATCTGTGCATAATTATGACTATTTTACCATCGCCTAGGATAAAGCATTCCCCACGGAATCCGAAACATCAGGAAAGTCAAACTCTTGTTCCAGTGATCGCATCCTCTTCTTCTAAACCGCTTCCTGGAACTCGCATTTTATACACTATTGAAAAACGTCACTGCGACACATCTAGGATTTGACATAACCTTGGACCATTCTTGCTCGTTGTGTGTGAGATCCGGAGGAAGTGATTTTGGATAGTTTTCTTGCTATACCGAAAGCACAACATTTCAAGTTTATGAGGGAATTGTCAGCACGAGTGAAATTGAAATAGTATTGCATGCGTGTTAAGACTTGCCATGTCGCGCTACAAAGATGTGCTCACCCCTGCAATAACTCGGGTCTAGTAAGGTTGAGACCGTCTATGATTCATTGTGGCCGACGATAGTTTCCAACAACCATAATGACGCATTTGTACCAAGAAATGTATAGCACCCTTGTGCAAAGACCCGAAGATAACTTTGGAAGAGTTCGAGCACAATGGTGTGGTCTTCCGGTTTGTATGGATAAACAGCTCTCCGATCGTCAGCATAAGTAAAGGGCCTTCCCTCCCGACATAAATCGCAAACATCACTGACAATCAGGCAAAATAAGAGAGGCCTGGGCACGCTAACTTGAATAAATTCCCCGCAACACGTGTATGATTCGTCATAACCTTGAGGAATTCTTTCTCGTTGAGTGCGAGAGCCGGAGAATGTGAAATTCAGTTTTGTTTCGTCATGTCGAAAGTTAAAAGTTTCAAAATTAACAGGGGTCGCCTTAGTGAAATCAAAATAAACTACATTAACTGCAAATTCACCCTTTCTATATTTTAAAACAATGTCAACCGACTGTGGCTGGCAGATCTAACGTGATCTTCTTAGGTATCCATTTTGAGCCCCACTCAGTAATTTATTGTCTGTTAAGTGACCCATCATGTTGTTCTTCATCAAAGCTTCCGAGATCTTCGAAACAGCGAGTCGTGTGTGCACTGGCTTCGAACTGTCTGATGCCGTAGGTGGGTTGTGTTCGATGACAACAGACATATACAATCCCTTACATAGGCTGGAATATTTTTAATTTTCAAGGTTAAACAGCTGTGAAAGAAGGGTGGACAATTATAATCTGCACGAGACTGCAACTTTTTGACCCGAACGCCATCTGATCCAGGTTTATGAGACTGTGGAATCCGTTGAGTGGCTACTGTCCTATCGCTGAGGGTAACAGTTGTAGTTTAGAGGAAGTCATAAATCTTAACTCAAAGTGGAGTGATAAAATGCAGCTTCTGGATGAGAAAGTGCAGAAACCAATAGCCGTCACTTTAGCATCAGCTATGCACATTCGAAATTTGTCTCGGCGGATGGAATGCCATGTTATCTCTTAATTACTCGCAACATCAAGCAAACTGTCTCCGAAAAAATGTGACCACAGCGGCTAGTCTTTTTTTCGGACAGCCACTCAAATATAAGTAGAATAAAGGACAGTACAGCAGATGAATGGGACGTGAGATTATTTGCATTTCACGACGAAATTATAAGGGAAGCCATACTTCGTCCTTGAAATTAATTTTTATTAAAAGGGAAAAAGGATAAATGTGTGAGGCTCTCATATAACGTGCCTCTCACAATGGGTTTAAGAATTTTAAGCGGGCAGCTTGGATCTGACACCAGTAACAGTTTAATATAGGCCACATTGACATAGATGGATTGCCGTTCGAATGCAGTCGTCTTATTACTGAAGGTAAGAAACGAAACACAAGACTGTAAATTATCGATGTAATTCCGTTTCGTGGTCGGTACCGCGTTTAAGTGGGGATTACCGTTGAGCGGAGTGAAAATGCGGTTAAATAGATTATTCTGAAGAAGACTTGTCGAGCATCGGATCAATTTGTTTATCGTCCTGAGCTTTCGAACTCTTACAGGAGTTCATCTTCAGACATACGAAGCAGCAACCAAGAGGGAGGGTAATCATAATGGCCAAAGGCCAATCAACTGTCAGCGGTCGTCAAGGGAAAAGACACAACAACTAGGAGGATGGAGGTCGGAGAAGAGTTGGGCAATTATAGTAGTAAACGCTTATTAACTGTCAGTGAAGATGTCTGTCGTTCGGGGTCATGAGCAGTAATTAGTATAACGCCTTGTCCCTGTAGTAGAGGGTCCCGGTGATCCTGCCTCCTTTTCTGGCCGGTTCTCAGGGGGTTCCTGTTCGTTTTCAATTCTGAAGTTATGCGTGGCCTTGTTTCGTCCTTCGCTTACATAATGGCGCAACACTTTCTAGGCTGCGGGGAGGTCTAAATGCCTGTTGGCGGAGTTGGCATGTGAGTACCATGCCTCAAGTGTCAGCTTTCGGCTTTTGAGTTACCTCGGCCTATGATAGTTGCTCCTTGAATGTCGAAGTTATGGCCAGTTTCCTCAATTTGTGCTGCAAGCTGCGAGTTAGGGCCTAGTTTCTGAGCCGCCCATTTGTGTTCGCGTAGGCAAGTCAGAAATTTTCGGCCTGTTTCTCCCATACCTGGAACGCGAACCTTTTCATTCATTCGAGATTATTCTGAATGCAGCTTTGCTGGCATTCCCACTCAGCTGGACTTCGGGCTGCCCAATTAACCAAAAAACTTAGTTCATTGTGCTGAAGGCGATGAGATGTGTGGTCCATGTCGCTAAGTTGTTTAATCTTGTCAGCCACAGCGCGCCTCGGATGGTCCTGATTCTGTCTCCTCACTGAGGCCAGGTTCATAAGGCAGGAGAGGGTGCAGCGGGTACAGCACAATTCTGCTGTCACTTATAACTTATGAATACGCAAGTATCTACGGCATTTTGGGTGGCACATGAAAACTGTTACGTGCAACGGTCATTGCGTTGTAGCGGTCTAAGTAGTGCATGTACTAGGATCACTATAGTCATCGGGCTACATCCCAAGTTGGAAGTTAACAGACAGAAGTCACAAAAAGGAGTGATTTATTGTGTAGAAAAATTTCGCTTGGAGTCTCAGGCGTCAGTGGCCACTAGTGAAGCCAGGGCTAGTGTTTACTGCATCCAGCCAGACCTGAGAGAGCATGAAACAGTGTTGGCAGCTGCAGGTTGGAGTAGGTTCAAGTGATTTGTTATTGGTGTGTTGCAATTGCCCGAGGGAGTGTCGCCTGCAAAGGCTCCCTGCTGCGTTGGCCAAAAAGGTGGCGTGTTATGTGGCTCTTGGGAAGGCGTGCTTAGTTGGACGTGGGTGCGTGCGTGAGTGATTATCGGTCAAGTGGTCTTTAGGTCAACGAGTGGAACAGCTGCCTGAAATGACACCTGACGTTGACACAGCGAGCACTGGGACGGGAGTGAGCATCAATAGCCATACGCCACAGCATACAGCCTATGATAAGTTGTCAGTACAAATTATACCAACATTATTTGCATCAAAAATTATTAAGGTCCATGAGAGATTAGAAGGCAAAACAAGAACGATTTAAAAAATAGCTTGACGCACAGGACATCTTGGTTTTGCATGGTTTTTTTATATTGACTTTTGATCGCTGAAGGAAATTATCGATAAACACGCGGGAGACTAGTATGATAAGTTCTAACATTTTAGTCGTTACCAAGCGTGTCTGGGGTGTCCAATTAGGGGCTCAACATGAGGATCGTAGACAATTGCATCGTGCAGGTGTTGAGTATGCCCAACGTCGTTAGCTATCACAAAACCCTCACCTGAAGTTCCTCGAAGATGGGATTTTCATTGCGTTTACACCCAGCCAATTGCATCGACCGGTTGGATGAACTAGGTAACGGTCTGTAGCGGATCGTGCCTGGCTGATTAGCTCGCGTCGAAGTGCAGTTTCTCAAACGCTCACCGATGTGCCTTCTCGACGTCTCGATCAGCCAATCATAGTTCTCGCATCTATGAGGTGACGAATGAGGAGCTTGCACGCGTGCCCGACGCAAGTTGCTTCTCTGCCCAAAATCTCCAGGCCGACCTAGTCAATGAAAGCTATCTGTCTCTCTGTCTTCTGGCCTGACTACTCAAAGACCTGACTTGGAAATCTACTCTGAGCGAGACGGGTTGGAGGCCGCGCGCTCATGCGCCCTCCGACCGTACAGCCATGCCGGATGGACTTGCAACTTTCCCATAACTTTTCTGCAAACAATACACTGTTCCGTCTATTCTCGCCTTTCCACCGTCTTCTCTCCAATCTCCCAAGGAACCAGGGTCCGGAAGATTGTAGGTGTTAAGGCCATAACCGTCGTAGCTTTAGCTCCTATAGGTATTCGGTGTAAAGTGCCCCTCAAATTCGGCATGATTTTACAACTAATTAGACTAGCGTTGGCTCCTTTTCTTTCCCTTTTCACTCCCGCCCCTCCTGTTCTACTCAATATACTCCTCCCAATCATTTTATCCCCACTTACGTCATCCCCTGCATTCTGCTTCATTCCTTCATCCATATTAGAGTCCGGCAGTCGCCTAGGATGATTAAACAGCCCTGATTTAGAGACTGCGTTGCTACCTCCCTCGCAGGGAGGGGTCAAAAAGGTGTTGTTAGCAAATGCTGGGGACATGAATTCTGTCAGCGAGACGTAGTTTGCAGACTGCACATTTATGGCGGCCACACTCAACTAAACTGGATATTGTGTGTTCCGCACACGCGACATTAACCCGCCTCTGGTAATTCTAGGTATGTTAAACCTGCAATTTATCTCATCCCTCACACACCGCCCTGCCTACTTATCCTCCTCTTACTGCCGGTATCCATCACCACTGCCTCCCTACCTCCACTTCAACTTGTTTCTCTAACCTACTTCCTGCCCTCTCAATCCACCTACTCCTTGCCATCCTTCCCCCTGTCCATACCCTCCCCTCAGTCTACTCTACGCCAACGACATGCGAATTTGTAGGCGGTGCCGTCCATAAGGTAGTTCTCGCACTGAACCTATACATGTGACCGGCATTGGAGTTTGGCAGCCCTCTATGACGACTAAGCGAATGTAGTAAGGGGCAGCATTGTTTACACCGTTGCGGGTTGCGGGTCCATAAAAGGTGACCTAACCAAATAGAGGGTCCACAACCTCTGCTAGCTGGTCACAGACTGCTATACTTTCAGGCTAAACAATGAAAGGAAACATTTAATCTTCCCAACCCGTCCCTATCCCCCTTTCACCCTGCCAAACATATCGGAATGCTAGGGTAAACCTGCTTACGCCAAACGCATATATGCGCATGATTCAGTACCCGGGGCCCCAACATAAAATTGCCATATCCGTCTTCAAGGCTGGTGAAGGAGTAAGCACCACGCTCTGAAGATGAGAACGAGCAGGTTTCCGAAACGTCAGCATAAATAGAATAAAGGCTTGCCTCCTTTTCTTCTTCCTTTCCCGGGGAAGATCAACACGATATAGCCTCATGTTTACAACCATTATCCCAAAAAATGAACTCCCCGAAAGAGGGTTACGAATCGCTCAAACTACAGGGCAGTAAAATATTCCCATGTTCGCCAATACAAGCGAACATCCGTGTCCCAGGAAGCAATTGAGAAGAAGAAGAAGAAGACTCGATCGCTGGGACAATATGTTTATTCGCCTGACGTTTCGATATCCGTCGCGGATTCGTCATCAGAGACATGAGTAGCAGAAAGGTTAAGTATGCACAGACGTTTTGCAGTATTTATAGGACACAGTCATTACTGCAAGCATACAGCGACAATTAACGTTAATTGCCTTCTTGTGCGTGGACTGCTTGTTGGACGGCACGCCCAGTCCGAATGACAGATGAAAGCAGTCCAAGGAATTTGTGCATAGGCGCCGTTGATTTTGTAATTTATTAGTTAATGCTGCCTACTTCACTAACTGCAAGTGCGCACGTGAAGTAAAACCGCCGCATTCCAGAGCCTACTCACCTACTCAGGCATACAACGGTTGACATACACGTTTGCAAGTGTTTTTCGATTCTTCTTAACCATTAGAATTCTGAACATAAAGTGAATTTGGTCTTAAGCTTACACTGCAAGCAACCACACCTTCTTCAGTGTCATTGAAAGGTAGGTTTTATGTGAGGTAGAAGAACATGCTCGTGGGGCTTACTCGCGAGTGGTATGCCGGTTAGTTGGGCCTGCAAAGATGGGATCACCGTTGAAGGTGTAAGGCGGATTGGAAGGGGTAATTCTGGTTTTATATCCGTGTCCTAATAGTATTCAAATATTTTGGATCACTCAAATCTATGACAACGAGAATAGGCTTAGAGCTTCCACTGTCAGGACAAATAGGTTTTCTCGGTGGCTGTTCACTTGAAATACACTGACTGGATTTGCTCGAATAATGTAGAGCATCATGCTGAATACACCAATGCTGGCCGCGTGAATTGATTCCCCTAGACACATCTGTACCCGAATCACTTAATTTATTGATGTATTTGGTAGATTTGATAAATTTTGGTGGCTATAATATTGGTTGACCTCACGCGTTGTCGGGGTTGACCAGACTGAAACTGTCGTTACGTAACTGCCAAATGAATTATTTAAAGTTACAAAAACATGCGGTTAATTCCTATTTGTCAGACGTTTTTTTACAAGACTTTGATCATGCCTCATCTAGCCGCATTAGACGATTTCCTGAATTGCCCCTCCCCACGTACGACAATTTGTGGTATCAAATCGGGAAAGCCGCAGCCATTAACAGCACGTCAGGTGGATGATGCGAGTGATCCTTGAAGTCATCATCTTATCCATTGGCAGAGACCGGATACCGAGAGTCAAATAACAATTGTCATGTCCTGAAAAATTTTGTCGAGTCAGTTTTTCGGTGGAACACAAACGGCACGCGAGCCATTTATGGCTCCTTTGATGATTGTGAATGGGTCCCTCAGAAACTTCAAATTTTATGATTTTGTTTAATCTTTAGGGGTCTAAGTAGTGGGTCGTACTCGGATCACTACAATCCTCAGGCCAAATCCCAAGTTAGAAGTTAAAAGACAGAAGTTACCAGCAGGAGTGATGTATTACGTACAGAACTCCCAATTGTTGTACCAGGTGCCAGTGGTCATTGCTGAAACCAGGGCTACTGTTGATTGCTCCCAGCCAGACCTGAGAGAACTTGAGACAGCTGACAGCTGATTCAGTAGGATTGCGGAGCAGGTTCAACTTTTCTGTTATTGGTGTCTTGCAGTTGCCAGAGGGATAAGCTATTTAAATGGCCCTTAGGTATTTGGACGCCCGTGTATGCTCGCGTGTGTGTGCGTGACTGAATAAACTACGTTCGCCAGGGCGACGGTCTCGGAGCCACGCAGCTATTACCGGCTTTCCAGAGGCAGCTGCGAGGTCAAGCCTCGGGGACGGGGGTGTCAGTGCAAGAGAGTATTGGAACAGTTGGTTGTGGCAACACATGAGTTTGGGACAGCGGGTCTTGAAGAACCAAGACAAGGGGAGGGCACGCATTGTATCCATTCACCTCCACTGACGTGCAGCCACAAGCTGGGTAAAAAAAAACAGACCCTCTAGTAAAGCACGACAGCCCGCAGACTTGACCTCAGCTTTGTCAGGGTCACGCTGGCAGACAAGGCTATCTTACGCGCATAGGCCAGCCGGCTTTGTTACATATAGCGCCTCCTGTTTATGTACTCGAGACGGAGCAAACAGTCCATTCGCTAACACTTGCTCTGTGGACTAATACATCGGTCCTAACATCTGACTGCTTTGTTTCATCAGACGAATCGCACATCTTTGAACGCTACACTCTCTCTCATTTGCCTAAAGTTAACCTCTGCAAGAAAGAGTATGGCGAAAGGAAAAGATGAGGAATATCGTACATTTTAGTATGAATGTGTCGAAGAATTCACCTTTGTGTAGAGAGCAGATTATGTCGTGTGTCTAATTGGCAATGACAAGGTTACATTGATGAAACGGTCGAATGTAAAGCGCCACTTTGATAAACGTCATGATACGTTTGCATCAAAATACCATGCAGAGATAGCCGAAAGAAAGCATGCTAAGAGCTAATGAGCAGGATGCAAACCAGTCAGAAGCAACTCCATGTATGGACCCAGCACGGTCTCTATAACTCCGCGAGATTTGCTGCATCCTTATCAATAGTATGGAACGAAAATCCATTCACAGGTGGCGAGTTTGCTAAAACGTTCATGCTGGATGTAGCCGATAAAGGTTTTTGATCATCTTCCGAGCAAAGACAACACAATTAAACGGATACAAGACTTGCCTTTGACGGCAAAATTGTTCATGAGTGTACCATCATGATGGCAACGCACGTGGAGGAAACGCAAGTGAAATACATGATTGCAGCACCGTTCTTTTCCTTGGCTTTGGATGAGTCAAAAGACGTAAGCCATTTGGCGCAGTTCAGTGTGGTTGCAACATATGCTGCTGGTGATACACTGCACGAAGAAGGTCTTGTGGTTCTGCCAATAAAAGGATCCACAAGAGGTGAGGATTTTTTGAAGTCTTTCATGGACTTAGCTCAAGAAAAAAAAGACCTATTGATAAACTTATTTCTGTGTAGTGATAGTGCTGAAAATTCGATTCCCGGGTGGTGGATCACAAGAAAGAGGAGCGTTCACCGGTAGACGTTTATTATAAGCCTGATTGTTCGGGTAGTGGTCTCATCTACCTATTTTCTGAGAATGAATACATTGGCTCAGGGTGTACTGATGGTGCTCCTTTTATGCTGGGGAAAAACAAAGGATTTTTGGCGGTTCTTTGTGAATTTGAAAATAGACCCATCCTACGTTTCCATTGCATTTTACGCCAGGAAGCTCTTTGTCCTCAGATATGCGATGGGCAGCTTGGCAAAGTGATGTTGCTGGTCATCCTTAGGATTAACTTTATTGTTGCTCGAGCCTCAAATGATCGACAGTTTAAAACACTGCTGGATGAAGCTGGAACTAACTATCATTGTCTGACTTTCCACAACAAGGTACGTTGGTCGTCAAAAGGGAAGGTGCTTAGCTGTTTTGCAGCTTACCTGAGCGAATTCCGGATATTCCTTGAAATGAAGGGCATTGAGCATCCTGAGCTAGCCAAAACTGAGGGGCTCCTCAGGTTTTACTATCTCGTGGGTATGACCGAACATCTGAAGCAACTTAACGTTAACTTGCAAGGCAATGGAAATACAATGTTATCCCTTTAACAATCCGTGTTTACTTTTGAAAACAATCTTGAATTCTTTATCAAGGATCTTGGAACAGATCGATTACTACATTTTGAAAAACTAAAATAGTATAAAGATGCATGCACAGTAAGTGAGTCCACTCAAAACTTTGATGTCCCCCAGCTAGTTGGTGTCATATCCAGTCTCTTACAGTCGTTCAAAGCTCGCTTTGGAGAATTTCGAGAGCACACTCGTCTATTTAAGTTAATCACCCATCCAACCGAGTGTTTAGTGAACACAGCTGACCTACGTCATATTACTGGCCTATCCGTTCGAAATTTCGAGGAGGAATTGGCTGACCTTAAGGCCTCAGACATGTGGGTGAATAAGTTCAAGTCACTCAATGAAGATTTGGAAAGTATCGCACGACATAAAGCAGAGTTGAAAAGCAAGCACATGTGGACAGAAATTAAAAACTGCAACCCCAAGACCAGCTGATAATCAAAACTTGCAATACGCTTCCGGTCATATACCACATACTGCTGCATGTGAGTACTACTGAATTCACCCTGTTTGGATCTACGTTTTCATGTGAGCAGTCATTCTCAAATCATTGGTACATCAATTCGACAATAATATCACGTCTAACGGATGAAAGCCTCGACACTTGCATGAGGGTTAATCTCACCAACTACCGACCAGACTAAAGAACTGTTAGTAAATCCATGCAACGCCAGAAATCACATAAACAATCTGTATACTTAATCAAAGCGATATTGTGCTTCTGTGGGGTTCGTATTCCGTTTTTGATTGGCTGGCGTCAAGAGTCATAAGTTTCTTCGCCGTTAGCACACTCCGTATGCCTGTCCGCCTCTCTTGGGAATCGCTTTTGCGAGCTGTCTATCCTACGTTCCGTATTAGCTGTTTTACCGCCTGCTGCTCTTTTTAAGGGGGGGGGGTTAGCGAATTTAGGTCAAGTCCTTTACGGTCAGCGCGTTTACGACACCGGCCGAGAGCGGTTTCAGTCCCAAGGTTGCGTGCGCGTCGGGGAGGTAGAAGAGGCTTAAACAGGCAGCTAGGGCTCAAACGCCAGTGTGTCAGTGTAATTGTGCCAACCTGGATTATGCACTAAAATGCCTAAAAGGTGGGGCGAGCAGACGCATTACTGATAACTCACTTCGTGGCAGAAGGCAGCTTTTTTACCGCCTGCTGCCCTTGGGGGGGGGGGGGGGAGGGGGGCTGGGAGGCCTTAAGGTGAAGCCGGAATTTTCGTCTACTGAGTATTATAATGATATTCAAAGTATAAACTCAGAAGTTTATTATAATAGCATTTACTGTAATTTTAAAATATACAATATGGCTCTTTCTGAAATAAATTTCCAAATATTTGCTTTTTTGGCTCCCTGCGTTAAAAAGGTTGCTGAATCCTGGTCTAAGGCCACGTTTTCGCATTTGGGAAAGCAAGAGTGATCGACAGGGCCAGTGACAACATGGCTAAACTAGTGCCGGAAAGATGGTCGTCGAGTGGTACAATAAACAGAGCCATCGCGTTAAACACCGCTTACCAAGCGATCCGCGCAAGGCTCACTCCCGCGCAGAACGGGGAGAGAGGGGTGGGTTGGCAGCAAGCGGGATGCACATGACCGGCGTGGCATGCGTTCTCACGGAGCGCGCGACACCGTG
>JAYGXS010000006.1:21112311-21128580 GCA_036362985.1 Ligula intestinalis | reverse complement strand
TGACGATAGGCTTCATGGTCTTTAGTCATGCTCCTGGCGGCTCTGCTATTTTCACCAGCTCGTCGCTAAACTCCGCAGTCTACAAAGTCACATATCCGGCGTTTCGTTGATGATCAGGTGACTTCTACCGTTCCCTCATCTTCCTGACTTTGTTGTCCGCGATGGCCTCCTCCGGTCTTATCTCTCTGATGGTTGATCATGAAGCCAGTCGGGCGGTGTAACAATGGTGAATGACAGCCTCTGCTGTTATACGATTTCGCCAATTACAAGAAGCGTTTCCAATCCCTCATTCGTTCTCATCAACAACCCTGTCTCATTTGCACAACAATCAATCCTCTCAACCAAACCCCTTAATTTTTTGAAGCAGTTTTTTTCTCCTACGTTTGGTTTTTTTAAGCGGGGGTTCGCTGAATTCCACCCCAGCTTAAATGGTAGGAGTTTTTTTCACTGCTTCCTCCTTAGTTCACCATGCGTTGACTACTATTTTAAAACGACGATATGTTGGTGAATATGAATTAATCTACCAACACTTCTAAACGCTCCCGCTGTCTATGTGGTTTTTCGTGGAGAGCAGCATTTATCATTTTTGCATTTATTTTCCACAGCACTAAGTTTGAAATGACGAGGCCCTCCGGGCCTAAAATATAAAATTTATTTATTTATTTATTTATAACTGCGTACCTCACCAAGAATCGCCGAACACCCCCAACTTACACGTGCTCGCCGTTGGTCCAGTGGGGGATTGATGATGATGTAAAAAGGTGTAGCACAGTGACCTCGCCAAAGGTCAGCAAACAGCCTCCCAACTTACGCATGCTCGCCGTTGGTTCAGTGGGAGATTGGGGACCTCGGCAAGGGTCGGCGAACACGCCCGAGCCAAGAATCGGCGAACACGCTCGAAATTACATACGCTCGCTCTTGATCCTATGGTAGATAAGTGATAAATTAGAAAATTGCGCGGTAGCGACCTCGCCTATCCCTGCGCGGATTGCTACAGCCCGCTTTGAAAGCACCATAGCAGTCATCTGTGTGATTGCCGTTTTTGTCCCACCATTGCAAGCAGGTGAAAGAGTAAGGGCTATGATTAACGAACACATTCCATCTACAGTGGTGAGGATAACCCCTTCAGACTAGCTGTTCACCGCTGAATACTGGATTGCCAGGAGCGGCCTGATCGATGAGACCGAGACACATCATCGGAAGATACGGACTGGGCCAACATTGCGACAACATAGAACTATTGATGACAATTGCTGACAATAACCTTCTCGTAGTTATACACACTAGATTCCAACACACCCCCCATCGGCAGTTGCAAGCATGTTGTCCAAGCGATGGCTGTGCGTCAAACCACATATTTTATATCTTCTTACGCTCGAGGTAGGCCACCTTCGTGTCCAACAGTCGAATGTTTGGAGATGCGAAATTTGGATCAGTTCATGTACTTGTCCATGCCCGTTTTAAGTTCCGATTGTCGAATTGCAGTAAGAAACTGCGCCCCGAACGCCTCAACTTTACGGCACTGTCAAATCCAGAAGCCCGTGTAGCGTTCAACGAAAGTACCCTGCACGGATCTGAGATCAATTCGCTGTTTGCATCGAACCTGCACATAGCGTGGATAACCAAACTTCGCCCAGTACTCAGTTGCCAAACTTGACAAACGCGCTACATTATGCGGTGAATTCGGGCTTGCAAAAACAGGTCGTACCAAGGATGGGCTAGATCTCCACATCGGCACAACATCTCTCGGCAAAAGCTAGAATCGCTAGGTTGTCAAACTTGGATAACTACCACTCAATCAGACGTTAAAAAACACGATCAACAAGATCCGTTCATCAGAACCATTAAACCTAGTCAGCTGGCTTCATGGAATCAGCTTGAAACTTGGGTAACTTACACCAGCTCTATTAACTTTTGGGTAAAGCAGCTAGCAAATATAAATCTCCTTGCGCTACCGTTTGGGATAAGTCGGGTCAAGTGATAACTGATCTCGCTGGAAAAGCCGGTCGATGGCTAGAACGCTTTCTTTAGCTACTGGAATCACCTATACGTTCACTTGCGAGCCCACAGCTATCAATTAGAATTCCATACGATTGTGGCTGCAAGCCACCCACGAGGTTTTAAGTGCAATTGGCATTCCAACAACTGAACGATCAGAAGGCAGTGGGTGAAGAATGTATCCCAGCAGAAGCCTTCGAAACTTATTGTTCTGCTTTGACTGACTCACTACACAAGCTGTACTTGACAATATGGGTGACCGAAGCCATCCTTACTGATTGGTCACCGTCCATTACCTTACCGATACTAAAACGAGGTGACGTGCCATTATGCTCAGATAACCGTGGTATTTGCCTTAAAGATATAGCCACCAAAGTGTTTGTGACCATCCTTCTTCGCAGACTTTTGACTGAAATTCTGCACCACCTTCGCTTCTGTCGCGCTTACCAGTGATCCTGTGCAGTTCTCAAATCATCGATTAACGCGGATGCTTTGCGTCTGTTGGCCAAGAGAAAACAACAGCAAGACCATGGAATGAAAATCTATTGTCCTATCTTAGTACATTTACCTTTAACGCAAGGGATGATAAATAAATTTTATATTTCAGTCATTGCAAACTAAGCGCTTTGGAAAAATAAATACAAAGTTGGTAACGTCGGTAGGCAGCGGGAGCGTTTACTAATGTAGGCAGACGTATTTATATTTACCAACACATTGTAATTTTAAAATGATAATCAACACTCCTACAAATACGGCCATTCGCGTAAAACCTTTCCTGCCGCTGTTTGGATTTGCGGGTTTCGTCAGGTTACCCGCTTTCTTATATCCTTCTTCGTCGGCGTGGGCTTCTTGTCCTGGTCCCCTGGGGTATCCTTTGTTCCGCGTCCGTATGGCTTCCTACATTCACCGCTGCCGTATAATTCATGTCTGCCAGGTCGGTCAGCATTTCATACGCTTAAGCTTCGTTCGGCCTTGCCTCGCAGATTCCACTGCTCTCATCTACACACTGCAAAACATGAGACGGAAAATGATTCTCACCTGCCACCACGTGTTCGCCACGCGTGTTCTCCTGGTTCGCAACTGCGTTTTCGTAAAAAGACAGAAATTGGTTTGCATGCAGACGCCTGTCTACCCTCGGTTCGCACGCCTCGCGGTTATCCTCGAAATAACACATTTAATAAGTGACAAGATTGCCCTTAACTTCTGCCTTATCGACCTCATGAATTTTTTCCAATGGCATTTTGCACAACGGAAAACGGAACCATCGCCGTTTCTTTGGACTATTTCGTTTGCGCAATCGCACCGAAGCCGAGAGGGCAGCAGTCTTTTCTGTTGGCTGTACGAAACCACATCGTTTGAATTAAAAGTTTTCACTAGCTCTTCGTATTACGTTGGTTGAGGCAGCTTGACAGTTCGCACACTGCGAGCGTCGGGGCTGCAACAGACAAAAAAGGCTTCTGTTAGCAAGTCAACAGTTTAAGCACAGTTAAGTTTCTGTTACTATCTTCGTTAGCTTAGCTCCCAACACGTTGTAAGCTGCATAAACTACTTCTTTTATAGTGTTCCCCCAGCAATAAATAGCTTTTAAAATTTCTGCCTTTACATACCTTCTTTGTCTTTCACCTGGCAATAAAGTTTCCCTGGAGGTAACCAGTGGCGTTGTTTTCATTGTCGGCGAGCTGCATGATGCAATGGGGTTCGCGCCTAAGCTGTCTCCTGCGGCTACTCCCAAAGGACTGAATTTGAGGAAAATTTTATCATTTCTCGGCCAGTGAAATTTGCATTTGTCAGAAATGCAATCTAAAATTGAAAAAAGTCATTATTCTTCCTGCTTAATCCTCATGTAGCTTTACAATTTGCTCTTAGAGGAGAATATACGAGTTCCAGGTAGCAGTTCCGAAGAAGAAGATGCGATCACTGGAACAAGGACTTTATTTTCCTGACGTTTCGAATTCCGTCGAGAATCCTTAGGCATAGGTAATTGTAAACAGGTCTGCGCATGTCTCAGACCTGTTTACGATAACCGATGACTAAGGATTCCCGACGGAATCCGAAACGTCAGGAAAATCAAGTCCTTGTTTCAGTGATGGTATCTTCTTCTTCTTCTTCTTCGGAATTTGCTCTTACTTGGCTTGCGCACCTCTCATTATTTGCAGTTCCACGCCAGCATTTTTCTGCCGTTTGCGCCTTCTGTAAAAACGATTTATACTACGCACACATTTAATGCTACCCGCTTGCAATCTTGCCTATCTCTCCTTGGTTGCCACTAACGCAGGACTTCAATCATCAGTTCCCTGATTGCTCGCATCAATAGCATGCTTCCCGGTTAACTTTGCCCTTATATTCCTCTCCCTTTACACTTCTGCCTTCCTCACCTTCTTATTAAAACAAACGTTCATTTTTGGCTCTTATTCCTTTTATTATTTCCCATTATCACCGTCTACAGCTTGACAGCTTACTGCCCCACCCATATAACCCCATATTATCAGGTGCCCGTAAGACAGAAAGACCTTGGTTGCCAAATACCACCTTGGCCTCACTTATCATTCTCGCCACAAGCTGGATGAACTGAAGAACGTGGTTGATGAGGTGAAACCAGACATCCTGGCTTTCACTGAAACCTGGTTTTCGTAAGATATCGCTGATCCTGAACTATCGCTTAGGGGTTATCAGCTTTTCAGGAAAGACATAACAACTAGGGGGGGAGGGGTTACAGTCTATTTCAGTTGCAAGGTGACAGCCACGGATGAAGTACCGGTCCAAACGCGACTTGCAGGAATGCTAAGCATTACCATATCTGCAAAGTATGCCAGAGTAGTGACGCTTTCGGTAAAATACCGCCCGCCAAATCAGACTCCTGAACAAGACATTATCCTCATAGCAGAATTGTATAAGGTCAGTGAGAAAAAAGACATTCGTATCGTTGGGAACTATAACGCTCCTGGTTTTGATCGGCAGACATGGACTGCACAGGGTCTTCCAGACAACTTTAATCATAAACTACTACAATGGGTCACAGACAAACTGCTCTGCAAGGTGGTCATGTTTGGAACACGAACTAGGAAAGGACAACAGTCGAACTGTCTTGACCTTCTCTTTACCCGAGAGGAGGAAACTGTGACTGACCTGCAGGATCGACCCCCATTAAGGTTGAGCGACCGTATTATACTGTATTTAGAGTACTCGCTATTCCCCAAAGCAACGTTTCTCCGATACATGGGAAAGTATCATTTCGAAGGGAGACTTCCCACTTATGAGAAGAGAAATGTCAGAGGTCTATGGAAAAAAGACCTCCACGGTGGAGCAAATGAACAATGGATGACCTTTAGCTTGACGCTGACAATAATTGTTTGGCTCAACTGTCCCTTTAGAAGAAAGACAAGAACGAATCGTCCGAAGTGGATAATTTCAAACTCGCAGGCCACTGTAAAAACATAAAAACGCTTCTGAATGCGTTATAGACTAACCGGTTCCTATAAACACGTACGAGATTATAAGCAACAACGCAATATTTGTTAAAGCGGATGTACTAAGCTGCGCATAAAATACGATTTGAATATCCTACACAAGTCGTTGAAACACCCGAAGATACTGTTTGGCTATATATGAAGCAGGAAGAGATATCCGGAACTGATCCCTACTCTAAGATCAGCAGATGGACAGCTGGTGACCGAAGACCAGATGAAAGCCTCCCTTCTCTCCGATTTATTTAAATCCGTCTACACCCGAGAACCTACAACCCTTGATTACGGTATGTCCCCCATCGATAGATAACTCCACCCCTCCCCTTCTTCTCATTGCCCAAAATAGAGGACCTGCTGTTTTCACAAGACACTGTAAAAGCCGAATTACTCCACCTTAAGCCTGCAAAATCACCTGGGTCATTTAAAATTCATACAAATAACTAACAGAATTGGCTAGCGACCTGTGCAAACCTCTGGGTGCCATCTTCTAGAGGTCTTTTGAAGAAAGTGAATGGAAGAATGGAAGTGGGCAAACGCCACCCCGATCTAAAAGGAAGGTTCACGATTTGATTGAGCAAATTACCGTTTTGTCAATCTACCTTGCATCACGTGCAAAATAATGGAGCGCATTATCAAAAAGCATTTAATGGAATTCCTGGAAAGCAGCAAAATTCTTTTTGATGGACAGCACGGCTTTCGCCCAGGGCGCCCTTGCTTCACGATTGCTCTTTACTCACAGGGAAAGTGGACAAATGCCGCAGATAAAGGCTTTACAATTGATGTCATATTCTCGACTTCAAAAAGGCCTTCGATAGTGTACCACACAGGCTTCTTCTGCCGAAGATTTGGGACTTGGGAATTCAAGAAAAAATGTATAAATGGATCAGTAGTTTCTTGTCCCTCAGAGAACAGAGGGTCGTTGTCGGAAACTCAACCTCAAAATGGACAAAGGTCGAGAGTGGTGTACCACAAGGCTCAGTTTCGGGTCCGCTGCTATTCCTGATTAACGTAAACGACTGCATCAATGAGCTTGATTGCGCAGCAGTCATGTTTGCGGATGGCATTAAAATATGACCTGAAGTTAGCTGCGCCGGCGACGCAAAGAGGTTAAAGTCGAACATCGATCAACTGGTTATCTGGTCGTCCACGTGGCTTCTTAACTTTAATGTATCCAAGTGTCTTGTTCGACACATAAGCTAGGGGCGAAAAGTGTCGAAGAAACACAGTTATTTTATCAATGGCACCACATTAAAAGAGGTTCATACGAACAAAGATCTAGGTATATGAAAAACCGCGAAATTGATGCTAACAGAGCACTGTAAAAAAGCCATCTAGAAGGCAACTAGTACCCTGCACTGGATCAGACGAGCGTTCAAAATCTTCCCACCTGAACTCTTCGGAAAAGTATTTGACGCCGTTGTGAGACCACATCGTGAAAACGGAATGCCAGTTTGGAAACCGGTGTTGAATCAAAATATGAAACTTCTTGAGCAAGTGCAACACAGGGCAACAAAAATGGTCGATGTTCTCAGGGACTTACTATATCAGGAGAGATTGCTAGAGTTTGACCTTTTCCCCTTGTCTTATAGGAACGTTCAGTGCAGGCCGCTCTGGACATACGGGATAATCCTGGGCCACAGTTCCTCCCTCAATATTTAGGATTTCATCGAATAAGCCAACACAGCTCAACTGCGTGGCCACCCTTACAAGGTCACAAACGAAAGAACTCGTTTGGACCTCCAAAAATATTTCTTCAGCCAACGCGATGTCTGATCTCGGAACTTGCCACCAAGCGAGACGGTTTCCGCTGGCAAAATTGTGGAATTTAAAAGAAGACTCAATGTCATACTGTTGGACAAAACGCGACTTTTACAAAATGATTTCGGAAGCATTGTGTCATGGGGTCGTCTGGGGAAGTGTGAAGCGCGCACCGCAGGCATACGAACGAGTGATTTTCGGTGAAAGGACGGGCGGGGCATACCAGAGAAGAAATAAGAACCTAATTTGAATGCCCAATACAAAAAATTACTATGGCAAGTTGGGTCGCGTACTCAAACCTTGGGAGAAGATACTCAAGGTAGCTTGAATATCATCGATAACCCCCGCCCGACCAACGGCGAACGCTTACATGTAGGAGAGTGTGCCCAAGCATCGGGCGAAGTCACTGAAAGACATTTTCTAGTGGTATCACCAAAACTAACTAGAAAGAAGCTTAACAAAGTACAAAAGGCAGGGAGATTAGGAAATCACCGTACTTCAAATTTTTCAGTAAGTGGTAGTTCCCTTGGGTAGTTCAAATTCCAATTTTGCTTAGTTTGCCAATTTTAACAGTTATGGAATGTGTTTGTCTTCGGAGAACCGTTCTGCATTACAATGCCATCAGAAAATCGCTGCTAGATCGATGGATGGTGCGTAGAAAACCAGAGCTGTACAGGTTATTCAACCTACTTAAAAATTGAAGTTGGTAGCTATAATATATAAGGACCCAAAAAAGACTGCTAGTGACAAACTCATCACGCTTTCCTACTGCCAGCATTGTCAGCACATTTTCTGGCTCCAGACTGTTTTCACACTATTCCGCGAAAATTGACTCGAAAATCTCTGCTGGTCGCATATGTCTTCCTACAACTTCATATTAACTCTGAGAATGATATTGTTCGCTTTACATTAAAAGGGTCCTCAAGGGCATTACTTGCCTGTTACCATTCAACATACATGTAAACATACATGAATCATCTAATGTGTCCACTTTTTCCTTGGAGTGTTTGCTGTGGACTCGCGAACAACCTTTATCACGATATTGCGTTTCCGGGTCATAGGCAATTATTTTAGTTCTCTGCAACTGCGGTTTGTTTCCTCGATAATGCTGCTAATAGGAGGCTTGTTAGTGCTAATCGGATGACTTTCTTCAGAGCAAGGAATTTTAAAGCTCACGTCGTTTGGGCTGTACTGACTTCGTGGTGGCACTTTTCAACATGTCCGGACTCCGGAGAGCAAGAATGAGGGCCAGGGGCACAATTTTTGCCTGTCACATGCTTATTATTAGGCTGTTAGCAGCCCATCTTTATAAGTTTTAATTTGGTTTTTGGACATGGAAGGCTGTTTGGACCATTGACATTGTGTGCACCATTGCTTATTTCCGATTATTCATACCCTTCTCGAGATTCATAAATGTATGAAGAAGTGTAGAGTATGATATGAAAGCTTCCTCATCATGATGGACATCCCAAGACCTACTGACCTTTTACTCCTTTTAGCGGAAGATCTTAAAATGGAATATCTTCTTGATAGCCAAAGTTGAGAATCACTACTGTATGTTGGTGAGCCATTCGATTTCCATCCGAGGTGTCAGCGGCTTGATTCCTAGCTCCGCGGACAATTTTGAGCAATTGTCACAGGCAATCTTTTACGCTTTAAGTTGTAAGCGAAACAATAAAATTCCAAATGGTATATTCGCCTTTGCGACTGTGACATAGTGTGTTGACTGATATTAAAAATAGCCAAAGTCTTCCGACAGTGTGTGAAGCATTATTATCAGTTTAAGCAGACTGGGTAAACAATACGCCTGATTGCTTAAATCCACTTTTAAATATGTATAAACAATATGCAGGATATTCAAGAACGACTCAGACGTTTGTAGATCTTCGAGGTCATGAATAACTGCTGAGCTTCACGAACCTTGGATGTCCTTGCTGTGGTTGGTTTATTAAGGCTGCTCTTGTTTGTTTTGGCTGTTGGCTGCATAGTCAGTTCAATGACGTGGACCCGTGGAATAACCTTTCCAAGGCGATTGCTATGTCCCAGTCTGTGAAAACATTCAAACACCGACTTGATATGCACACGCTACAGCACAACGGGAACTATGTGATAAATGAGCTTTGAAACACCACTGCACGATGCGACGGTCTATATTTCCCTGACCGGTCTATATTTCCCTGACTGAATATTGTTACGGTTGACATATTTTACGATTTGGAGTTATGAATAAGGAGCCCAAGGGCGAAAGCCTTCTTCCCTTAATAAAGTGACTTAAAGTGACTAATTGTTGATAATTCTTGAGATTTTGATGTGAAAAATAGGGAGATCAAAGTCGAAAGCCTATTTTTCCCTCAAATAAACTGGCTGACTGAATGATATGAGAGACAAATTCCACGTTGATTCCGTCTTCTGATGAACTTTGACTCAAAAAAAAATCACGATGACGAGATTGTTGAATAGATTTTAATGTTAAATATCTGGAGTCCACGAGAGTGCCCAGAAGTGCGAAATCCCGAAACGACCAAATTCCTCGGTGTCCGAAAATTCCAAACCGAATTCCATTGGGGCGCGTGTATTTTAGTTATTTGCGGTTACGAAATTGATACGGAAGAATTACGAGTGACATAAGGTCTAACCACCGGAGTAAGAACGTTGATCCGTGCGAAGTTAGGATTGGAGTAAACGGCCTGACCACGGACAGAGGCACCCATTAGAACAAATGGGAGACAGCAGTAATTGGGATGGGGTAAAAAAATTTGTAAGAATTTTAGCTTTATTTCCAGAAGGGAGAAATTGTGTGATATAAAATGACATATCTGTGCTGCCTTTGCAGAAATTCGATTAATATGCGATGATAATACTAGTATACTTGTGTAACTTACACCTAGGTTCTTTATGGAAGATCGTTCTAAAGGTGGAGTATTTTGAATGAGCTGGAAACAAGGAACTTGAGACTGCATTTGGGTGGTGAAGATTCAATTTGCCAGGTAGCATCCCAACGTGAGAATATAAGCAAGTCTGCTTTTACTTTATCAACGCATAAAATGGCCGTGTCCTTAGAAAATGAGTAGATGCACTTCAAGTCGTCTGCGTAAAAAAGATTATTGGAATTTTTGGGGACTGTTGAAATTTCAGTTAAGTATAGAATGAAGAGTAGAGGATACAGGAGCGTACCTTGAAAAAACGCCACTCATGATCAGCTGAGACGTCAAATAGTCATAAGCTACTACTGCCTTCTGGCTGCGGTAAGATAAGTAGTTACCAACGACGTCGAGCAGAGGTTGACAGATACTGATGGCATACAGTTTTACCAGAAGACATCTGTGCGGTACGTGGTCGAAGGTTTTGCTAGGGTCCAAATAGATCACACCCACTGATAGCTGCTCGTTACAAAGGGAAGTACTGAGGCTAAGACATGGTTCGCATGGTCATCTAGGCAGAAAACCATACAGCGATCATTTTTACGTTTGTTTTCTAGGCAAAATCGCTGGATTTGAATTTGGTCTCAAATTTCAGGCTTCTAAATAAGTCAAATTATTTGTTATGTAACATTCTTCTGACACTTATTTTTATAAATAACACGTTAAGTCACTTTAAGTCACTTTATTAAGCGAAAAAGGCTCTTGTCCTTGAGCTCCCTATTCAGAACCAAAAATTGCAAAATAGGTTCACCGTAACAATAGTACATAATACAAATGTACAAATGTAGGCTTAACATCAGCGATAAGTGTGAGGCAGTTGCAAAGTGCTGCTTCTGACACTATGGTTAGTATATCTGTCACAGATTCTATGCCAATGAGAATCAAGTTTGTGCTTAAAATGTCAACAGTATCTGAGAGGACCTCCTCATCGGGGAGTCCATTCCACGCTCCGATGAACCTCTGAGAGAAGGCGCTCCGTCGAACGTCGATATGGGCCAGTTTCCTCTGTAGTTAAAAGGAATGACCCCGCAGATGATCAGTCCGAGCCAATTCAAAGAATTCGTCAAATTCTAGGGCGCACTCATGGCTTCTAACAATTCGGTAGGTTTGTACGAGGTCACCGCGGAGTTGCCTATAATTGAGAGGAAAAATATCAAGTTTGGTCAGTCTGTCTTCATAAGGCAGAGGACCAAGATTCTTAACCGTCATCGTTGCCCTCGCTTGCACTCGTTCCAGGTAAAGGTAATCCTTCTTGAACCACGGACGCCAGGCCTGGACGGCATACTCTAAGTGGGACCAAACAAACGCTCAGTAGGTTTTCCTGAAGAGCTCCTTGTGGAGGTTGACGAATCCCCGCCGAATCGCAAACAGCACCTGTGTTGCACGTTTAGCTGCCTTTAGGCAATGTAAAGATGGTTTAAGTGAGGAATTTATTAGGACATCAAGGTCCTTTTGTTCGTCCACATTTGAAAGTGGGTGCCCATCGAGGAGGTATGGGAAAGAATAATCCTCCTCATTAGTCCTTCTAGTACGGATTCTTAAGACCACATACTCACTAACGTTGAAATTTAAGAGCCAACGAGCAGACCAGCAGCTAAGTCGATTGAGACTCCTGAAATGCTTTGCTATCGGAGTCAGACCGGATGGCTCTAAAGAGTTTGACATCGTTGGCAAATATGATGGTGCGACAACCCAGGTCGTTGACACAGTCGTTGATATAGATAAGAAAGAGCAGTGGCCCTAAGACAGAGCCTTGGTGGACGCCACTCAGAACAGATGTAGAGGTTAACTTCGAGTCACAAATGCACACAATTTGCGATCGCCATGTGAGAAAATCTGTGATCCAGGCCAGCAGGTTTTCTCTTAATCCAATTTCCGACAATTTATACATTAGACGTTTATGTGGGACGCTGTCGAATGCCTTCTTGAAGTCCGTATCGATGACGTCGACCTTTCCATCTTCATCCAGTGGGCGAATCCACTGCTTAGTGGAGAGTAGTGGGCTGGAAAGACAAAATGGTTCTTTCTGAAGCTGTGTTGGAGCCCTGACAGTAAGTTGTTCTCCTCCAAGAACTTAATTGTCGTCTTCGTAATCATCGTTTCCATCACCTCACAGCAAATGCAAGTAAAGCTGAATGGCCGGTAATTGTTGACCTTTGTTCTGGCTCCACCCATGCATATCGGATATATATTTGGCGTTTTCTATTCGGATGGCAGTTTTCCTAATTCAAATAATGAACGAAAGAGGTGTGCTCGGGGTTTTGAGAGCTCGCTTGCCAATTCTTTCAAGAACCTGGCTGGTGTACTGTCTGGACTTTGCTTCTTTGAGGCCTTGCAGCCCCCTCTTAACTACAGATGTTGGGAATAATAGAGATTGAAGTGCCGGACCGGCGTTCACAACAGCACTGTTGGCAGTATAAAAATGAGGCTCGGTTTTTCTAGTGAATACCGAGGCAAAAAACCGGCTACAGTACTAAGCTTTCTCGTCATTCTCAACGACTTCGCCGCCATTTTCATCCTTAAGTACTGCGGGTGGATCCTTGTTTTTAATCTACTGTTGCTATAGAGGAATAGAATTTTGGGCTTTTCTTCGGCCTGTTGAAGGATTCTTGACTCATAGTTTTTCCTGCCCCGGTGAATCAATTTTTTTACCACGTTTCTTTGTCCTTGAGTTCCTCGAGGTGCACTGGTGACCCAGGTTCCCTGAATAACTTTCATTTCCTATCTTTCTTTTACAATTGCCTGTTTATGTCTCTCATCAACCAGACAGGGCGAATATTCGCCTTGTATACCTTCACGAACAAAAGCGCTTAATCAGATCTAATGCAGTTCTCTTGAATGATCTCCAATCTTCCTCCGGATCCTTCTTAAGCAGGCAGTCCCAATTCACGAACGATAGTGCATTCCTAATTGAATTAAGATCTGCCTCCCATATATTCAGCTGGTCCTCCGTTTTCCTCAGACGTTGACAATAGAGTGAGTTGTCCCATATTATCGTCGTATGGTCACTCTAACCGAGCAGAGCACTCGAATGTACTTTATCTATGTAGGATAAATCCTTCGTAAAAATAAGATCAAACAATTAGGTCACTGGTTTTCTCGAAATCTGGTAAGTTCTTTAACGTTCTGTGTCAGAGAGGGGTCAAGCATGAGATCCATTAATTTGAAACTGAAGGCAGTTGACGTCACCTACACTGTCAGGTTGTCCCAGTCTATTGCAGGTGCGTTGAAGTCACCAACAATAAGAACCTCCTGATGGCTAGCAGCTTCCTTCACTAGACTAAGGAGCGAGTCGTCGGCTCCACTCAGAAGGTTTGGTGGCTGATATACCGCCAGGAATCCAAGGTTATCTAAATTAATTTCTTGATCTTTAACCAGACGGATTCACACTCTAAGGCAAGAATGTGTTCTCTTTCGGCAACAGACATTCCAGTTCTAACATACACAGCAACCCCACCATCTTGTTGGTTTTGACGGTCTTTGCGGAAAAGCTGGTATACTGGAATCGAAATATCCGAATCCATGATCTCTGTTTTTAGCCATGTTTCCGTTATGGCAACTGCATAAGTTTTCCGCTCCGAGAGTACTGCCTTGAGTGCATCAATTGTTGAGGAATGACTTTGGGCATTAGTATACAGAAAACTCAATTAAAACTAAGTCAACATGGTTTTGTTTTCTGTTTTGCCTTAATAATAGTTCAAATCTCCCCAAGATTTCTGCCCTTACTCCCGTTACTCGCCCTTACGACCTTAGAAATTCAGCGTTGATTATACCTCCTCCTGCTTCTTTCGCTTCTTAATGATCTCTATTTTTGCTTCTGGGTATAGATATCTTTTGAATAATTTGCCGATTGATATTCGGGCGTTGACTAGTCTATGTGCATTCAAGCAAAGACTGCACATTTATCTTAACACTGAATCTATTAACCTTTTATTTTCCTCATCTTTTGCGGGCAGCTTTCTCCACGATCCCGAGAAAGAACCATCGGGAATTTAGGATCCCTTCTTCAAACTACCTTTCTCTGACTCGTGTCCTCCGGAATCAGGAAGCAGTCTTGACGGCTCTCGTTTCGCTGGTCATCAACCATCATAAGGGCCTTATATTTGGTCACATCTCAGACATCCCCAACGATGGTCTTGTAGATTTGACGGACTTTTGGATCTCATACGGTGGTGCCCATCACGATCATAAACTGGTGGGTTCCCTATGTTCCATTATGCCACACCGGTCTGGGAACTCGAGTGTAGTGCCGGGAACCCGTCTATACCAGTAATGTTTCGTTAATACCTATTGTTCTGCCCCATGCTCAGCTTCGACTGAGTTTGCTTCCAAGCCCCCCCCCCTTACTAACAGAGGCAGTGGGTACCAGAATGCATAATCAGAATCTAGATAACGATGTGGCTCATGTGTGTGTGCCCTTAAAATTCACCTTCCGCATGACACTGCAATATTCATTTTTTCGAATCTAACTAATTCGCTTCTAAGCAGTTATACTCGTCTTATAGCTACAGACTACGGATACTGTTTTTTAAACCAAATATTTCTAGTACTTCGTGTTATCGAATTTTTGGTTCATTGATGAGGCTCATTGGGCCTGAAATATACAACTTACTATTATTATATTGAAAGAGAAGGGATTTATGTTGTAGGCCATTCAACCTAACCTTAGAGCTAGCCGCAGGTCATTCTGATTGGGCCACTGGGGGAATCTGTGGCAGAAAGCCGCATGGGTGTGGAGGGAAGGGGGTGATGTTTTAACCAGCCCCGACAACCTATGCGTAAGTGAAAAGGCGGGAGTCCAAGTGCTAGTAGGTCAAGGGGTTTACGGTCAACCCATGTAGTAGTAACAAAAGGGGAAGAGGGAGATTGAGGTGTCAAGGGATCAAGGGGATCAGATTCCAGTCATAATCGGGGACCAGCGAACTGGGGGTTGGGAAAGGAGGGGGGGAGAGGGGAAGGAGTCGGACAATTAGTTAAAATCATCCCGTAGTCATCATCTCAAGTTTTGTTTGAAGGTGAGAGGACGCAAGGTGTCGACGTCTTGAGACGGTGTCGGTGGCCTTTGGATGCTTGGTTTACGGTCACTGAGTTTGAAGCAGCTGTGCAAACACGGTTATAGCCCTTGCTACATTGGCGGGGGGGGGGGGTAAAGTTTCAAGTGGCCGCGACGACCTGGAACGACGACCGCTTCCCAACCCCCGCCCACTCCCCGCAGGCCTATCCACATCTGCCTGTCACGGGTCGGGGCGATAGCAAGCTAATCGATGAACGGACAGGCCATTCCGCATTCAGGCCAGCACGCGTTAACAGCGCTTAGTGTGCGGCGCCTGCGACCAATGATAACGGAGATGCACACAGAGACAGTAAGCACTTTCATTTAGCATAAGACAATGACTGACGTGAAAGTTATTTTGGATCAATTCGATCTGTCAGCCCTATTAAATTTAAAGAACTTTATTTAAAAGTATGAACCTATACTTTAGATTCTTAATTCACTTCTGGACTCCCATTCATTTAAAATCAACCTCAAAAATTTGCCTCAGATAGAGTCTGTGGTGCATATTAAGTATTATCAGAAGTTTCAGATAGATCAAACGGTAGCTGTAATAAAATCTTCCGCAACATTCCTCAAACAAATAATCCAATGCTAGCAATACCAAAAATTTTTCAACAATGTGGGATAAGTATACGAATTGTGTCTATAAAAATCTTATCGATGAAAAACAAACCACTTTTGCTTACTTGTTCTACCCAAGCTGAAGCCCAAGTTCTACTACAAAATTCTGAAAGAAAAAAAGGAGTTTCTGGAGTTTAAAAGCATATGCAGGCCTCGAGTTGACCCCAATGCAGCGCAGACAAGTCTTTCATGAAGACAAAGTGTCTAGCCAAAGTCAACCACAAGTAGTCGCAGAGAACAAAAGCACTCCGCACTATGCTACTTTAGAGGAACAATTAACGAGTTCCGCCACCTCTGGAACGAAAAAGGAAAACTATCAACACAACATCAAGTTAGGTGACTCGAGAGCGACTTCTTCTAACCATAATAATGGCCATCAGAAAGCATAAAATAAACATGCCAAAGCAATAGGCGCTGTAACACGGAATGTGTGGTGCAGTGACGTAAAATT
>JAYGXS010000006.1:21070042-21082220 GCA_036362985.1 Ligula intestinalis | reverse complement strand
GCACCTTTGTCCATCGTAAATTTGGCAATTGCTAAACGGAAAAAAAAACGTCGAGAATTCTTCTGGGGACGTATTGGAATACATGCTCATGGGTTATAGCCGCACATTACATTTCACGGAATATGGTAGCATATATATCCGATAATTTTACATAATGATTATTTTCCAACGTTATTCTAGTCGTGCATATAAATTCTTTCGTTGTATTGCGCGAGCAAGCTTCGTTTCATTGTTTTAAAATGTTCACTTTCACTAAAAAAGCTATTTTTTTCTACATAAGTTAATATTTCATGATAAATCACAATATGCCCTATTTAAGAAAACGAACAGCACTCCATTTGTGTTAAAGTTTGAGGGCGGTCGCTTAAACTGCGTTTCAGTGACATGAAGTTACTTCTAAATATCATTGGATTTTATTAGTTAGGCAACCTACTGTGGCCGCAGACTCGCCCTCCGAATACCACCTGTGCTCTATCGCTGCTGCTATCTTGACATCAAAAACGATCGGAAGTCCGGTGAGAAATGTGGTTAGATAATTTTGATTGACTAACCACCCACGTTTTGTATCAATAAATAATGAAAGACATTGTCCTTCGAAAGAATATCTACTGAAAGTCTAGTTTGACTATAAAATTATTTGACCCCCCAGTCACCCCGTGATGGCAGGGATCATAAAAGAAAACAAAAATCTGCAGGCTGTTACATCTAGAACAGAAATCGTCCAGCTTATACATATGCTGGATACTACTAGATAAATATAAATCCCTGCATCAACAGGAAAGGTATATGGAGTTGGTACAACTTTGAGCGGTAGGAGCCTGTGCGATGATAATTCAGGCACTATTTGTATGACTTCGAATGATTTATATATCATGAGTCTTGTCGTAGACTTTACGCAGCCGGCTCTTTATAATTGCGACACACGTTTGGTTTAAATCGGGTTACTGGAGGCGTATAGCGTTTTATGATTTTAGGTCCAGCCTGCAGGCGGTGGCATTGACATGCACAGTAGACGTTGTAACACGTGACACATCGTTTGAATTTGGCAAGCAAAATTATGCTGCGCAAAACTAGTCTACTTTGCCTTCTTAAAAATTCACTGCAGTAAATGATAACGTTTAAGATATACTGATATGCCTACGAAGTACATTTAAGTAGTCACGAATTTATTTGTCCACAACTTGACCCAGTGCAACAGCCCTTGGATTAATTCAGTTTTTTATGCCCCATATAAACTCAAAAATATTGGTCTTTTAATTTCAAACTTGAATGGTTTGTGGAGCCTATTACAAAATTGTCGCCTGTCATTTCGGTAACAAAAGGTGACTTTCGCAGAGGAGATACGTACGCATACAATGGTTCAGAAGCAATAGACTGGTTACTTCAACTAAGCTACGACAGTATTCACTAACTGCACATATTACTAGACCATATTACTATCACCATGAAAATCATACTATCATAAAAAAGGCAGCATTACCTCGATTAACACAATGACACGAAATTGCCCCTTTTAATACCATTATCGGTGATGTTTTATAACCGTTTTTAAGAGTCACAGGCACTGACATGTTCGTCTGGTATCGTCTCAATAAATTAAGTTAGATATTTCCTCAGACAAATGTCTGGCATTCTTCACTTTACTTTAATTATTCATCTACAGCTAGGCTACGGTTCGATACTGTCAATGTATATTCTGCCCCACACGGAAATCTTACTAACAGGAAATCAAGCGGTTATATGTTTCCGGCTTGACTTCGTTTGTAACTGTCCCAGTAAAGACTTTTTTCTATAGCAGTGATATCACCTTTGACTTAATGCAAGAATTCATTGTCCCAAGATTCGACACAGCGATACAACTTAAGTAAGTCTCGTATAATACGCATTAAACTCCCAGGAAGACATCTTAGTAACACGAAATAGGACGGATTCACGTTTTCGCGTTGACCATATCCCCAAAAGGAACGATTAATTCTACAGTACTGGCATGTCTTTCAATTGTACGTAAATACATCTTCCATAATTATGGTGAGCGTTCTGCCTACTTCCTGCCCCACACAACCACGTAGTCACATAAATTATGCCTTGAAACTGTTTGCTGTCGTACCAACTAAACGCTTACGTACCGAGCAGTTCCTCAGTTACCTAAGACTTTGCTTCATGAAAACCGATCTGTGTCAATCGGTGGGCAGCGGATCACGGGTATGAATTTTGGAAAATACGTTTGTTCTAAGAGCTGCCAAGTCACTGTGAGAACTCTGATATTTTGATTTCGTACACATTAAAAGCTTTGTAAAACAGTATTATTAGGCCACGTTGACCGATTTTCAGCGTAGCATATGCCTTGGATACCAACAGACGTTGGATATGGCCCCTCGTGGTCCCGTTTTGTCCCCAGTTTTCTGCTCTGAACGGAACTTATTGCTTCCAAACAGCATTTTGCACCTCAAGTAAGCTCAATGCAGACAGTAGACAACTCAAAATATGTAATAAATCACTCACTCACATTTTGATCTTCCCATTTCATCAGATGTTGATATACTGAACGTTTAGCTAGATTAATATGGAAGCAGGGGTGGGCATTAGTTTAACCTTTTTAGACATTGGAAAATGTGAAATACCGAAACCTCTTGGAGTATACAGTTTCATAGATATCTTACTGAATATAGATGACCTATATTCTAGTCGCTTTCGAAAACGGTATGATATTATAGTTTGGCAGTCTAATTCCAAAGAAAATAAACGTTGAATCTTTATGCACATCCTTAAAATATTAATTGTTCATTGGCGCCTCTGTTCAATGTGCTGCCGAACTAAGCTCATTTAACCAGGCAGTAGTTCTCCCTGTAAACGGGAGTTGAGCTGGGTATGTGCAGAAGAGGTTACCCCTTACCGGTAACTTCGTCCATGGCGCAATGCGGCTCAAATATAAGTGTAACCTTGTCGATCTAAAACGCCTCGTCCACCTGGTGATATGCTACTCACGTTAACGGCGTGATCCGGGAATAAAAGTGTTTATGTGCGCTTTACATATACGTTTGCGCATAGTGTTTAAAAACGTTAAACTGGTATACCTTAGTGCCAATATGACATTCATATGGAAATTGAGATTGTGTTTACCACAATTTTTGGTTATGCATCAAACTGTTTTTGTTTAATCGTGTTTGACATCTGCCGTAGCTGATGACAGCCTCGTTACGCACTCTGACCGGTCAAATAACCAGCTAATGGTGATAAGAGCGGAATCTATTGCTGAGGTTTATTTTGAAAGTGGAAACCCCAGTAACTATGGCACTTAGGCCTGGTTCCTTTGATGCCAAGGGCGAAAGAAATAGCTTTTTCTGCAAAGACGAAATACAGATCTAATAAGGGAAATTTGACTGTCTGCACTGGAGCCGGGAAATATGCGAAGTGTGGCAGTCACTGCACCGGAAGAAGGAAGTGGTCTTTGCTTGAGCTAGCGTTGAAAGGTGATTGGTCAGACCGAGTATGCAGACACGTCAGTGAGTGGCTGCCCCAATACCCAACGTCAACAGCAATGAGCTTTTGCGTGTGCAAGGCTCACTACAAGTCAGCCGTGGTCGTCAATCAATAGGGTATGGGTATAGGAAAACCCTACCACGCGAAATGCATGCGTTCTTGCGTTAATTTCTAAGAAGAATAACTAATTCCCTGTCGTTACCCATTTTCGTCCTGTTAAACGCCTCCAATGTCACAATTGGCGAGGTTCTCCAGCAACATCTTGCAGGTCATCTTCATCTTCAGCCTCTTTCTTCATAAAGTTTAAGCTTGCCAAACCGCGCTACAGAAGATTTTATCAAAAGTTCCTTGATGCCTACCTTCCGGCATTTCGCTGAGGGCAGAGACTCTGGCCTCTGCTCAAAAGCCACGTTCATACGCCTTTTTGTCATATTCCGATAAAATGAACACCAAGAAGGTTCGCTATTTAGAATGTGTTACTAAGTTAACGTCAGATATCCGCAAAATCGGCGAGTCTTGCATTCAAGTACGTGAAGTACTCCCCAGGCCCCTTATTGCTCATTTGCAACCCACTCATAAAATCGGGATCTCTGAGATGACTGCTGAACAACGACTTCTTGGCACATCCTGTGACGAGGATCCTCTCGGGCACCAACTCCATAATCTCCCGCTGACTACTTAAAATGACATCGCCACCGCCTGCCATCCCAGCGATCCCAAGTCTTCTGCTTCTAAATGCACAACCATTCATAAAGCGGCAGTCGAGCAACCGACAAACTGTTTCTTTACACCGTTTCGGCCAGCCTAGGCTGCAGCTGACCCAAAACATTGGACTTGGGCTGCCCTAGTTTGACAACGGAGTAAGGTCTAAATCTGAAAAGCCTTATCCATGAAGCTGCACTGCACAGCTCATCTGAGCTTTCAGCCACACCTTTGGTCAACGCAATGACGTAGGGAACGCACTGTCCAGGCCATTCTTCGAAATTGGCAAGTTACTTCTGGCATCTACCTCGCTGACATGTTGGCCGAAAAATGTCCTGTGGTTTCACCCTGTAACATGGATGCATTTAAACTCCAGCTACAGGAATTTGTGCCCGATACTCGCACGGCACCATTCTTAGTGACATTTTTGCCCCCTCTTATTGCCCTTTTCTGCCACGATTCGTCCGACTTTACGTCCCCTCCTACCTGTACAAGCTCTCTTACCCTAGGAATGTAGTGAACTATAAGCTTGTTTCCAACCACCGTATCTAGCCTGAGATGGAACAAGAACTGCAAACGTGGACACGGGCGTGTTACGGATGCCAACTAAGTACGGTCTAAATGTACAGCATAGCTCCCATCAGCACCGTGCCTATCCCCGAGGCGGGGTTCACTCATGTTCAAATCAACATGAATGCCTTTCTCCAGGGGATGGTATTATCTCCTCTCCTGTGTGCATCGATCCACTTGGTGATCAGGAGCAATTCCAATGGTCGATATAACTGCTCCGACGTAATAAAGGCTCTTTTGAATTATAGGGTTACCGACTTTGGTGTTTCCTCTTCCGTCCCGACTGATCGTGATACCCAGTTTGGATCTAAACGTATCTTCTTTTCCTTTTACTATTTACTCGCATCCGCACTTTAGCATATCAGGTGGTTGCCAAAGGGATGATCAAGGGTTTTCACCAGTAGGTGGTGATCTCCTAACGCGTCCTGCCGCGAGCACCGTCCTGCTGGTCCTGTTGCTTAGTTGATCTTTCCTAAAGTAGGACCTTGCTGTTGTGCCGGTGAGCTTGTCTTCAGTGTCACTGTCTGATTTCCAAAGTATAATTTGGTAGATGAAGTCCTTTGGAAAACGATAGCTTAGTGTATGAATTTTCGGCACTTGCTCACAAAGTTATCGTTAGATCGATGGCAGTTGTACAAAACAGTTCAAATAAAACGATGGCTAACACGGATTGTATATTGGTTCGCGGCCGTATTTGAAAATCATCACCCGCATATGAATATTCGATCAGTGGGGGAAGTATATGTCTTCCGCATGTACCTAAGCAGTTGGTCGGGAACTAGTTGTCAACCGCATTGAATTTTGTTGTCGGTGGTAGCTGATGCTTGCTTTATCCAGTCCGGATAAGTTGCCTTCTCCTCTATGCTTCTTAAAAGCAATGATGCCTCAATGCAAGTTTTGTCCTATACAAATTCGTGTCCATTTTCTGCTGTGTGCTTGGCGACTTCGGGCAAGTGATATCGCCAGTTTACCGTTCCTTGGTGCTCGCGTAAGCGTGTGGCGGCCGATCTTCCTACCTGTCCATAATAAACTGCATTGCAGTCACCACAAGACATCTTCTAAACAACTGCTTTTCTGTAAGAAGTGAACATGCGAGTCCCAGGAAGTAATGGAGAATTAGGAGACGATTCGATCGCTGGGACAATATGATTTTTCGCCTGACGTTTCGAAATCCATCGCAGATTCATCTTCAGTGATATACTCAAAGAACTGTAGCAGAAACAGTTTGTGTGTTCATAGGGTTCCGCAGTTATCGATTTTTTCAGTACGTTTAAATTTTACGGTGAAACCCTTTGCAACTACAAATTACTTATGCTGTCAACAATTTCAGACACGTATTTATTATACAAAAGCGTACGCCAACTTCTTGGATTGGGACTATCTAGTTCTTTTTCCCTTAAGACTTGTTTCTTCCTGACGATAACGTTGTGAGTCAGTGTCGAAAATGCACACAATAAACTATCGTTTCCAAATGTAAATCTTCTTCTATATCATAGTTTATTTGCCTAGTTAAATAAATGGCTGTTGTTGGCTTTCATCGTTAGATTGCATTTGTTGACACCAGCGTCCGACCAAACTGGCTTATTTTCTTTCGAATCGATTTCACTGCTGCTTTACTTGAGATATTTCCTATAACTTTGATCCACTTTTAAAGCACTCGACGGCTTCTGTTGGACTTGTGTTCATAACAGATCCTATAATCAACTGTACTTGATGGTCCTCCTGGAATCTATGAGTTCATACATATTTGCGTCGAGATCCGCGTCAATATGTAAACAAGGTATTAGCAATACTAATCCTGAAAAAGGAAGCAGACGTTTCTAGCAGGACTTCCTTCGTCATCTAACTTAACTAGTTCAGTATAGTTCAGTATATTAAGGGTAGTAGGCAATGTTTTTGAAGACCCTATTGAAAACAGTATGCATGAAATATCCAACATAAAACATATCACTATTAAGAGTGAGTGACATCTATACATGTACAAATTTTAACGTGCGCGTGTGAGCAGCTAGAATAGTCTCTTGTGTACATAATATATCCAACATAAAATGTGTTTCTGTAAAATAGTGAGCAGCATATACAAATGTAAAGTTTTATCTATAGGTATTTCCGGGGCGTAAATTATTCCTGCTTCATTGTACATATGAGCGGTAAGTGTTAAGTAGATGTTCATCCAGTTTCCGTTCAAACGCATCGGTGGAGTTCGCCATTACGACCTCCTCGGGCAGTCCATTCCAGACACCGATGACTCGTTGGGAGAACGACTGCTTGCGGACATCTAGATAGGAAAGGGCACCCTGCAGTTTGAGGGAATTCCCACGGAGGTTGGTTGAAGTGGCGAAGGCCAAGAAGTCAGCAAAATTCAGGGCACACTCCCGATTACTCACGAGGTGGTACGTCTGTATGAGATCACCGCGGATTTGTCTATACTCAAGGGAGAAAACGTTAAGTGCTTCTAGTCTTCATTCGTATGATGAAAACTTAAGCCTCTTTACAATTTTCGCTGCCCTTTGCTGAATTCTTTCCAGCATCTGGTTATCTTTTTGCCTCCATGGTCGCCACCCCTGAACGCCATAATCCAGATGTTAGCGAATAAATGTTCCATAGTTTTTGCCGAATAGGTTTTTGTCTATGTCGAAAAAAGTTCGCTTAATGGCAAACAGAACACTGTTCGCCCTCTTGGCAGCCCTAGCACACTGTAAAGACGGCTTCAGGGATGGCACAATAGCCATACTCAGATCTTTTTGTTCATTGACGTTCGACAGGCACCTTCCATCGAGTACGTAGTTGTGTGAGTCATCTGTCGCGCTCACTTTCTTCGTCTTGAGTCGCAATGTGAGACACTTCTCAAAGTTAAACCACATTAACCATTTTTGGACCATTCACCTAGGCGGTCAAGTCCTTTTTGCAGAGTTTGTTCATCATAAGCGTTCCTGATGGGTTGCCATATCTTAATATCATCTGCAAACAATACTCCATTACTGACCAGTCCATGTCTACAGTCGTTGACGTATATAAGGAAAAAAAGTGGCCCAAGAACGGAGCCCTGAGGTACTACACTCGCAACTGGCACTGAAGAGGATTATGCGTTTCCGATGCACACGGACTGTGATCGGCCTATGAGAAAATCTCCTACCCAATTTAGTAAATTGCCCCTTATCCCGGATTCGCCAACCTTGCAGAGCAGCCGTTGGTGAGGGACAATATCAAATGCTTTTAAAAGTCTATGTAAACAACACCTACGGAGGTATTTCCGTCTAATGACTTGGACCACTGCTCCATAGAATCAAGCCTATTGGTCAGGCAGGAGTGGTTTCCTCGAAACCCATGTTGGGCACCATCAAAGAAGTCTTTTTCTTCGAGGAACTTCATAGTGGCCTTTTTGATGATTCTTTCCATAACTTTACAACAGATGCAAGTAAGGCTCGCTGGTCGATAGTTGTTCGTGCTGGTTCTGGATCCACCCTTGGGAATAGGGTATATGTTTGCAACTTTCCAATCAGATGGGAGGAGGCCTCGATCAAAGGAAAACTTAAAAATGTGCGTAAGCCATCTGTAAAGTTCCAAAGCCAGCTCTTGCAGTACCTTTGCTGATATTTTAGTTCACGCACTTAATAAAAAAGTCATTAAGACCTATATTTTTGGCACACCTTTCCATTGCTATTTTAGGTTTCAGACTTTATCAGGGCCAATGACTCAAATAAGTTATCGAAGACTACCAAAGTGACTTGCAAATTCTATTTTATGAGCTATATTCCACGGCCAAGTATACTTTTATTTTTAATTTCTGTAATATTTGACGCCAACAGGTAGCATTTTTTCATTAAGGATATAAAATGTGTAGAAAACATTCAAGAATCCAGAAGAAAGTAGGGCATTCGTCGGGAGAATAAACCACTTCAGGGAAAGATTGCAGTCAAATTTTCCCAATCTATAGCAAACACCCATACATCAACCTTCTCAAATGCCGCCAACCAGCCGGTTAAATGGCGAACGAAAACCAACAAGCACGTTGAATCTATTGAGTAAGAATAGCAAAATTACCCGTTGCAGCACAGGTACATTTGCATACACTGACTATACCGAATGATAGAAACCCACTTTAGCGAGCCAGTGACCAAACAGGACGAGATTACGCTCCTCCTGGGAGTTTCAGCAGCTAACGGCTAACGCTTATCGAAGGAACTTGAATGGCACCAAACCGCGGACCAATGAGCATTGCCCTCTAAAGACAAGACGCAGCTTCCCGTTCATGAAAGGGGTCTACACATTTGTGGCAAGGTTCCTCCCGCTTATCGGAATAGAGCTTGCCCACAGGCCGGCCTGCACAATCCGGCAAATTTTTTATGTGGTCGAAAGGCCTGTTGAACTAAACAGGAGAAGTTTGGCGTCCTCTGCCAATTTCCATGCAGCTGTGCAACTTGTAATTATGTTGGCGAAACCGGCCGACAGCTAAAAAAGCGAATGCATGAGCATAATCCGATGACAAGAAGGTTCAATCCAAAGTCGGAAGTAGAAACCCATGCGGCAGAGATGGTGCACGAATTGAAATTTGGTACAGTTAAAATTGTGAACCAGGTGATGATCGCACATCAGGGCAGATTAAAGAAGCCTTGATATCGACCAACTGTTAAGTACACCACGTCATAAATTTGCCGGTCCCCTATGCTGTTTGTAGAACGTGCTGATCAAGGGAAAATCATGGCGTGGAATGATAAGGGCCGCCTTCTTGCGGGTTATATGACCCACTGGGAAACCAGCTTACTTGGGCAAAGGGCGACGGCCTATATTTACAGCGCGCAACTGTCCATTTTTGCCATAGGCTGGTCTCTTTACATATCCACCGCTCCACTGCCACCCGCCTACCTGGTGATTGTGGGTGCTTCTGTGTATCAACAGGCACTTTCCTCTGGCAGTTAAGGCCGTTTGCCTTCGAAGGTGTAGTATTGTAGCTCCTGCCTAAGTTTTCAACATAAGGTCGGACCAGCAAATTAATCAACTAATTAAAGGCGGACTAAACCAAGAATTGGTGAAACATGGCGTAATAATACTTTCCAAGAAACGAAAAAACACAGTCTAGTTGGAGGGAAAAAAACAGAGCATTACTAGCATCAAAATGACGCGTTTGCTTGCCAGAATATAATGAAGAAAACTTGCGTGTGAAAAAGACAGGTTGCTTATTTGTTCCTAGATGACAATGTTACGCTCGAATGAATGCAAAAATTCGCGATCCAGGTACTTGCGTGGATAAAGAAGAAGGCAGGTCGAGAACTAGATAAATTAATTGATTGTTCTGAGCTTTAAAACACTAACAGGTGTCCATCTTCAGAGATGAGAAAGCAACCAAAACCGGGGGGGGATAATTATAGTGGCCAAAGTCCAATCAAAAGTCAGAAATCGTCAGGTTGTCAATGGATTAGAAACAGCAAACGAAGAAGGGGGAGGTGAAGAGGCGGAAAATTAGCTGTCAGTAGAAGCAGATGGGCAATTACATTGGTGTAGGATAATTAGCTGTCCATGGGGCACATTTTTTTTCCATAATTCGTTCAAATTTTCAAAAATATCAGCAGTAATATTTAAAAGTGCACTTCGGCTTCAGTGTATACTGTACCTCCACTAAAAGCCCTTAAAACGTAGTTGTGCGGCTCACTGCATGTTTGCAAATTTTTTACCCCATAGTTTTGCCGCAAACACAAAGGAAACCAAATTGGCAATTTTTTCCTTATGAGCCGACGTCGGGCATATCGAGGGGCATTAAGTCTAAGATATTTTAACCCTTCCAGCTACGAGCATCCAGTCCAGGTTCTGAGAAGAAGAGAGAGAATTATTGGGAAAACCAGAATAGAAGAATGAATTTATTCTGTACAGAAGTGAGAGGCACTTGGAAGGTGACTAACGGACCGCCAGAGAACGGCGTGTCAAGTAATGTCTAGTTGGCAGTCCTCGCATTAGGTCCTGTTTGAATTGGCCTTTGATTAGCAGTGCTAGAAGCCGGAAGCAGTAAGCATTTCCAAAGTGCACTCTGACTTCAGCTAGTCACGACAGGCGCTCACAAATGCACTTCGTGTAGAGCTAATCCTTACAGACAGCTATACACAACCCCAAATTTTACAGCATTCGTGGCTGGAATTCACGACATTTTAATCAGTGCATTAAGGCCTTTTGACTGAGTCGCAAGCAAGTTGTCTTGTTGGGGCTGGGGATGACAGGCTACTGACGGCTAATAAGCCAGAAAGGGCTATTTCAGTCTCCTTTGACTTTGCCGGCACAATTATCTGTCTAAGACTACCAGCCGATAGGGCTGCTGTCAGGATCCAAGAAATGAGGTCCAAGTCAAAGCGGGTCAAGTGACTTCTGGTAGAGGTCAGCGAACGTTCATCAATGAGTGTCAATGTTCTTTCCATCAGATAGTCAGGAGCGTAACAATAAAACAGTTTTTAATGAAAAAAATGAAGAGCGATAAAATGTGGTCAAATTTTTGGCACGCGCACGCCCGACGCTCAGCCAATTTTTACTGTAATCAACTTACTCTAAGACCAAGGGATAAATGCGCCAGAAAATGGGTTATTTGCCTGCACTCTTATCCCCTGTTCGTCTGATAACCATAACATACACTCATATATTCACCGTGGAGGAAAACATAACGTTACATGTACTGCCGGTCGTTCTTATGTCATTTCTTCAAATTAACTCTAGCAAACCTCGCTGAATACCGCGGCTACTAACTAAGACAAAAGATCATTCTGGATGCCCCACAGTGCTGTACGAATCGTAAAAAAAGCGTTCGCCCAAAAAGCGTCCAGGTCCTTTGCCTCTGTCGTTTTATAGGGAATATTCCACCCAGTATGCCGGCAGCGCTTTGTGTGATTCAACCTTCATGGCAGACCTCTGGAGGTGTGGTCTGAATCTGAACCAAAATTACTGTCCGAAGTGCCTGTAGAAGGTTTATTTAACGGGAGCCGCTTGAAGAATCTCGAGACAGACACCAGAAATCAACCATCGCACTTGGGCAGCTTATTCGTCAGCTTGGCCCACACACATAGATGCCCATTTTTTCCATACTATTTTCAAATTTTCAAAAATCTCAGTAGTAATAAAAAAAGTGCCCTTCGGCTTCAGTGCATACTGTTCCTCCACTAAAAGCTCTATAAATGTCCTTGGAAGGTCAGCTTCACAGTATGCAAAACAGTAGCTTATGCAGCTCCACTCATTAACCCCCACAACCTGCATGGTTCCTACAAAAACAGTGGTTACCGGGTTTTATGGGCGGGGAATTAGGACACACAGTGAAATATACTTTAATAAATGCTAAATGTATTTTTTTTACTGTATTTAGAAATTTTGTTAATTTATATCCGTAGATTTTCTTAATCTCTATTACCATTTAACTTATTGCAGAAAAACCCGATTATCAAATGGCAGATTT
>JAYGXS010000006.1:21058325-21069942 GCA_036362985.1 Ligula intestinalis | reverse complement strand
TAGGAAATGGGTTGCGCTGAGTGGGCCGTATGCAGGGCCGCACGGCTGCCGATACATTGAGTCACGCGTGACGCTGCGGCGAATAGGACCATGAGCGCGGGAATGAACTATGAACGATCAGATAAATAACAGTGCTAAAGGTCGCTGTGCGCTGATTGGATACTTTGTGTGAGCCTTTTTTACGTATTACACCGTTGTAGAATGAGTGTTATTCTTTTATTTTTTTGCATTTATAAATTATGACGATTGATATTCTGCAGACTTTCCTTTCCTACAGTGAAACAGTAAAACTCAAATATTGGTGTGCACCAATTGCAAAATGTCGATGATCACATTATTCATTTAATATTCGTTTCATAAAGGCTTAGGTTAAGGGTCAGTGTTCGGGGTTAGTGTTAAGGTTAGTGTTAGGGTTAGTGTTAGGGTAAGGCTAAGGGTTAGGGTTGAGGTTAAGGGTTAGTGCTAGGGTTTAGTGTTAAGGTTTAGGGTTAGGGTTTAGTGTTAGGGTTTAGGGTTAGGGCTTATGCTATGGGCTAATTTGTGGGGTTTTTATTTTGTTTTGTTATTAGTTTGCGGGTTGCGTACATTGCTCTGTAATTTTCTCATGCTTATTTAACGCTTTTTTGTTGTATCAAATAATCGTAGAATCTTTTTATTTCAACATATAACTTTTCGCGATAATGCCAAATATGATATATTCCCCCGGTTTCGTAGGCTTCTTTACCAGCATAAAATCAACCAATCAGCGCACGGTATTTTACTCAACAAGTAGACAAATAGACCTTTTCATGAGCGCGCGAGTTGCGGCGCATCGAGTGACAGCGACGAAAGCGTGTAAACACAAGGCTGGAAGCACAGGACCGCTACAGCCCCCTTTCAGTACTGTTTCATTTTATGTGATGCACGAAAAGGAGAAAGAGATACAGCTGGCCTCTCGAAACACGACCAAACGGCAAAATGGCAAACCCGAAATTGACAAAGACTCAGTGATTGGGGGTACAAAATCTGACCGTCCTGGCGCACTTTGCATGAACTGACTCCAAGTTGTAAAGGGTGAGATGCCCTATGTTCTGCATCGACTACATGTAGCCTATTGGATATTTTGTCCTACCACTCAGTTCACCTTTTGTTTATCCGAAATGTTTAGCCTGAAGGCCGAAATGAAATGATCGAGGCATTTTGGGTAGGGAGACTTACAAATGTGGTCTCCAATTTCAAATGTGCAACGGAGTGGCCATGTGTTCAAGCATTCCTAAAGCAGGTATTATTCTGTCCGTCCCGTTTCTCAAGGAAACAACACCAGCTAAAATTTTCAGAAGATAAGTAGGCAACCATACGTTGGTTTTCAAAAAAATTATCGGCAGGCCTTCACATTTATATTGTAATGAAATAAATCCACTAGGCTGGTTGGTGGACAGCTGTAATACATCAGTATTGCTTGTTTCGTACCGTTGAACTTCAAGCGAAACTTAGTACGATGTTTGACGCAAAAGGCGATGAGGATTTGCTCGGCTGATAGCACTGAAGAGGAGCGTAAGACTTTTCAAGAAGTTTTTCGACCAAATGGGTATCCTTATAGATTTATCGCTAAAAACATGGCTAAAGGCCGCCAAAGTCTCAGGTTTAACAGTAGAATAGAAACGAATATTCATCAGAGTCCCATTTCAAGGGGACGGACCAAGCGAACTACTAAGGAGGCGCCTGAGTCAAGCCGTAGCAACTACCAACCCAGCAGCCAGCGCCCAAGCATCAAGGATTAACTGCCAGCCAAGGCCACCTCGATGCCCATATATTCATTTAAGTGATCCTGTGGGGCAAAATATATATATTACAAGTCAGTTTTTGGCAAACAATTGTTTTCAGCAACTTTCATCAGACCAAACGTTTGCAAGGGAAATTAACGCTGTACATAACAATACAAGTTTGGATAGGTAGAAAAATCAATAACTATCTAACACGGGCACTGATTGGCCAACGCGGACTATGTCAGTTTTCGCATGTAGGCCATGTCAGCGTGTTGGTTGAGGGATTGTCGCTTGTTGGTAGGGGCGAAACCCTATCGCCACCTGGTGTCGGTTTAGGCCATGGAAGTGACAGAGCTTGTGTCAGAGTCTTCTGACAACACAGCACTGGCTTTGCTAGCCTTATAGCTACTGCATCGGCTGTTGCAAGCATCCGTTGGCGTAGGCCTTTGGAATCATTAGATGGTGTCTTGTAGACCACCTGAAAGGCTTCGTTAGTTTCGACTTGATGGTTCGTATCGACTAGATGTGCGAGAATAGCACTCGAGATCGATCTAGTTTCACCTTTACTCAGCCATGTCGGTATGTGCTCACGTACCTTCTTTTCGAGACGCCTCGTTGTACGGTCGATGTATCCCGCTCCACAGGAGCAAGTGAAAGAGTAAATGCACATTAATGTGGCCTTCAAAAGGAGTCTGTCTTTATCTCCCAATCGTAGGAGGGGAGAGTTCGTGAAGAGCACCCGTAAGTGCGCCGCTGGGACAGCGTTTGTGATTGCAGTCCTCAAGCGTCGTCTGAACAGCTTGCTGGTTGCATCGCCTAAGAAAGGCAGTCTTATAAACACGGCTTTCTTTTCTGCAGTTAAGGTGACAGGCTTTTTGGCGCGCTCACCAATATTTCTGAGGTTGAGCGTTTCCGGGTATCCATTTTCAATTAGCGTATACTACAGCTGTTGGAGTTCTGCTTCGACGGTTTCAGGAGAACAGATCTCTCGTATTCTAGCTGCTAATCCCTGGACCAGATTTCGTTTTATATTGAGGGGGACAAAACCGTGGAAATTAGTGTATTGTCCTGTCCAGGTTTTCTTTCGGAAAACCCTGCGTAGGATAGATCCATCCTCTTGCCTTCGCAGAAGGACATCAAGGAACGCAATTTCATCGTTCACTTCAGTCTCAGCAGCGATGGGTGAGCACTGTTAAACTTCGCGGCCAAGGCGTCAATGTCAGTGTTATAGTCAGTCAAACAGAAGATATCATCGACATATTGACCGCAGAATGCAAGGTCATTGATAGTGTCCCCTAGACTCGTTTTCTCGATCTTGCCCATAAAGGCATTTGCAAGAAACGGCCAAGTGGTGAGCTCATCGCCACACCATCAATCTGTCTGTAAAACTGACCATTGCAGAGAAATTGGACATTTCGTGTGCATCGCGTAAGGAGATCTTTAAGGGTTTTCACGGGCATACCTATCTGGTAGTTCGTGTCACGAATAACGTCACAGAGGTATTTTATGGTTTCGGCCATGGGTACGTTGGTGAATAGTGACGATACATCCAATGAGAACATCTTACTTCTTGCAACGTTCATATTCTTTATAGCTTTGATAAATTCAAATGTGTCTTTCAGGCTTCGAGGATGCATGTAACTTCCAAGAGGTTTCAGCTTTTCTACCAGCCATTTAGGAATGGTGTGGTAAGGGGAGTTTGTCACATCCAGGATAGGACGTAAGGGTAGCCCCTGTTTGTGAATTTTCGGAAGTCCATACATTCTAGGTATCGTCGTTCCTACAGGTCTTAGTGTTTCAAGCTCTTTGTCAGTTAAAAGACCTTCTTTATGGAGGTCTTTGAGAATTTTAGTCAGCTGACCTTCAACAGTATCTGTCCAATCTTTGTCCTGCTCAGCTTTTGAGAACTTTGTATGATCTGCTAAAATTGCTTCTAGTTTTGCGACGTAATCATTTTTATCCATCAGTGCTATTCCAGATCCTTTGTCTGGTCCGGTTAGCACGATATTTTCATTTCTTCATAGCTCTTTATGGCTATCAAGGTGAGCTTTTGTTAAGGGGCCTTTGTTTATTGGAGTCTTTCTTAAGTACTGCTGGCAGCAGTTAACCAGGGTTGACTTAAGATAATCAAATTCTTTAAGCATGGAAGATTTTAGGTCGGAGGTTTGGTGAAAGAGGCTGTCCAATTCAGTTTCTTATTCTATTTGTCTCAGCCTTTTTCGTGCAATACAGAATCAAGACATCTTGACTACATTCTGTAACACTACATATGTCCACCAACAAGCATAGTTTATTGATTTTATTACCATATAACTGTAAAGGCCTGACGATAATTTATTGAAAACAAATGTATGTTCGACAATTCATCTTCAAAAATTTTCAATGAATATTTTCAAAAATATAAAAAATTAAAACAAGACCTTACTTCATCCAACCTAAGAGGATTTTATGGGAACTCTTACGACTGTTTTTAATTCCTTTTTTCTGGGCAGGTAAGAATCACTTAAAGTCCTTCCATAAACCATTTTGCGCGTGCTGCTAACAATACTGTACTGTTACTACCCGTTAATACCGATCGAATTTTTTCCAGTTAGAGTCAATATAACAATGGAATCGAGGAAGACTGAGCCACGACGGACGTCGATACGTTGAGCTTACGTAACTAACTGAGGTAGATTGCAGCCTTGATGCTTTTTCAGACCAAGGTCTGCAATTCTTGCTGCAGGTTATGAAGCAGTTGCATGCAAATTAGTCATGGATAAAGATGCGGGGGTTGTGGGTTGACAGAAGAGATTGGTTATGTGGCAGATAGAGGTCACTGGAGGAGAAGGGAGAAGAAGAGCTTAACCTCGCGGTAACAATGGAGAAAATTAAGCGACTGTTGGTCAAGCTAAGCCGGACATTGCAGGAGATGCCTCTGCGCGCACAAGACCGACTTCCTCAACCACAAAGTAGTTGATTCTGCTTTTACTAGCAAACGCTGAGCTGGAGATTTGGAGAAGTTAGATGGAACCTCATAAATCACAATGAAGGCTTCATTGGTGTTTAGATGATGTCCGGAATTTACCATGCATGCCACAGTTCCGCTATTTATGATCCCGAATTCCCTATCCTTTACCATATCAAAAGGCTTTCCAATAGTATTTTGAATAGTCGCCGACTAATGCGACGAATTTAATCAGTTCTACGGGAGCAAAAAAGGAGTAGATGCACATGAGATGATCTGAGCTGATAATCTATCCTTACCTCCCCATGTAAGGCATGGTCGATTGAGAATAGGTCTCAAGCTCTTGCTGCTGACACAGATTGGTCAAGGCGTCTTTTAAAGAGTTGGGCTACCGTATCCCCTTGAAAGGAAACGTTGGCCAATTATGTTCTTTTTCCAAACTGCATGTTGAGTTTCAATTGATTCAAAGACATAATCCTATTTGTAAATCTCACAGGATAACCGTTCGTGCAAAGAAGGTCCCGGATTTTGTTAAGTTACTTTTCAATACTGTCCGTTGGGTAATATTTGGCTCGCATGTCACCCTAAGCAGCAAACAAGATACCGTTGCTGTAGGACGGGTACGAAACCTTTAAAGGGAAGCGAACTTGCTTTTTACACATGCAGCGTGACATAAGTGGACGGATGTGCTCGATTGATAGCATTTAAGATTGCACGATTATCGGCAGAAAAGATTTCTTAAAAACGTACGGATTCTCAGCTCAAACTAGTGAACACCACAAAATTATTTTATGGGAATCCCTGGTAGCTGCCGATTTATGTAAGTACATGCGACAAACCTTTGAGCTTTACTCATGGATTATATGTAAATCAGCCCAAAAACAGATGCTTAAACTTGACACATGTTGAGGCCGTTTCGAAAATCACGTTCATTTTAATAAAAAAAACATGATTCGCACGGCATAACACGCAAACCCATATTTTCAACAATTCGTCGTCAGGCTAGTAAAATTGCCAAGAATATGATGGTTCTCGTTGTAGGGGAAGAAGGGTATTTAACTAGTCATCGCAGTGTTCCATTGCCACACGCAGGCGTGGTCCAGTCTGCTAAGGGCATTGGATCCGAGGAACAGGTAAGAGATAGATAAAAGGGGTGTTCTCACGGTCTGCGTGCGTGGTTGCAGTTGTCGTCTGTTCTGGTGGCACGGTATTTGATCGTATGTTTAGTCAGGGTGTGCGTGTTCGACCATCGATTTCGATGAAGTCCACCAACTGACCCAACAGGTTGGTACAAAAGGTAACGGTCTCAGGGTTTACATATAGAGTGATAGAGGACGTTGTCAGCGGCTCCGCATTCGTCAATTTATCTCGGAGTCCTGTAAACTAAACAAGGTCCGCCGTGGGCTGCTGCATCAAATGCAAGCCAATACACCACCTTTCTTAGGTTTCAGTGACAGTAGCCTTTTGCGCTGGTACTACTGTATTATCTACCCTCACTCACCCATAGTAGGTGTAAAGACAGGCCCAAGGAGGCCGAGACTGATATGGCTACTACTGTGTCTATAATAACTGGCTACAATGTAGCCGAGTCTCAGTATCAGTACTATATCTGCCGCTAAAATTTGTTGGCAGTGACGCTGGTTTGAGTAAGTTCTGGGGCGCATGGCCCATTGTTACATCATGGAGTGTAACTCTGGGTTAAAACTATTTCGTGTAACCATATGCATTGACCCTGAGCAAACGAGCGTTTGCCTCAGTTTCCGCCCTCTTAACTCTATCCATCAGGCTGTGCAATCTTAGATACTAGGATACTGCTACTAAACGTTCGTTGCTATACTACGAGTGCTCATTTCTAGTACTCATTAACGGTCAAGCCGGTAGATAGTATACTATAAGCATTTCTTGTGCGTGCTTTTTAAGAAGTCACACCCAATATGCACTCGCAATCTGTGTGAGGTAATAGTGATTAGCATTTGAATAATAATAATAATAGGGATTTCGTAAAGTAATTTACCAGTCCTACCGCGCACTTATGTCGTGCAGTTTGCCATCTATAGACCATCTACAGACCTGCCAAAGTATCCACCTATAGCTTGGACTTTTGAGAACCTCTGCATGTAGCCCGTTGATCCCAGCACATTGTGCGAATGAAAGTTTATGGTATTCCGTAACTGTTAAACCAGACTCCTGGAAATCAACGCTCGTACTTCTGCAGATATTTCTGGTATTAATTTTGGCCGCATTATTTTTTGACAATGACGATAACTTAAGTCGTGACTAGGCTCAGATCCCCACAATTTCAACAATAAGTGTAGTAGTACTGGTGCTAGCAATGACGGAGCCGTTTTTCGGAGGTCAAACCATTTTTCGTTCCAAATAGGTATGCTACAAGCACGGTAGTAGAGGACAGCAGTGTTGCTGTGACTGCAATAGGCCAGATGCATAGATTGGAGATTGAGCACTAGACTACACTACCACAGCTAGGCACATCTAAACCAAGAGACCAAAATACCTGATTGAGGTGATACAATTGTGTGTAAACAGAGTAATGAAGTTATAGCCAGCTAGACTTTAAGGTGGGCTAGAATTGAATTCAGTGTAACTAATAAAGCAATTATACTGCTGCTGTCATATTTTACAAGGGTTGGACCAGGACACTGCTGCTAGATGTAATATGCCACTGCTAAGAGTGTTCATTCTAGTAATCATAGTTGGGAAGTAATTTATTCTTAAAATGGTATTGATAGTTGACATGACATTCTAAGTCAGTGCAGCAGGAATAGGGAAATATAAGTGATGCTGGTCCTAAAAATGTGAAAGTGGTAATTCCCATAACAGTATTCAAAGTTCAGTAGTAAGACATGAATCCTATTTTATCAATTTAGTATAACAGGTGGAGGTATGAGCTTACCGCCCGAGCTTACCGCGATAAAAGTACGGTAGTGAAGGACGTCAGTGTTGAGGAGATTACAATAGGCTAAATTTAGACTAGGCTTTGAGGACTAGACTGCACTATCAAAGCTTAGAAAATCTAGCTGAGAGACTTGACGGCGTAAGCTAAGAGCTACATTTGTGTATAAACTGCAAAATGAAGTTACAACCAACAAGATCATAATTATGTGTATTTAATAAAGCAAATGAAATGCTGTGGTTAGGAAAACCAGACTATAATAAAAGCAATAAAATTTGCAAGCTTAAGCGCATCCTAGGCTTCATGCGGGCACAGGTTTGCTCGTATTCATCTGGTGATTGTGTGAGACACCCGTGTTGCCTTGAGAGCATGCGTCCTTTGTGTGAGTTTGCAGATCAGCAGATTGAGCAGTGTGATTTGGCCGGACATCCAGCAGATTTGGTTGTCTTACGAGCTGTGCAGTCGTTTAAGTTGATCGAGCGCCCTGATTGGGCTATGAATGGCCAATGACTGCCAGAGTGTTAGGTTAGCGAGTGCGCCCACTTAAAGGCCCCTAGACTCCTTCAACACGTTGAACGTGCTCGTTTGGTTTTCCATCTGTAAGGCCAATGGAACCAACCATGTAGCGATGATCTAGTTTTAATGTGGTTAACTCCCAGATAGCAAGCTCGGCGTAACTTCTGTTTGGTAGGGGCGCATCTTGCTCTAGAAATTGGATAATCTGGGTGAGAAAACAAGCATCCAGTGTTTTGAAAATAGCATATAACGTGGGAACATGAGCCTACGATCGTCCTCCTTTTCGCCCGCGATGCATGTGTAGTTCACCCGGGTATTTTCCTTTCGCTGGTTGTGTCTAGTACGTCGATCCTCTACCGTGTGGGAGGCACATATCAGCAGGTAGGTGCAGATTTGCCATTTGATGGTTGGCCAGGGTATGCAGACTGTGGCTAGCAGCGTCTTTTGACGATAGAGAGCGGACTTTGCTAGACAGATTGCCAATGATTCAGTCGTGGCGAGCACCTGTTTGTACAGGCCTTTAGAATAGTTTGTCGGAAACCGTTACATCACAATTTGGTGGTTACTATTGATCAATAGTGTCAGAATCAAACTTGAAATCGATTAATTTCTTCATTTGTCAAACCAGACTGGTCTGTCTTCGCACACCGTCTGCTCCAGATGCCGCGTTGTTCGGCCAATATATCGCGCTCCATAGGAGCAAGTGAAGGAATAAGCGCACGTGGATTTGGCCTGCAATGCTAGTCAGACTTTCTCCCATGCTTAAAAGGGGACAGTTTGTGAATAATACGTGTAGGTTTGCCGTTTGAAAGGCACTCGAGACTGGTAGACATTTATGTTGCCTAACTACGTCACTTGCTGTCTCTCCTAGAAAAGGCAGTCCTATTAATAAATCATTCTTTTCTGCCTTTGCAACGGAAGCATTTTTGACACACTCATTGATGTTTCCGAGGATAGCCATTTCCGTGGAGTGCGTTTTGTAGCCGCTGCAATTACACTTCCACCGCTTCAGGAGAGCAGATGCGTCGTACTCTGGCTGCTTATCCTTGAACTAAGTTTCATTTGAGGAACCAGGGCTAGTACTGCTTCTACCACTTCGGCTATTCTCAATCCTACTAACAAGAGTGCCGCTCAGTGGTACTATTTGCTGGTATTATTACTGACTGCATTGTAAGTTGCAAGGGAAATTGATCAAATTCAGCACTGGACTCATTTTCCCGCATTCAACAAGAAGTAAAGTAATACTTTTGCTAGCACTGGTGCTACCGTTTGTCAAGAGATGACGCCGAATAAGCCAACGCTAGGGCTTATAAGCCTGGTCTCAACAAAGCCTGGGAATCTGGGTTGAAACTTTTTCTATTAAGAACATGCTTTGGGCCCTGAGCACAGCAGTGTTTGCCTTGGTTTCCGCATTCTTAATTCTATCCATTGGACTGTGTACGTTGTATACTATGTTTAAGGTAAGATTCCGCTACTTTAAGTAGGTACCTATGCTAGAAGTGCTAATTTGAAGTAATCATGCTTTCTAAGGGCGATAGATAGCAGACCTAAAATGATGCCTGTGTGTGCTTTTGAAGAAGTCGCATCGAGTATGCAGTCTCTGTCGGTGTGCAGTAATGGTTATTTGCGTTTTTAATATAACAGAGCGTTCGCAAACTACTGCACATGTCTAAGCATGTTCTTTTTGCGAGCTGTTAGCCGTCTTTAGACTACATTTAGGTCTGCTACATTATCTTCCTGTAGTAGTTCGACAATACAGTATCAGATAGGTATAGTAGGGCAGTTTAACTCAGTGCAACTGGACAATATTAGTAATGCTGGTAGCCTTTAGGATATTGATGATTCTAGCACATTAGGGATTTACTTGATTTCCAACCTCTCAACTCTATGCTTTAGCCAGTAAGTGGCAAGCTTAATTGCGGCCTCTACATGCATGTACGAAATCTGAACCTAGTAGGCCAGGAGTTATGTATTATAGTACGACCTGTGTGTGCTTTTTAAGAGGTTAAGACCTGCCATGCAATGTATATGGGCATGACGTAAGGTTATTATTGAATGGGAAAAATTAAAAAAAAATAAATTACAGCACTAGAGAAGCAATCTGCTCCATAACCAAATAATATTGTCATTTCCTTAAAATATATCAGTAGTTGGGTAACAAGCAATAGATGGGAACATGCACTAGCCACATTTGTCATCTTCACGTTGGTATTCCGCAGGGTACTTGGCATTTTCTATGAGCATGCGTTCTCTTTTTAGGGATTTGCGGATCAGCAGATAGGGGCAGGTTACGCTGAACTACATGACAGGTTCGAGGTGCTCATCAGTCAGTAGGTAAAACACTGTAAATAGCCTAGCTAGAAATGGTTATGCAGATGGTGATGATTAATAATTGTTATATTTTCCACGAACAACTAAACCTATCGAAGCTTAGTATACTCGAGTTAGAAAGCTTAACGTGGACGACCGATGGAAGATGCAAACAAATGATAGCATATAGGAGTGTTAGCCCGAGCGGAGACAGTTACGGTTCCTATAACAATATTTGTTCCCTCTCCAGTCAAAAGACGCTGATACAGGTGGCTTCTATCAATTTGGCCTAATATAGGTAGGAATGGCATGCCGACCCAAGCTACGGAAAAAATGCACACTTGGCTCGTGTGTTTGACGTAAAGACCCTGAACAAATTGACCTGAAGCGCTCTCGCGTGCCGAAATGAAACATCCTCAAAGCGCCCACCAGCGACTAGAGAAAAATGAGGTGACAGGTCACCCTTACCCCAAGAAACACAGAATCTATTTACATGTTCGAATTATTCCTTTATCCATACGAATTTAAATGACTTAGGGTAATTGATTGAAAAAGGGTTCTGATACAATTACCGTGTTAGATTTAAGCAGCTTCTAAAAAGCAGCCTTCTGTCAAATTATAGTCGTACCTTTTCATCAAGAACATGATGCAGATGTCCAATTTCGTGATAAGGTTGCCCACGGTTCCAAATTTGCTTTGCATGCAACGCGGAAGTTTGCTAGCTCCATCCAAGTTAATTGAACACGGACAATGTTTTTCAGCCGAATATGAAAGACTCTGAGTGCTCAAAATCGTTGAGAATACGAATGATCCTTTCTTCACAAAACCGATAAAGGGGCTGGTGCTGGTTATATTTCTTGAGCAGTTCGTCAAGTCTTATTTGAGTAAATTTGAACTGGAGTTCAGCACAACTGCGGAGCAGGGTCATTTATGCCCCGCTAGGGACAAAATGGTGGCCTCCCGATCCGAAGTGCAAAGGTGATATGAACGGCGCGCTGTTCTGCCTTTGGCCGGACGCTCCAGAAGAAGGTGCAGCCGGCAGGTAGCGATTCCAACCAATCCAGTTTAGATCATCGGATCTCGGTGATAGCTGCGATCTCCACCCTATAACGCGCCATTTATCGAACACCAAACACCATTGCAGCAGTTTCAATCCAGAGCATAGAAGCCACCTTCCTACCAGTCTCT
>JAYGXS010000006.1:21001794-21058225 GCA_036362985.1 Ligula intestinalis | reverse complement strand
ATCATCATCATCATCATCATCATCATCATCATCATCATCATCATCATTATCATCATCATCATCATCATCATCATTTCCCAGTACTCTTAAAGGCATCAATGAGGTTCGCCTTGAGGCGTACCTTGAGGCCTGGCGAAATATTAAAAGGTGTCACAAGTCGCATACTTTCTTGCATAACATGAATCGCCGTATGAAATCATAATGAACACATCCATCTGCTGCCTACTAAGTCAAACTTTATGAATAATTTTTGTTAAGCGAAACTAAACTGAAGCTAAGGATAACAGTGCATCGTTTATGGAAAAGCATGCAGGTTAAAAAATATAAGTGTAAGGAGGATGTACATCTAACACCATTTTAATTAAATGTTTATCAAACTGAAATAAATGCCTTGTTTTTGGTATTGAACATATTTAAGATATTTCATATTTTACACTCAGTGATTGAAATTGTTAGAACCTATGTTGTTTCCTCCTAAATTATCCAAGCTCGGGCTCTACGGGATAGGGCACCACAAAAACAAGAGGGTCTGACCATTTCTCGTCGCTCATAGCAACTGCATGTTTGGATAGGCTGGGGTTAAGCAATTGAATATGGCTGAGTGATTATTGCTTTATAGATAAAGCATATGAAATTGCCTCACAACACAAGTTAAGGAATTTATTGGAGTTTATTGTGTAAACTGAAGTCGAAATGCGGCTGTGGTTAACACTTCAGCCGCCTTTCTCAAGTGGCAAAGAGGAGTTTTTAAGTTGCTAGTAGGAACTAAAACAAGATTTTAAAACAAACACACTCCGCGCGCAAAATTTGGAAAGAATTTACGTAAGACCTTCAGACCGCACCTATACATATCTGCCAAGAAGATCAGAGCACCAAACGTGGAGGCGTCGAGCGAAAAAATTCTGATGAGTCGAACAGCACCGTACCGAATGAAGCAGGGTCCTAGAAGTGCCATTAATTAATAATAAAATCGTTTGCTTTGGTTTAAGAAGCAGTCTTCTATGCAAGGGCATTTAGCGATGACTGGTAGGGCCAAGGAATCAGAGATGTGGAATCAAATCCTAGTATCGTCGTGCAAAGCTTAACCGAGAGTAGATTTAAGGTACAATTTATAAAAGGGTTTGTAGTTGTGGCTAGCCATGGAATATGAGTAAAGCTTTCCGTTTTCTCATTTAACGCACTCAATAAATAAAAGTTCAATTACTGCGAAGTAATCTGAGCGTTTTGAAGATATATATTCATCAACAGTGAGTTCAGTATGAAAAAGCAGCAGATAAAAGCTTTAATTGCGCCCCTGAAAAAAGTACGCTTCGATTACATATTGTTTTAGCATTCATTTAAATGACTTAGCAAACGCTCGGTGACCAAATTATGACCTGAGCACACAAAGAGACTCTAGCCTGATAAGATTAGATCTGACATGGTTGATTCTTCTCGAGTCAATTTATGCACGGACGGACGCTTGGGATTCCGCCTCAGCGCGGCGCAATTGGCGACGCCGGCCTTTCCCACTGGCCTCGAGGTCGGACGCCCTGCAAGACCTATTGAAAACAATCCCCCTGACTCTTATGATAGCAGTATACTGTTCCGTCAACTCTGCTTTCCCAAGACTTCTACCGGGTCAAGAAGATTAAAGCTGTTAGGTTTAACCGTCTTAGCCTTACCTCCTATAAGCTTACACAGGCAGTATTGATACGATCTACTGGCCTTACTAAACACGATTACTAAAATGTAGCACCTTCAGCAGGGGTACGTACCTATGGCCGCAGCAAACTGCACAGCACGATGGATTGTGGTGAGAGTGCCGAAAACAAGGCAAGCCCTGCTGTGCTCAGGTTCCAATGCATGTACTTAATCCCGCCAAACGCCTAGAGTTTTTCATACTTGGGTCAACTCTAAGAAAATCTGCCAAACAAACTTATTAATCGAAATAGTTAAACTGAGAGTCAACCTCTTTGTTAAGATCAAGGGGGCATGAGCCCCAGCGTTGGCTTTATCAACGTCAGTTCTGACAAACTTTAGCGTCACATTTGTGGCTCGGCTACATTGATTATCCTTAGTGTTATAGCCATTTGATGCCTATATCAGTCTTAGTCCATTTGGGCTTGATTTCAGACCTACTAAGGGTGAGTGATAGAACCCACGCAAAGTCTACTGTTACTTAAAACTAAGTAAGCCGTTGCATTGGCATGCATTTGATAAGGTAGATTATACCAGACCTCGTTTTGACTTAGAGACTCCAAGAGAAGGTGAAGGGTGCGGAGCCGCTAACTACGTGCTCTATCACTTTAAACTGAATCCCTGAGACAGTCACCTTCTGGTCTATTTCGTGGACGTAATCGAAATCGGTGGTCAAACACAGACCCACCGGGTGACAAGGCGCCACGCGTAGTGCTGCTCATGACTCCGGGCTGCACTGAAGGCTAAGTACCGTAATTGTGATAATCACCAGACGACTCCAGTTACAGCTATTTGTCCTCCTCACGTATTCTTTTCTGATTGCTTTACAAACGCCTTGACAACCTGATTATGTTGGACAGTTGATTGGCCTATGGCCACCATGATTATCCTACTTTTACTTGCTTTCTCAGCTCAACACGCATAACGTTTAGGACGAGTGTAAACTCATATTTACCCATATATTCTGCTTGTTGTGAAAATAGGATGTTTGTCAGCTATTGATACATATATACTTATATTTTTCCAGAATATAGTATATGCTGGTCCTAATTAGTTTCACAACCTGAACTAACACTCTTCGGAGTGGCATCGTACCGTTGACAGAAGTGTCGCAGCCCAAGCTTTTTTATAATGTGACAGCATTTAGTTAACCAAGAACATGTCACAGTCTGGTGGATAGAATTGCGAGGGTAGAAATCAAGACAAGCCCTGATGTCTTTCAGCACCAAACACCTGTTTTTCTCGGAAGTGCTGAACACAGATTCCTCCTCTTTGTTCAGATGGGAAGGGTATGAGCCCCAGTGTTGACATTGGTCAGCGTCAACTCTAACAACCACTTATGTCAGAAAAAGTGCTTAAATTTCTTACACTCAGCTACCCTCCTATTGAATAGTAGTAGTAGAAGTAGCAATTGGAATAGCAATGACAGCCCCGGTTTCCTTAAGCCTGTCTTGCCACCAACTAAAGCTGAGTGAGGTTCAATTGTGCGTTAGTACCAGCGCAAGAGACCACTGTCTCTTTACACAAAGTAAGGTGATGTTCTGGCCTGAATCGTGGAAAGCTGCCTGCGCTCGATCTTTTTCGATCGTTTTTACTGTCTCTTGTCACCGGTCCAAACAATTAAGGGTTTGGAGTGAGCTAGATGCTTGCGCTATATCCAATCACCTTCGTTGCTCTTAAGCATATGGTGGACATCCTCCAAATTGGCGGTCGGTATATCGTCATCATCACCATAATCATTTCCCGGTTCCATTAAAGGTATATTTGAGGCATACCTTAAGGACTAGGGTAATATTGAAATGCGTCATCAACCGTACACTTTATTCCATAAAATGCATGGGTATAAATCGTAACAAACCTATCCGTCTGCTGTCCATTAATTCAAACTTAATGAATAATAATTATTAAGTGAATGATCAAAATAAGGTTGAGGATAGCATTAAATCCTTTATGGAAAAGCATACACAAAAAATATGGGATTTAGGTTGCTATACATCTAACACCAGTTTGATTAGATGTTATTGTTGAAGTTTACATTTTAAAGGCAATAACAATCAGAGATTGAAATTGTTATGACATGTCTTGGTTCCTCCTCGGCTATCTCAATCACTCAAATGCAGGCTCTACTGGATAGTGAAACACAAAAACAAGAGAATCTGAACATTTATAGTTTGTAAGCCTCGTCGGCCACTCATACCAACCGCATGGTGGTATAGGCTGTAGTTCAGCAGTTGAAAAAGACAAACTGATGACTGCTATGTAAGCAGGCTTGACTCGGCTGTTTTCTGCAGACCTAATTAGCCGTCTTTCGACTGCTTGTGAGGTTTTCAAACGTAGTGGGGGTAGTAAGTCCAGATGCATCATATAAAAATTGTTTTACCGCAAGAGTGAAGGATATTTTGGAGGTTTAATGTGTAAACTGGAGTCAATGTCTGGCTGACTTCTGCCGCAATTTTTCATGTGAAAAACAGGCGTTTTTAAGTTGCTAGCATTAATTTATAAATTATTTTTTTTAAAGGATACACTCTTCGCGCGAACTTTGGAAGGAATTTTCATCTGACTTTCAGACCGCACCTATACATACATGACAAGCAGATCAGAGCACTGGGTTTTTTCCACCAAACGTGGAGGCGTCATGAGTGAAAACATTCTCGTGAATCGAGCAACACCGCAACAAATCAGGCAAGACACTTAAATTGCCATAAGATAAAAAGAAAATCTTTAGATTTTTAAGGTCGCAGTATTTCATACGAGCATCTTAAGCAATGACTGGTAAGGCCAAGGAATTAGAGATGTGGAATATAATGCTAGTATTTTTGTGCAGAGCTTTATCGAAAGGAGATTTAAGTACACATTAAGGAAGGGTTTTCAGTGTTGGCTAGCTATGAAATAAAAGTTAAGCTTCCCTTTTTCTAATTTTACGCACACAATAAATAAAAGTTCAACTACTGCGAAGCATTCTGAGAATTTTTAAGATATATCTTTATCATAAGTTTATTCCAGTGTGAAAATAACTGCAGAATTAGAAATTTCTTTGTGCCCCTAAAAAAAGTGCACTCTGTTTACATATTGTGTTAGCATTCCTTTGAAAGACAAGGCAAACGCTCGGTGGTCAAAATGCGACCCGAGCACACGAACAGGCTCCAGCCCAATGTGATCCGATATGGATTGGTTGATTCTTCTTTGCATCTTCTCCCGCTTTTAATGCTATATAAAGTACGGCAACACCAGTGGAACAGTGGAATGTTCAAAATTAGCTTATGTGCAGAATTTGGGTCAACAAATTTAACAGATGACCGTAAACATTGCTCTATGTTCATTTCGCTGAAAGCTCAGATACATTGTACTCTCGGCTTGAAAGTCACAAATTCCAAGCAAAGTGTTTTCCTAAAGAAAGCATTAGTGGAAAAAGTACGCATTGCTTAACAACAGAGAACATAAAATGGTATCCCAGTAATGTCCATCTTATTAAGACCAAGCAATATCCTTGCTTCACCTTAGTCAACTGCACCCTTACCAATGTAAATATGGAAAAATACGGCCACACCGCCTAAAACCGTTTTAAAATCTACCAAAATACGTAGTCGGTTTGCCTACTACAATACTAAATAGTACAGAGATTATCGCATACACTGTTACGTGCTAAATCAAATTAAAAACTAGTTCTTAAGCGTTGGTTTAAATGTGCTGTTTGAAAAGCCCATAGTTTTTCGTACGTATGCATGCCTACTACACTTGAGAGTCAACATTCAATACGATTATTTTAGCTTTATTGATTTTCATTTAACAGAAAACCGGAACGTTGCAGATCGATGGCCTAAGACATTTCAAGGGTAAAATATCTATCCACTCCGTTCACCGAACGTGCATGTTAACCCGGTTAACCGGGTGCAGTATATAATATAAGTGATGATCTTCACAGGCGTGCGCCCGATCGAAAACTCGATACTTTCCCATAAGGGCTTCTCCTGCCCGAAACGGGCAATCAAAAGCCATCAGGCTGAAGGTAGGAGTTTTCTGGAACACATTTGACATACGATAAACGAGAATGTTTCAAGTATATGATGTCCCTTCCACCTACTTCCCTATCATGCACCTAATAATTTCCTCGATTACTTCCTTGAGTATTAGCTGGAGGTCATATACTAGAAACCGCATAGAGCACATAGGGGGACCTACTGCGGAGCCGAATCGCTCATTGCTGTGTCATGCAGCATCAGAAATGTCGGCGAAACATGTGTCTGGGCTTTTTTCTAGTATCTCTGCGGAAGTATGGTATAACATCTTTGTCATATAGAATTCACAGCGGTGTCCAGATCATAAAAAACCAAGCAAAGTCCTTGCTTAACCTTACTCAACTGCACCCCCAACTTATGTCAGTACGGAAAAATACGGCTACTCCCCGTGAAAGCATTTTAAAGTCTACCAAAATACGTAGACTGGTTGCTTAAAGTCATGCTAAATAGCACATAAGTCATCGAATACTTTTTACATGCTAAATTAACCTGCAAACCATTTTTAGGCTATCGTTTGCTTGTACTGTGCGAAAAGCCCATACGCTCCGCACGTATGCATGCCTATTACACTTTAGGGGTAACATTTTACACGATTATTTGGCTTAATTCAATTTTAATTTACAGAAACCCATAAATGTGCAGACCTATGGCCTTAAACAAATCGAGGGCGACAGTTTTTCTCATGAAAATCCCACAAATGGCATTCAAAACTGGACAATGCCTACGGAGTTTTGTTACTGTCTGCCCTTCTCACTCAGTCCAATTTCGACCGACACCACATATTCTGCATCATAGCTGCTCTGTACAAAGAGGGTGTTCAAAGGCATTTACCTATATTTCCATTAAAAAATCCTGACCTGACTTGAGGATAGAATTACTTACCAACCCCTTCACTGAACGCGCATGTTAACCTGGCTAAAGAATTAGCGTGCGATGCATTAGGACGTATGTGTGATGATTTCCTTACGCATGCGCCGGCTAGAACACCAATATTTTCCCACAAGGACTCCTCCTGCCCGAAACAGCCAATCAACAGCCACCAGGCTACAGGTGAGAGTTTTCTGGAACGCATTTGGCATGCGATAAACGCGAATGGTTCACATCGCACTGGGCATCACATAATCAGGTACCACATGAGTTTGCAAGTTGAGTGCAAGCGCTTTGTTTCCGGAATCGATTACCACTCCCTTCTATCTCTCAGCCTGCTCGGCTAGCGAAAGATGCTCAAAATCACCTTAAAATGCCATTTGAGCTATGTGGGCCAGTTTTTGAGCGATAAGGATACTTTTTCATATGCATCTACGCATTTGCCACTTAAAGCCAATTCTGATATTGCCATACACTCGCCTTGACTTTCAAAGGCCTGTCTTTCCGGGTGGAAATTTGCACTTACTGTCCGACTTTATATTCCTTATTAATTCTGCATAATGTGCATATACGCATCTGCCACATAAGGCCATATCCCACATGCCCATAAACTCGCTTTTGACATTCGAAGTCTGGTCTTACCGGGAGGAAATGTGCACATACTCTCCAACCCCGTTTTCTTAAGTAATCCTCTGCATTCTGACATTTAGGGTCTATTGTTGTCTATTTTTTACAGCGTAGAACCACAAATGAAGATCGTCACGATGTGGATCTCACTGTTTCCAAAAAGGATGCAGTGGGATCATTGAACAGAAACAGCTTGGCCTGCTATAAGGAAAAATCCTTGAACATCCAGAAACTGAATTCATACCATCGGCTTCCCATGCATATAAACGTAGAGAACGTGCTTTTTAAACTCCCAACTAGAGCCAAAGTGCATTTAAACTTGACCCAAGGTCAGTCGAATGTCATGGGCGTCAGTTAGACAGCATTACTTCTTCAGTGAAGCCGGCTGCAACCTATTACTACAGGCCAGACCACAACCAAAGTTCGGTTTCTCCGTAATGTAAGTTTTATATTTTTTTCTGTTATTAAAAACTCGAAAGGAAAGTTAAGAATCATTGTGTCCTGTGCCTTTTGAGTACATCAGTCAGCCTTAGCTTAGGCAATAATATCAAAAGATCAATTTCGCAGGTAACCGTTTAACAAGTTAATCAATTTTCTGGGACTCGCCTATTACGACTTTTTTCATTAAATTAAAAGGCGGTGACAAACATGTTTGAATGGCGGTCTCCCGTCGTCAGAGAATGAACTCGTTACTAAATGGTAACGGACTGTTTCCAAAGCATCACTATAAATATATATTCAATCCTTGACAGTGCCTGCCCTTTTTTCTACGGCACGCTGTAACGTGACTTTATCTCTCCCCTCTTACTGAAGAATATGTTGCTTACATATTAGGCTGATCAAAGAAGCTTTAGTATTCAGGTACTGTTGCAGTACTCGAACCGCGTCGTCCTATTTCTAGGAGGCGGCAGCCCGGTGAAACATAATGGTGTGTCCCGAAGGTCTCCGCGGACTAATGTGCTCTATATGTTACAAATGATTGGCATTTTCTCATCCCGCCAAGCAGTCTGTCCTACGGTGTTTTTATAAGAACTACCAATCACCTAATTGTCAGATGCCATTTGCAAAGCGTGGATCAGGATAACACCAGCTGCTACCAAATACAGCTGATAGCGCAAACATCAGGCTTATGTTCAATGCATTGTGGTATAAAGTTGACTGTATGGGCTATCCACGTTAAGTCTGCATAAACTATAAAATCATTCTGCAGTTCGTATCATGTCGACTGTTCTATGCAACGACACATGGTCCGGATCCACAAGGCTTCCTACCTGCATTCACATCGACCTTTATTTGTACCAAAGTATACCCATTATTTGTAAAACGCTGGTTAATGCACTGTCCAGCAAGTACGTCATACGGTCAGACAGATCCACCGAAAATGCACTTGATGACGGCTTTGCAACAAGGAAGGCACGTACCAACCGATAATTTTATTTTGTTGCATGTCAGCAAGCATTAAATTGTTCTGAATACACAAAAAGGTGAATTTCACTTGGTTGGCCTCAAGGAACGAGGTATACAGTGGCCATGATGGTAAGGATGACCGCCACCCAGCCCGGCATCCAGGTTGACGCAGAGTTTACACCGAAGGTGATTTCTTTTTTATGGCCGTCCACACTTTCAAGTGATATAACCAGCGGATTAGGTGTCGTGGTTAAAGAAAGGCTGAGCTGATAGCTACCTACAAGGTAGAGTGAGTGATACCATGAATGGTTTGTTGCGGATTGCATCTGGGGAACAAATCATAGTCTGAGCAATCATACATGAACGCATAAGTCCATCTTACCCTTCACCATGTTTATGCAACCTATGGCTGGTTTCTTGCCCGGACATCCGTCGCTTACAAGAAATTCTTCAGTCGCGGTGCCGCCGGGAGGAGTTGCTTTTGCAAGGACCATTTTCTAAATGGAAGCAACATATAAGTTTAAATGGTAGTGACGTAAAAATGAACGCGGATTTTCAACGAGAAAAAGCCGAGCAAACGTTGGAAAATATGCAAACGTTTTTTAAGATTTCAAATGAAAAGCTAAAGAGAAAATGCTTCTCTTACAGTCGGTACATATTTCAGAGTGTAGTACGGATTGTCGATTCTGTTCGATGGCGGTGGTGGTGGTTGGTTTTCCGGTGGTTCTGGCTCCAACTTAGAAATCTTTACGGGAGTCTGAGGTAGAGCTGTATTTCCAACAAACTGCGCTGTTGTGTATAGGGTCTTGTCCGCGATAACGATGTGCGCTGCATGTTCCACTAAAAAGCAAACATAACATGTCAGTGATGGTCCTACACAAAAAAGCATTGGAGTTATGCGAAAGCGTTAAACTAAGCTTAATATTTGGAATTTGCTGTTTCGTAGACAACTGTCGTATGTAACTTACCTTCTTGTTCATAACATTGCTGTTTAACGACGTTAGAACATCGAGGGATATCTGTTCTACCAACCGTAACCCTCTGTGGAGATATTTGTATGAGAAAAAATGATTAACCTACCTTAACCTCAAATCCAGGATCAAATGTAAGCTCAAATGGTTTGTTTGGCTTCCCACCAGACTGGTATGTGATAATGCTGGCCTGAGTTACTCCTGTATTGAAAAATAAATTTTTAAATAAAAACGAACAATATTCATTGCACAGACCACACACGACTACAACTATCTTCAATCAGAGCTTACCTAGCAGAAATAGCACGACGACAAACGGTGGAGTCATTATGGTTGACTGTGCTAAAATGAATAGTGTAAAATAAATTAGGTATCCGGTATTTTCGTATGCTTACGGGTGCAAAAAGCCCTCCCCATTTGAACAAAAATATTATTTTGCGTAAAATTTCAGCTGAGATTCTTAAATGTTTTTTTAAAATTCCAACACATTAATTGGAGATAGTTGTAAAAGTTATTATCAAATGACCTAATCTCAATGTATTTTAATCAGCTCAAGATGCCGAATTTTGACCGTGCTCCCTTTTGATTACCAACAGAAATGGCAACTGAAATAGCGTGTCTCTAATAGTTGATTTTCGTCGCACTGATAAATTTGAGTATATACATTCAAGAAATAGGCAAACATATTCTTTTCTTTTGTTTAGTTGATATCAAATAACGCCTTCTACGAATTTCATGCTTAAAAACGACATATTTCGATTTCAAAGTATTTCAAAATGGCCGAATACTTTTCCCTACCGGCCAATACACTTGCATTTATGAGCTTCAAAAACAGGTGGTGCATACATTTTGTCTGAAAATAAGTTAATATTTGCCTAAAGTGGGAGATAAAATTCATAAATTTCTCACAAAGGATTAATCTCGGTGTTCACTTAGTTGCATAATGCATAAGCAGAATTCAAAAAATATTAAAATATGTTGATACACGAATGCACGTTTCATGTTATTAAAATAAGCCATAAGTAAATTTTCTTAAATCAAAGCGAATGTTTCCGTCAAGTATGTTAACGAAGATATAATTTTGTATAACATGAGAACAAGCAAAATAATTTAAGCCTCTTTACTAAGAAGTATATTAGAATATATTTGGAAAGTAGAAAACAATGGGGAAAAGGCCTTGTGAACGTTTAAGCCTAGTTATTTATCTAATTGAAGGAACTGGTAGGTGCAAAGGTGCATATTATAGACATCACATAATTTTGCATATATTTAGGGATGCAGAAAGACAGAACATATACATTTGCAATGATTAAATTTCTGACCAAACGCAGCAAACATAGTTTGAGCGAAAGCTCACCTTGATGCGGGATGTCCGGTACACAACGACTAAAATCTCAGTAGCAGAGATGGTCTCGTGTAGCCAGAAGTTGCTTGGCTTGTTGGCGAGTGAGTTAAAATGGGGGCCGCAGCCGGCTTATATATCATAGTATTGTTTCAGTGGGCGTCAAGAAATCGCATCACTGAATAACCTTCTCATGGTGGCACTACTCCTAGCCAATTCGCCGTGTCATAGGTCGGACCTGCCACATGTGAGCCGCAGCAATAACGCCTCGTAGGCGTTTGCGTGAGGCTTTAGGTCACACATTTAACCAAGCCTTTGCTCTTGAATTCTACAGTGGTTAAATCTCAGGCCTTTGCTTTCCTAAGATATGCGTTGGTACCTGAAACTTAATAGACTTTCAAATACTCATAATTACAAGTGGAAAATTATGGTAAAGAAAGAAAACACTCACTAAAAAGAGGACGCCTATGCTTTATTTAATTTCAGCACCACCGAAAATGTAACCTAACATTATATAAATGTATGATGTACCGTTTCGGTTTCTTTTGCATCAAAAGCGATACATTTCGGGGTATTCTGTAAAACATTTTGATTATTTTAAGGCCACACTTTTCTTATTAGTACATTTCGATGCAAGAAGGCATGCAGCTAAATAGTTCTTGCCAAGGTCCCCGTAAAAAAACATGGCTGATTATTACATGATATGTGGCAATGCATGTGACCAAATTTTCAAAATATTGCCGTCCACGATAGCACTTGAACATATAAAAACATCTGAAGGGCTTGAGCAGAGGCAATGCCGTAGTCGCCATAGCTGCTGCTATTCCAAGCCCTACGCGCAATTTATATCAGTGAATTTCAATGGTACGTAACGAAAAGGCGTTGCTCTACACCTCCCATTGAACACTTAAGTGCACCCTTATTTACAGTGGCATAGATGCGTACACCGATCTGTCAGAGGACCCAATCGTGCCTACATATTACAGTCGGAGCTTTCTCTCGAACCTCCACCGCAGGGCGGCTAGGATATAGGCAGACGGAAATTGCCAGCTTCTTCTGCCTTGTAAGGCGTCATCGGCTAGTGATGCCCAGCCCTAGTCGGGCCGCTGAAATTGCCGCCAAAACGAGATTTGAACTTGCAATCTCCTCCGTCAGGGTGAACGCCCTAACAGTTGAGCTACGAGCTCACGGTCTAGCTGGTATTAGATCGGGAATATAGTTCAGTATATTAAAGGTAAGAGGCAATGCCTTCGAAGACCCTATTGAAAACAGTATGCATGAAATATCCAACATAAAATATGTCGCTATAAACAGTGAGTGATATCTATACATGTACAAAATTTAACGTATGCGTGTGAGCCGCCAGAATATTCTCTTGCGTACATAATATATCCAACATAATATTTGTTATTGTAAAATAGTGAGAAGCATATACAAATGTAAAGTTTTATGTATAGGTATTTCAAGGGCGTAAATTATTCCTGCTTCCTTGTACATATGAACGGTAACTGTTTAGTAGATGTTCATCCAGTTTCCATCTAAACGAATCTGTGGAGTTCGCCATTATGACCTCCACTGGCAGTCCGTTTCAGGCACTGATGACTCGTTGTGAGAACGACTGCTTGCAGACATTTAGATAGGAAAGGGCTCCCCGCAGTTTGAGGGAATTCCCACGGAGGTTTGTTGAAGTGATAAAGGCGAAAAAGTAATCAAACTTCAGGGCACACTCCCGATTCCTCACGAGGTGGTACGTCTGTATGAAATAGCCGTGGATTCGTCTATGCCCAAGAGGAAAACGTTAAGTGCTTCTAGCCCACATTCGTAAGATGAAGACTTTAGGCCCTTCGCAATTTTCGCTGCCGAATGCTTTGAAGGCTTTCCAAAGTCTATGCAAACAACATCTATGGGGGTATTTTCGTCTAATGACTTGGACCACTGCTCCATAGAATAAAGCATATTGGTCAGGCATGCGTGGTTTCCGCGAAACCCGTGTTGGGCACCATCAAAGAAGTCTTTTTCTTCGAGGAACTTCATAGTGGCCTTTTTTATGATCCTTTCCATAACTTTACAACAGATGCAAATTACGCTCACTGGTCGATAGTTGTTCGCGCTTGTTATGGATGGGAGGAGGCCTCGCTCAAAGGACAGCTGAAAAATGTGCGTAAGCCGTCCGGAAAGTTCCAAAGCCAGCTCTTGCAGTACCTTTGCTGGTATTTTGTCTGGAACCGGAGACTTAGCTTCATTAAGCACAAGAAATTCATAACTTACATCGTCTTCTGTGAAACGGAGGTCCTCCATGATTCTGCCATTACTCTCTGCATGGAAGTCTGTCGGATTAAAATGCAGCTCCTTAATGAAAACAGATACAAAAAACTTGCTTAGGTGTTCTGCCTTTTTGAGATTGTCTATAATTTCCTCATTATTTTCACCTTTAGTGCTGCAACTGTGTCTTTGTTTTTTAGCCTGCTGTTGCTGTAACTGTAGAGCACCTTTGGCTTCGTTACGGCCACTCGATAATTTTCGCTTCGTAGTCATTCCGCGCTTTTCGAATGTTTGATCTAACCTCGTTCCGCTTTTGGCGGAAATTTATGTAGTGTGAAGGCTGGCGTGTTGATGCGTACCTTCTCCAGAATATACGCATCTATGCCACTGTATATTCCCGATCTAACACTAGCACAAACCACACGGAAAACCAAGAAGGGAAGCTGCAAGCGGCATCCGATAAGAAGCTTAGTCGGGTAGGAAAATGTCCTTGCTGTCTGCCATCAGTCTTTTTTTCATTTCTGCAAACTAAAAGATTTTTCAAAATTTTCAGAAAGGGTGCTTTTTGAAATGAGAATGAGACAATCCGACTTTAAAAATAATAACTGCAGCAAGGATATACTATTGAAGTTAGGTTACTATAGATTTAATACAAGCTAACGTGTGGGTCCCAGGAAGAGGTTGAGAATTCAAAGAAGATTCGATCGCTGGGACAATATGTTTATTCGCCTGAAGTTTCAGCATCCATCCTGGATTAATCATCAGCGACATACTCACAGAATATTAGCAGGAGCAGTCTGTTTGTGCACAAGACTCGGTGGTCAAATAAAAACGTACACAAAAAATTAATAAATGTCTTGAGTGTTCGCTGATTCGTTGCGTCAGCAATGACCATCTTGCCTTGCCGTGTTGGCAAAAGATGATGTGGTGGCCTGCCTGTTCTCCGAGCAACGATTTGTTTTGATCAAATTTAGACTCAGCACCGAATATGAAATCGGCAAACCATTGCACCTGTTTGTGGAGTGAGGGCCCGTTAACCATGACTCAAGTAATTTGCGGCTCACTCGATTGTCGCCTCTAGCGAGAATTACGGCCTCATCAAATTTGAAGTAAATGACCGAAGCCCTTAAAAACTCCATTGAAATGGTAGAGGAATGCATAAGTTTTTGTAAAATATGCAAACATTATTACAGATAAGTTTTTTGTGCAAAAGTGCACCGAGATAATTCGTTAAAATGAATCGTTGAAGAGATGAGACGTTCGCGGAATGGCAGCGTACAAATGTTCACTGAATATCCATTCTCGATGATCTTCTAGTCCAAATAAAAACGTTATTGCAATCAAACGAGTAGTGTGATTGTTTGTAATGCTATGTCAACTAGGTGTAAAGTGTTAACGTAAGGTTATCCAAACGTCCCTTGAAGAGTCAACCGTGGGCGCATGCACACTAGACTCGGGCAAGGATTTCCACTGTCGAATGACCCTTTGAGAGAAGGATGAACATTGGTTTGTTCGGCTTAGTTCCTTCTACAACTGGCAGTCATGTCTTCGGAGGTTCATTCTTGGGGTCATTTGAAAGAGATCCTCCCATTTGACATCCAGACTAGTTCCACTTAGTGTGGCCGGGTCTCGTGGTATGCGCCGCAACTTGAGAATTGGCATCATTTTGCCGCACTGCTGCCACGAATTTGGCAATTCGCGTCTTCAGAAGTCTGCCAGTTTTTCTGACATAGTTGCTGTGGCCGCAACTGCCAACATCCTGCAGACAACCTCAGATGTTTCTTTCCGTAGCAGGGGGTCTTTTGATTTCATGATCTGGTGTGTTATGGTTTCTTCCGGCCTGTGTGCGACTCGTACTCCAATTGGTGCAATAAGGCAGTCGACAGCCGCTTCTCAAAACGGGAATTACCGAACAAACAGCGGCAGGACGGCGAAATGGTGCCAATTCTCAAGGTGTGGCTCAATCGACCACATACGGCCACTTTTCACATTTGATGAGGTCGAAGTTATCATAACAGGTGACGACCGATTGAGCCGAGAAAACATTGAGTCATGGTTCACATACTCCAAATCCACCAAAAAGTGCTACCATTTTCCCAATCCATATGCAGTGCTGACACTACACTTAGTCAAAGCAAATCGCCGCTCAGGCAACAGACAGGCCACCACATCATCTTATGCCAATGCTACAAGGACAGATGGTCATAGCTGACACAACAAATCAGCTCCCACTCAAGGCATTTATTGATTTTCGTGTACGTTAAAATATTATGGCAAAATCTGTGCACACCCAAATTGTTTTTGCTACTGTTTTGGGAGTGTGATTCTGATGATGAATCCGCGACGGATTTCGAAAGTTCAGGCGAATAAACATATCGTGCTAGTAATCGAGTCGCCCTTAACTACCTACAGTATTCGGTTAGTGGATTGTGTGAAAGACCTGGAGTCGGTTTCATCGACCCACAGTGACCATTATGGCTCCGCTGGAAAAGCGTTGTTTGTACTTAACTTATCACTCTTTGACGTGGGTTCGAATCCAGCCGAAGCCACGTATTTTTCAGAAGTGGGTTAACTAGTTTGTAGGAGTCTAAGCCATGAGTATGCTCAAACCACTACAAGTATCACGTCCGGTTCCGTAGAGGAAGAAGAAGGGTAGGACCAGTAGGAGTTGCTTGTTGTGTACAGGAAATCAATAGTGGTCTGCGTCCCAGAAACCGGGGGAGGACGCATGCCCTGTGCGCTAGCGTGCGTCTGTCTGGGTAAATAAACGCCATGCGAGAGTACGTCACTGAACGACCGATTAAAAACATGGTTAAGAGTCATCTAAGACACCTGTGTGAGGATGGCAGAGAAGGAGATAGAGTAGTGAAGTTGCGTGCGCATCAAAGAAATCCATGATATCATTTGGCTGAAGACTAACGATTTGAGTATTTTGACCACTAATTTAGCCAAAACAGTCAGGACTTCAACAAAATTCTTGGAAAAACTTAAAGAGGTAAGCCTCCAGCCAAATTATATCATGGTTTCCTTTGGTGTCACGTTCCTTTTTACTTCTATTCTACAGGACCTGGCCGTCAAGACTATCAAACTACTCCTTCTAGAGAAAAACGATGAAACGGAGAATCGCCTCATGCACGCTCAAATCTTCCAGCTCCTAAGGTTCTGCCTAAAGACGTACTTTACCTTCAACGGAACTATCTACGAGCAGGTGATTGGCACGCCTATGGGTTCGCCCATTTCCGGACTCATAGCAGTGGCGGTCCTGCAACGGCTGGAGTCGCTGGTTTTCCGACACCACAGGCCGAAACTCTGGGCTCGGTATGTGGACGACACCTTCGTCGTAATTGAGCGGGATCAGGGGCTGACATTTAAGGAACGTCTAAACGCCGTTTTCCTGGACATTCAATTTACGATGGAGGAAGAAGAAAACAACAAACTGACCTTCCTGGATATCCTCGTTTGCCGCAAAGACGATGGTGGCCTAAAGACTAGTGTTCATGAAAGCAACCAACAGCATGCAAGTCCTGAAATGCAACAGCAACCACCCAATCGGTCACTAACGCTGGTGCGTAAGAGCGCTATTCCGGCGCGTCGAGATGCATTGCAGCGAAGCGGAAGACAAAATTGCTGAATTGCAATATGTTCGACGGGTACTGAGAGCGAATGGTTACCCGCACAATTTTGTCAACTAGTGCATACGCAAACGAGAGAAGAAGCCACGTCCAGCTGGTTCACACGTTTGGCGAGCTCTTCCGTACGTGGAGAATGTACTGGAAGTTGTGAGCCGTCTACTCACCCCACTTGGATTTGGCTTTGCACACAGGTCGGAAGCAACCATCAGGCGCCGGGTCATGGGGCCGAAAGACCCACTGCCACAACAGGAAACGGATCTGGTGTATTTTTGGACACAACAACTTCGTCGGAGAAAGCGGGAGATAACAGCGGACGCGAATGGCCCAGCATGCAGCAGCAGTGAGGAAGAAAGACGCCAACTCCCAGGTTGCAGTTCATTCAACGGGACCCACTCACATTTTCAAGTTTGACGAGGCCGAAATCCTCGTAAGAGGGGACAACCGCGTGAGCCGCGAGCTGCTCGAGTCATGGTTCTCAGGCCCCCAGTCTATCAACAAGCGCGATGATTTGACGTTCCCATACGGTGTCCTGAGAAATGTCCTGCGTAGGAGAAACAGTGACGTGAGAAGGACTGGGCGCAGCAACAACTCCGACGCCAGAGAGCATTATTGTCGAACAGTTATAAAACCCACACCCGACGCGGACAAGAACGCCGTGGCAATTGATGAGCAATTACCTCACCAATTAAGACCTCAAACGGTGGCTGCAGGAACTGACAATTATAGTATGCATGCGGGTGACCGCTGTGAACTATCAATACCGTGCAATCTGTGCATGTATTACCCCTTATCTGGGCATGTCTCAGACTTGTTCACGATGCCCTATGACTAAGGATTCCCGTCGGAGTCCGAAACGTCAGGAAAATAAAACTCTTGCTCCAGTGATGGCTTCTTTTTCTTCTTCTTCTTCTTCTTCTTCTTCTTTTTCTTCTTCTTCTTCTTTTTCCTCTTCTTCTTCTTCTTCTTCTTCTACTTCGGAGCTGCCTTATGGAACTTGTGTATTCTTTCCTATGATATATCTTGAATTTGTCTTGTTTTGAAAAACAGATTTCGTAGACTATGAAGAATCATTATTTTTAATCGCCTAGCGACTCTGAATTTTCTCAATAATTTCTCCAGCTCGTTAATAAATTGGTTCCTGTCTAATTTTTTATTCCTTTTTCACTAATGTCTGTGCAATATAAATGCGTTATTATTACCGTTAGCATCAGTCCATCTGCCATTACTGTTTATTTAACAATCGTTTTCATTTATTATGAATCATGTTTACCTTGGCCATAATAAGTAGTTATTTTCACCTCTGATGTACTGTTTTATAAGTCATTATGTTTAAATTGTCGCAATAAACTTCAACGTGTCAAAAACTGATATTTACTCGGAGCTCCAAGTTTCTTGCAGGCTTGTCCTCGCATATATTTCATTAAATACAGCTTACCAGCTATTCAACGTGCCAAGTGAATACCTTTTTTTAAATATGGAACTTATAAAACATGCTTGTATCGCGATAGTCTTTACGCTAACGATGCTACTCTCCTTAAAAATGTGAAAAAAAAACGTATTGCTTTATTTTACTTTCTGTTGTCCTTTTCTTTTGCGAAATTGCTTCTCTTTTCAACATGTACAAATTTATAGATATGCATTTAATTTTTAAAATATTTGTCACAATACAGTTTGTTAACGGTTATCACTGTTTATTCAACAAGAATCGTGTGCATTTTCTCGTTTCCCTTATCGTTCTCAGTATCCCCAAGAAGAGATGAAAAAAATGACGTGAATATGGACCGAGTTATGTTGAGTTTGACATTTCGGGCGCTTACTCGGTTCCACCAGCAGATTAACTGGGTGATTATTTGCGCATGTCGGGACTGTTTCAGCCTTGCCGTATGTCTGGTTTTGTATCAATGCTCGATGCACGAACTTTGATCTGCCTGTTCGCTGCTGACTGACTGTGAGTTTGACCGCTAGTGTCCCGGTGTGACCTTTGGCCCCTTTGCTTTTGTCTAAAGTCACTGTGCTGACTAACTAACCCCTCATCAACCGACGGACTCATCACATATTGGAGAAGAAGACGACTCGATCGCTGGGACCATACTTTTATTAGCCTGACGTTTTGACATCCCTCACGGATTCATAATAATCCGTTTTTGCTGCCCACCTGAGTTGATGTAAATTTTGCGTAGGTGGCGGTGACGCAGTGTTCTATGCCAGTCACATGGCTCCTGGCCGGTTTCTTTCCTATTTTCGTCTGATCCCTCTTGTAGCCCACGCTTAAGTTCGCTCTGTCTTCCTGTTAACATTGTTCGAAATGACTCTTTCTGTGTGCATGACGCCCAGTAGGCGGGATGAAAGAAGATGGTTATGTTAAGTGTGTCATTCGAAGACTACCTTTTTAACAGCAATCTTGCCATATTATAATTTGCTTGGGCTATTATCCACGCTTTGACAACGACGAAAACGTGGTTCATATGCTGTGCGTGGGCATAGGCAATACACAGCATATCCTTGCGGTTGCTTGTCTGTTGATCCTCATACAGACAAATTCCAAGGTCTCTGCCCTTTTCACCAGTATATCACGGTATTGGCGTGGTATATGGTAGACCACGGCTGATTGTTCTGTCAATGATAGTGGGTCTTTGGCCCCATGGTCTGCTGTTTGCTGGTTGACACCGGTTTATTAGCCAACTGATCCCCAACACGTTTAGGATCGTTGCAGTCACTTCTGATATGTTCTTCACATAAGCAAACGCGAGCCAGAAATCGTGGCTCCTTCTTTGAGACCGCATAGGTATTAAGGTAATACGTCCTTTTAAAGGCAGCTGTGAAGGAAATTCAGCTGAGCGTAGGTGGATGCCCCTCGCTTCGCAAAGGTCTCCCATCTGCGTGCTGAGCGGAGGGCTGTGCACCCATAACATAAAGTAATATGCGTGAGGATTTGAGGTCCACATATCCTATCGTTTCCACCATCCCGAAAGATGATGGAGGATAAGAAGCTCTAAAGCCCTTCGTATGCATGCGTCTTTAGATGTCCTATCTTGAGCGGCGTCAGCTCACCGTAGCTTCGGCCATGCGCGCCAATGCCAGAAGAAAGCGATCTTCGAGTCAGGTATTTACTAATTAGCGCATTTAACGATGCTTTTACGAGTTTTACCACCGCGAAGTACGATTAATTTGATTACCGAGCATAGCACTTAGCGTATTAGTTAATTATTCACTTCACGTAGGTGGAAATGTTATGCTTGAGTAGAGGCTTTACTTGTGAAAATACCCTAAATGCTGACTGCCGCAGGAATGGCTTGATCCAGTTTCAGGGAAAAACATTCAGTGAGATTCAAGTGTAGCACATTTATTATATTGCAAAATGCATTTTTGTGCTCAAGTGATGGATTCCCCTTGTGTGGTTCACATCATTTTCTCTCCTCCACATATAAGCCTTCACGCTCAGGGCCTATAAGCAATCTGGTGTTTGAGTCGGTACTTGGCGTTGCATTCCGTCCCTCACGGTCAACAGGTGTCATAAGCCAATGTGAATTTTCTTGCCGTTGCAGTACGTTAGGGTAAACAATTTGGAGCACGACTGTCTAGGTGCCGATTCCGACCATTTCCACCGTCTTAAAGCATGCTGGGCGTAATCGAAGTTACTTTGGTAAGAGACTAGCGCTGCTCTTGCCACACCGGCACAGGTCTCTGGCGCAGCATGAGCTTGCGCCTATGCGTGTCAAGCAACCCACATGTTGGGTGTTTGTGCTGCGGCTGCATTACAAATAGAGCCTACCACGTACAGCTTCGACTGAGTCATTCAGTCACGTAGGAGGCTCGAAATCCTGCGCACAGCAACGGACGTGAGCAACCTTAATGCAGAGCAATGGCAGAAATTGACATCAGACATAACTCGGTCTGATTTTACCGTTCGTGCGTCAGAGTTTGATTTCGCGTTCTGTACAAAATTATCCTCCGAAACACCTTCTCTTTCAGAAGGGAAATCGGCTAAGAGATTAGGATGATCTATCGCAGGGGGTTAAGTGGGTTAAACCCAGCAACTGCGATCTTCAGACCATGGTTACTTAGTTGATGAGAAGTCGGAAAATTGTAAAGTAGGAGGAAAATTTCATTGCGTACACAGGTACGGAGAATAGATGAACAAGGCCTGACATGGGAGAACACGACCTGGTGGAGAGCCAGCCGTGATCGAAGTGCCAGGTTGAGAGCAGTCAGGCCAGTAGACAGAGTGAAAGAGCGTTCATGGGCTAGGTCGGCATGTGATTGGTTGGACGCCGTGCGGGTGGACAGCCTGTGGGTAGTCCAGGTCCCGTGCGCCTGTAAGTTTGAAGGCCGAAATGACTTTGAGCTATAGACAGATTGAGGTCATGTCATGAAGGGCAGGCATCGTGCGGGCTACGACATACTACAGATCCACTGTTTAGGCCTAATAGCCTTTCGGCGACAGCCCACCTCCTCTAAATGCAAGACGCCACAGACGTGGACGGCAGTGGTTGGCATAACTGAGTCAGGTAGCATGGGCAGCCGGAGAAAGCCGGATTTGAAGTTTAACGAAAATCAGTATGCTTTGTAAGTCACCATTGACAGTGGAGGTCGTACCAGCTGTTGTGAAGGAAATGTAGGTGCCGGTACTCATGGCGGGACTTCTCAGTTGGACTGAGAGAAGAGAAGAAGAAGAAGAAGAAGAAGAATGCTATATTGAGGATTTCACAAACCTGAATTTTCAGAAAAAATGTCTCCATTCACGGAGAGCAGATCGTTGGGTAAATAAAGAGTCGTTTTAAAAGGACAAAGGTAAAAGGTCATGTAATACTCACAAGTCAAGTTTTTCACGACATTCACATCATCTATGGAGACAGATCGGCTTTCAACTTCACTATTTCCGCTTCTTCACACGCTTTTTTTCTTCGTGTTGTCATCCTTCGGAGAATTTTCGATGTTGATGTTGTTGGTGAATTGCATATGCGACAGATTGGCCGCATTTGACAAATATTGGGATGGTGATATGTTGTAAATAAAATAACTTGTTTTCGTGCATTTAAAAAGGTAGCAACGTACTGTAGATATAACCACATGATCAAAAATGCAGTCAAACAAAGTAGAGGATTAGAGAGGATGGTAAAGGATAATAAATTCTCACGTGAATGGAGAGCAAAAAAATGGGTGGCTCAAATTCGAAAGCATCAAGGTAAGAGTGGGTGATAGCCGTTTCATCCAATTAATCGGGGTTAGCAGCTAGTCAGGCATTGATCGGCGCGCGAATGGTGCCCGTCTGCATCGCAACGAAGCAGCATGTTATGTGAAAGCTCTAGCTAAGCCCCGATGCCGGTCATAAAGACATACAATTTTCTGTCAGGCCAAACGGTGTCTAATTGTTCACCATTCTGAGAATGCTAGTTCAAAACATTATGATTAGTCAGCTTGTCTGATACCATCACAGAGATCGTACTAACCTTAGCTGAGGTTGCACTTAACAGAATTCAGCTTCCTACATCAAGGGCAAATTGTTTAAATGCATCCGACTATCTGCACCGAGTACGTTCCCACTAATTCTCACCCATTATCATCATCCTGGGGTCGTAAGTTGTCGGCTTCAGTGAGGTAAATTATTCTGGGCCCCATTATTGATCTTTAAACGCTTCCGGTCCACACTAAAACTGGTTTTTTCAGTGAGTACCTGAAATTAACATAAGACCTCTCTTCGAACCGGTCTTGAAAACGCGCTTCTCCTCAGAAAATTGCCAGTTTACCTACATCGTACAAGCCACCAACACCGAACATACGTTCGATTCTTACAGCAAATGATGCTTCACTACTTCTATGCTAACTGCTACAGACACGGCAATTGCAGTGTTTTTAATGATTAATGCTTATTTTACTATAGAAAAACTATTTACATATATTTATCTAACTTGAAGTAAGCTAAAAACTGAACTGAAAGTAAAATTAAGTAAATTTTCTAAATAATAAACTAAAAATCAACGTAAACGTATGCTCAAATAAAACAACCAATACTAAAAGATACCACAGGAATACGCGTAAGGAGTGTCTCAGTTGGACGAACACCTTTACTTTTACCGTGGATTCTGTTACCACATCTTTTTTGGCGCGGTGACTGGTGCCTTACAAGGAGGAAGAAGAGGATGGCTGGATTGGCAAAAATGACGGTAGAGAGGCGTGACATCCAAGTGGCCGCAGAGACTGGTAGGAAGGTGGCTTCTATGCTCTGGATTGAAACTGCTGTAATGGTGTTTGGTGTTCGATAAATGGCGCGTTATAGGGTGGAGATCGCAGCTATCACCGAGATCCGATGATCTGAACTGGATTGGTTGGAATCGCTACCTGCCGGCTGCACCTTCTTCTGGAGCGTCCGGCCAAAGGCAGCTCAAGTGTTACCGTTGCACTTCAGATCAAAGCATGAACGACCCTATTCCACGGTTATGCTGTACTCAAGGTCAAAGTGACTAAAACAAGACTTGACGAGATTTGAGGATGCATACCCAGCACCGGTACCGGTATCGGTCTTGTGATAAAAGGGGCACTCTTATTTTCACGCTCCCGACAACTAATCACTAATGTTGAGCACTCAGAGTCTTTTATATTCGGCTGAAAAACACAGTCCATGTTAAGTTAACTTGGATGGAGCCAGCAACCTTCAACGCTGCAGTTAAAGCAAATGTAGAAAAGTGGGCCACCTCATCACGAAAATGGAGATCTGCTTTCTGTTCTTGAAAAAAAGGCACCACGATAATTTGCCAGAAGGCTGCTATTTAGGAGCTGCTAAAATCTAACGCAGTAATTTTATTAAAACACTTTTTACCATCAACTATCCTAAGTCATTTAAATTCGTATAAATAAAATGAGCAAATCGAAAATTTAAAAGGATTCTGTGTTGCTTGGGGTTAGGGTGACCTGTCATCTCTTTTTCTCTAGTCGCTGGTGAGCGCTTCGAGGATGTTTCATTTCGGTGCGCGAGAGTGCTTCAGGTCTACTTGCTCAGGGTCTTGACGTCGAAAACACGAGGCAAGTGAGAATGTTTTCCGTAGCTTGGGTTGGCATGACATTCCTACTTATATCAGGCCAAATTGACACATGCCACCTTAACCAGCGTCTTTTGACAGCAGAGGGAGCATATTTTGTTATAGGATCCGTAACTGTCTCCGGTCGGGCTAACACTCCTTTTTGCTATCATTTGTTTGCATCTTCCATCGGTCGTCCACGTTAAGCTCTCTATCTAGATTATAGTAAGCTTGGATTGGTTTAGTTGTTCGTGAAAAATGCAGCAATTACTAATGATCACCATCTGCATAACTATTTCTAGCTAGAATATTCACAGCGTTTTACCTACTGACTGGTGAGAACCTCGAACCTGTCGTGTAGTTCGGCATAACCTGCCCGTAACCTGCCAAGTGCCCTACAGAATCTCAACGTGAAGATGACAAATGTGGCTAGTTCATATTCCCATCTATTATGCCTATTGCTTATTACCCAGCTACGGCTATATTTAAAGGAAATGAGAATATTATTTGATTATGGAGCAGATTGCTTCTCTAGTGCTGTAATTAAAAAAAATTACCCATAAAATAATAACCTTACTTTATACACATATACATTGCATACTAGGTGCTTACCTCTTAAAAAGCACATACAGGTCGTACTATAATATACTTCTACTGGCCTAGTAGGTTAAGATTTCGTACATGCATGTAGAGGCCGCACATAAGCTTGCCACTTACTGGCTAAAGCATAGAGTTGAGAGGTTGGAAACCAAGTAAATCCCTGATGTGCTAGAATCACCAATATCCTTCATGCTTCCAGCATTACTAATTTTGTCCTATTCCTGTTGCACTGTCCTAAACTGCCCTACTATACCTACCCGATACTGTATTGTCGTACAACTACAGGAAGATAATGTAATCTTTAGATGGTTAACAGCTCGCAATAAGAACATGGTAAGACTTGTGCAGTACTTTGCGAACGCTCTGTTATAATACAAACGCAAATAACCATAAACTCACACCGACAGAGACTGCATTCTCGGTGCGACTTCTTCAAAAGCACACAGGCAGTATTTTAGGTCTGCTATCTATCGCCCTTAGTAGGCATGATTACTAAAAATTAGCACTTCTAGCATGGGTACCTAGTTAAAGCAGCGGAATCTTACTTCAAACATAGTAGAAACCTATGCAATTTGATGGATAGTATTGAGAATGCGGAAACCAAGGCAAACACTGCTGTGCTCAGGGCACAAAGCATGTTCTTAATCACAACATTTTAAACCCAGATTCACAAGCTTTGTTGAAACCAGGCGTATACGCCCCAGTTTCGGCTTTTTCAACGTCATCGCTGAAAAAGGTAACAACAGTGGTAATAAAAGTATTGCTTAACTTCTTGTTGAGATGCGGGAAGATGAGTCCAGTGCTGAATTTGATCAACTTCCCTTGCAACTTACAATACAGTCAGTAATAATACCAGAAAATAGTATCAATGAGTGGCAGTTCAGTTAGTAGGATTTAGAATATCATTAGTGGCTTCTCAAATGAAACTTAGTTCAGGAATAAGCAGCCGGAGTACGACACATCTGCTCTCCCGAAGCGGTGGAAGTGTAATTGCAGCGGCTACAAAACGCATTCCACGGAACTGGCTATCCTCGAAAAAATTAACGAGCGTGTCAAAAATGGTTCCGTTGCAATGGCAGAAATCAAAGATTTATTCATACGACTACCTTTTCTAGGAGAGACAGCAAGCGAAGTAGTAAGGAGACATCTAAGTGTACCAGTCTCATGTGCTTTTCCAGTGGCAAACCAACGCGTATTCTTCACCAACTTTCCCCTTTTAAGCATGGGGGAAAGTCTGACTAGCATTGCAGGCCAAATCTACGTGCACTTATTCCTTTACTTGCTCCTATGGAGCGTAATACATTGGCCGAACAACGCGGTCTCTGGAGAAGAGGGTGCGCGAAAACAGACCAGTCTGGTTCGACAAACGAGGAAATCGATTGATCTCAAGTTCAAAACACGCACACTTGATCTACACTAACCACAAAACTGACGCGAGAGAGGCCTTTCATGTCATATACCAGGCTCCGACACACTATTCTAAAATTCGGCAAAACTCCCCATTTTATTTACAATTGAAAAGTCGTGTTAGCAAACAGTGGTTTTCGGTCATTCACTTCAGGCCGTTGCAGTTACATGGAAAGTAGGCGGCTAAAGCAGGCAATTCTGTACAGTGCTAATATAGCTTTTGAGGTTGGCGGAGGGGGAAGGGAGGGAGTGGGGTAATTAGTCATCTCGTTGTTGTCTCGTCTCCTGCAAGTCGGACTCAGCATGCCGAGGACGGTGGGTTCTCACGCATTTGGAACGGGGGAGGGACGTTCGCACGATCGACGTCAGAAGTGCGGCGGGCTCCCTGTGACTGTGAGCAGCGTGGTCGCACTGCGTGTTCTCTGCGGCTGTAGGTAGTATGGCTTCGGGCTTCATAGCTTCTGGCGTCGTGAGTTCTGACGAAGGGGCTTCTGGCGGTGCGGGATCCTTGCATGCGGTCGGCCACGGGAGGGAAACGGCACGTAGAGCGGCTTTCGCTAAACGAATTGCCACTGCCTCAGCTGTGGCTAGCACCCGTTTATGCAGGCGTTTAGAGTAGTGCGTGGGTGCCTGGAATATGACCTGACAGGCCTCTCTCGCGTCAACTAGGTGATTTGTATCGATCAGGTGTGTGAGGATTGAGCTTGAAATCGATCGATTTTCCCTTTTACCTAACCTGGCTGGTGTGTGTTCGCGTACCCTCTTCTCCAGACGTCTCGTAGTTTGGCCAATATATCCCGCCCCACAGGAGCAGGTGAAGGAATAAATGCACATGAAAGTGGCCTGTAGCGGTAGTCTGTCTTTACCCTCCATCCACAGAAGGGGAGAGTGTGTGAAGAATACGCGTAAGTAAGCCGCTGGGAAAGCACTCGTGACTGCTGTCCTTTGACGTCATCTCAATAGTTCGCTTGCTGCGTCTCCTAGGAAGGGCAGTCTTACGTAAAGCTCTTTCTTTTCTGCCGTTGCTACAGCAGGCTTTGCGACACGCTCCTTAATGTAACGAAGGATGAACCTTTCTGGAAAACATTTTCACAGAGTTTGTTCTGAAGATACTGCAGTTCTCTTTCAACTACTTCAAGAGAGCAGATGCGATGCGTTCTGGCTGCAAATCCCTGCGAAAATGGGTGCTTACCACAGCCAAATCAGTAGCAATCTGTCTAACAAAGTCCGCTCTCTAATGTCAAAAGACGCTGCTAGCCGCAATCTGCCGATCCCGGCAAACCACACGAGTGAATGCCGTGCCGCCAGGACAGATAGCAACTGCAACCACGCACGCAGACCGTGAGAACATCCCTTTTCTCTATCTCTCCATCTTCCCTGTTCGTCGGACCCAACGTCCTCAACAGGATGATGTCCACATGCGTGAGGCGAAGGAACACTACGATGACTAATTAAATCCACAACTTCCCCTACAGCGAGAACAATTTAAACACTACACCACATTAAACTGACCATCATATTCTATGCAATTTCACTAGCCTGACGAGGAATCGCTGAAAATATGTGTTTGCCAAGATGACCTCTGAATAGTAAAAAACCGAAAGCTAAAGCATTTTTATTGTCGCGTGTTATGCCGTGCGAATCATGTTTTAAAAAAAAATTAAAATGAAGGTGATTTTCGAAACGGGTTCAACATGTGTCAATTTGAAGCATCTGTTTTTGGGCTGATTTACATATTATCCATTAGTAAAGCTCAAAGGTTTGCCGCATGCACTTACATAAATCGGCAGCTACCAGGGATTCCCATAAAATAATTTTGTGGTGTTCACTAGTTTGAGCTGAAAATCCGTACGCTTTTAACAAATCTTTGCTGCCGATATACGTGCACTCTTAAATGCCATCAATCGAGAACATCCGTCTACTTATGTCACGCTGGATGTGTAAAAAGCAAGTTTGCTTCCCTTTTTGAACGTCCTTCTAAGTCGCAAACTTGAGCAGGGCATCAGAACGACGTTTATCGAAAGCAAACCTAATGATGAATGTTTATGAGCTTTAAAGGTTTCGTACTCGTCCAACAGCAACGGTATCTTGTTTGCTGCTTAGGGTGACATGCGAGCCAAATATTACGCAGCGGACAGTATTATAGGGTAACTTAACAAACTCCAGGACCTTCTCCGCACGAACGGTTATCCTGTGAGATTTACAAATAGGAATACGTCTTTGAATCAATTAAACCTCAGCATACAGTGTGGAAAAAGAACATGATTGGCAAACGTTTCTTTTCAAGGGGATACGGTAAGCTAACTCTTGAAAAGACGCCTTGACCAATCTGGGTCAGCAGCAAGAGCTTGAGACCTATTCTCAATCGACCATGCCTTACATGGGGCGGTAAGAAAAGATTATCACCTCAGATCATCTCATGTGCATATTCTCCTTTACCTGCTCCTGTGGAACTGATTAAATTCGTCGCATTCGTCGGCGACTATTCAGAATAATATTGGAAAACCTTTTGACATTATTAAGGATATGGAAGTCGGGATCATACATAGTGGAACTGTGGCACGCATGTTAAATTCCGGACATCATGTAAACACCAATGAAGCCTTCATTGTGATTTATGAGGTTCCATCTAACTTCTTCAAATCTCCAGCTCTGCGTTTGCTAGTAAAAGCAGAATCAACTACTTTGCGATTACGGAAGTTGGTCTTGTTCGCGCAGAGGCATCTCCTGCAAACTTCGGGCTTAGCATGACCAACAGTCACTTACTTGTCTGCATTTTTACCGCTAATTTAAGCCCTCATTCTCCCTTCTCCTCCAGTGACCTCTAACTGCCACATAACCAATCTCTTCTGTCGACACACAATCCTTGCATCTTTTTCCATGACTAATCTGCATACAACTGCTTTATAACCAGCAGTGAAAATTGCAGACGTTGATCTGAACAAGCCTCCAGGCTGCAGCCTACCCCAGTTAGTCACTAAAGCTCAATGTATTGACGTCCGTTGTGGCTCAGTCTTCCTCGAGTCCATTGTTCTATTGACTCTGATTGGAAACAATTAAATTGGTGTTAACAGGCAGTAACATTATATTATTGTTAGCAGCACGTGCAAAATGGTTTATGAAAGGACTTTAAGTGATTCGTTCTTGTCCAGACAACAGGAATTAAAATCTGTCGCAAGAGTACCCATAAAATCCTCTTAGGTTGGATGGAATAAGGTATTGTTTTCCTTTTTTATATTTTCGAAAATATTAATTGAAAATTTTCGAAGATGAATTGTCGAACATACATTTGTTCTCGATAAATGCTCGTCAGGCCTTTACAGTTATATGGTAATAAAGTCAATAAACTATGCTTGTTGGTGGACAGATGAAGTGTAACTGTTGTCCGGGTGTGTGGGGAAGGGGGAGGGGGCGGTTGGAGGAGTTGCGGTCAGAGTGTCAATTTCTAGACGGCCCGGCGTCCGAGGTAAGTGATAAGGTTTGCATGGTTGGATTTGGGACTGGGTCGTCCCGTGGGGCCCGTTTCCGAGGCCAGTGGTCCACCGAGTGCGGCCGTGTTAGATAATTTCGTCCATGGTCACAGTGCTGCCACGACAAAATTCTTTTGGGCGCATAGCACCGGTTTGCGTAGCCTGATGGCGGCCGCCTCTGCCGTCGCCAACAGACGCTGTCCGAGGAATTTTAAATAGCTAAAAGGGACCTTGTAAATCACTCGGAAGGCCTCGTTGACATCCATGATCTGAGTCTACAAGGTGCACTAGAATGAAACCGTTTACACCTAAAAGTTGACCCTTACCTTATTCTTGTAAGATGTGCTCTCCTACTCTTTTGGAAAAACGCCGGCTCGTACGACATATATATATTATGCCCCACAGGATCAGTTAAATGAATATATGGGTATCGAGGTGGCCTTGGCTGGCAGTTAATCCTTGATTCTTGGGCGCTGGCTGCTGGGAAGGTAGTTGCTACGGCGTGACTCAGGCACCACCTTAGAAATTCGCTTGGTCCGTGCCCATGGACTGGGACTCTGATGAATATTCGTTTATTTTCTACTGTTAAACCTGAGACTTTGGCAGCCTTTTAGCCATGTTTTTAGCGATAAATCTATAAGGATACCCATTTGGTCGAAAAACTTCTTGAAAAGTCTTACGCTCTTCTTCAGTGATATCAGTCGAGCAAATCCTCTTCGCCCCTTGCGTCAAACATGGTACTAAGTTTCGCTTGAAGTTCAACGGTACGAAACTAGCAAAACTGATGTATTACATCTGTCCACCAACCAGCCTAGTGGATTTATTTCATTACAATATAAATGTGAAGGCCTGCCAATAATTTTTTGAAAACCAACGTATGTTTGCCGACTTATCTTCTGAAAATTTTAGATGGTCTTGTTTCCTTGATAAACGTGACGGACAGAATAATACCTGCTTTAGGAATGCTTGAACACATGGCCACTCCGTTGCACATTTGAAATTGGAGACCACATTTGTAAGTCTCCCTACCCAAAATGCCTCGATCATTTCATTTCGGCCTTCAGGCTAAACATTTTGGATTTACAAAAGGTGAAATGAGTGGTAAGACAAAATATACAATAGGCTGCACGTAGTCGATGCAGGATATAGGGCATCTCACCCTTTACAACTTGGAGTCAGTTCATGCAAAGTGTGAAAACTGTGGACGATACTGAAAGGGGTGCTGTAGCGGTCCTGTGCTTCCAGCCTTGTGTTTACACGATTTCGTCGCTGTCACTTTATGCGCCGCCGATCGCGCGCTCATGAGAAGGGCTATTTGTCTACTTGTTGAACAAAATACCGTGCGCTGATTGGTTGCTTTTATGTTGGTATGAAAGCCTACGAAATCGGGGGAAAAATCATATTGACATTATCGCGAAAATGTATATGTTGAAATAAAAAGCTTCTCCTTCTATTTGATACAAAATAAATGCGTTAAATAAGCATGAGAACAATACAGAGCAATGTATGCAACCCGCAAACTAATAACAAAACAAAATAATAACCCAATAAATTAGCTCATTACACAAGCCCTAGCCTAAACCCTAACACTAAACCCTAAACCTTTACACTAAACCCTAATACTAACCCTTAACCTAAACCCTAAACCTGACCCCAACACTAACCCTAACCCTAAACCCTAGCACTAATACTAACCCTTACCCTGACCCTTAAGGAAACGAATAATAAATAAATAATGTGATCATCGACATTGTGCAATTCGTTTTATGGTTGAATTTGGTGCACACCAATATTTGAGTTTTACTTAAATGGATAAGTTTCAATGAAGAAAGGAAAGTCTGTAGAATATTAATCGTTATCATTTATAAGTGCAAAAAATAAAAGAATAACAATCATTCTACAGCGGTTTAATACGCAAAAAAGGCTCACACAAAGTATCCAATCAGCGCACAGCGACCTCTGGCACTGTTATTTATCTGATCGTTCATAGTTCATCCCCGCGCTCATGGTCCTATTCGCCACAACATCACGCGTGACTCAATGTATCGGTAGCCGTGCGGCCCTGCATACGGCCCACTCAGCGTAACCCATTTCCTAATTGGGTTGCAGGACATGTCAGAGGTTACCTCCAGCCCAGCGCAGGAACAAATTACACATACACATATCAACTAACACATTCACTGTGCGCAGCTTGTTTCTACGGTGCCCTTTGCTAGCTCCTTTTTACAGTATACTGACCTACCTATTCGATCTTACTGACTTTTTGACTTGAGGAACCTTCTGTAGTCGACTATCTCTCTTTTCGATAGGGCCATCAAAGACCACGTAGAGTGGAATGACCATAATTTGCTTGCAAGTGTTCTTCAGCCAGCCATACCCTGTTTGAATAGCCTTCGGTTCGGGATGTGGCTATATCTGGTTGTTGACAGTTAACACGCTCGGTCTGGTCCTTTGAATCGACCTTTTCATCGTCGGCGGTCCCTTCCCTACAGGATCTAATAGGCACTGTACGAAAGATTATGAAAAATTTAGCGTGAACATCAAGAAACACATGCATTACAACCCACTGTGGCAGAAGAAGCTTATGTAGCCCTACTTGTATACCACTAGTCCCAGCATTTTGTCCTGCACAAAGGGGTGGTTATAGAGTGTTGGGGGGTGGTGGGAAAATAGGATAGGCAGAAGAAATTTTCACAAGTTAGTGGTAAGTGAAAAAATGTAGTCGAAGCTGCTTCCCATGGCCGCTGGGAGCAGGGTGTTCCGCATGAAAATTAAAGGTGTTCTCGGCGCCTTGGGCCGCGGAATATACTAATCTAACTGCAGAACGGCAAGTTTGACCACATGTAAATTTAAGTAGACGCCCTCCTAACCACCATTTTTAATTTTTTGGGAAATTCATTAAATCTGCCATTTGATAATCGGGTTTTTCTGCAATAAGTTAAATGGTTATAGAGATTAAGAAAATAGACGGATATAAATTGACAACATTTCTATATGCAGAAAAATAAAAATACATTTAGCATTTATTAAAGTAAATTTCACGGCGTGTCCTAATTCCCCGCCCATAAAACCCGGTCACCACTGTTTTTGTAGGAACCATGCAGGTTGTGGGGGTTAATGAGTGGAGCTGCATAAGCTACTGTTTTGCATACTGTGAAGCTGGCCTTCCAAGGACCTTTATAGAGCTTTTAGTGGAGGAACAGTATGCACTGAAGCCGAAGGGCACTTTTTTATTATTACTGCTGAGATTTTTGAAAATTTGAAAATAGTATGGAAAAAATGGGCATCTATGTGTGTGGGCCAAGCTGACGAATAAGCTGCCCAAGTGCGATGGTTGATTTCTGGTGCCCCCTCGAGATTCTTCAAGCGGCCCCTGTTAAATAAACCCTCTACAGGCACTTCAGACAGTAATTTTGGTTCAGATTCAGATCACACCTCCAGAGGTCTGCCATGAAGGTTGAATCACACAAAGCGCTGCCGGCATACTGGGTGGAATATTCCCTATAAAACGACAGAAGCAAAGGACCTGGACGCTTTTTGGGCGAACGCTTTTTTTACGATTCGTACAGCACTGTGGGGCATCCAGAATGATCGTTTTTCTTCGTTAGTAGCCACGGTATTCAGCGAGTTTTGCTAGAGTTAATTTGAAGAAATGACATAAGAACGACCGGCAGTACATGTAACGTTATGTTTTCCTCCACGGTGAATATATAGGTGTATGTTACGGTTATCGGACGAACAGGGGATAAGAGTGCAGGAAAATAAACCATTTTGTGGGGCATTTATCCCTTGGTCTTAGAGCAAGTTGATTACAGTAAAAATTGGCTGAAGCGTCGGGCGTGCGCGCGCCAAAAATTTGACCGCATTTTATCGCTCTTCATTTTTTCCATTAAAAACTCTTTGATTGTTGAAACACAGGTAAATTGAAGTAGACGACCTCCTAACCACTATTTCGATTTTTCGGGAAAGTCAAGAAATTTGCAATCCGATTATCGGGTTTTTCTGCAATAAGTTAAATGGTTAAACAGAGTAAGAAAATCCATGGATATAAATCACCAACATTTCTTAATACAGTAAAATAAAAATTAATTTAGCATTTATTAAAGAATATCTCACTGCGTGTCCTAATTTCCCGCCCATTGAACCCGATATCCACTGTTTTTGTAGGAACCATGCAGGTTGTGGAGGTTAATGAGTGGAGCTACATAAGCTACTGTTGTCCATACTGTGAAGCTGGCCTTCCAAGTAAGTTTTAAGGGCTTTTAGTGGAGGTACAGTATACACTGAAGCTGAAGTGTACTTTTAAATATTACTGCTGATATTTTCGAAAATTTGAAAGAATTATGGAAAAAAATGCGCCCCATGGACAGCTAATTATCCTACACCAATGTAATTGCCCATCTGCTTCCACTGACAGCTAATTTTCCGCCTCCCCCTTCTTCGTTTGCTGTTTCTAATCCATTGACAACCTGACGATTTCTGACTTTTGATTGGACTTTGGCCACTATAATTTCCCCCCCTGTTTTGGTTGCTTTCTCATCTCTGAAGATGGACACCTGTTAGTGTTTTAAAGCTCAGAACAATCAATTCATTTATCTGGTTCTCGACCTGCCTTCTTCTTCATCCACGCAAGTACCTGGATCGCGAATTTTTGCATTCATTCAAGCGTAACATTGTCATCTAGGAACAAATAAGCAGCCTGTCTTTTTCACACGCAAGTTTTCTTCATTATATTCTGGCAAGCAAACCCGTCATTTAGATGCTAGTAATGCTCTGTTTTTTTCCCTCCAACTAGACTGCGTTTTTTCGTTTCTTGGAAAGTATCATTATGCCATGTTTCACCAATTCTTGGTTTAGTCCGCCTTTAATTAGTTGATTAAGTTGCTGGTCCGACCTTATGTTGAAAACTTAGGCAGGAGCTACAATACTACACCTTTGAAGGCAAACGGCCTAAACTGCCAGAGGAAAGTGCCTGTTGATACACAGAAGCAACCACAATCACCAGATAGGCTGGTGGCAGTGGAGCGGTGGATATGTAAAGAGACCAGCCTATGGCAAAAATGGACAGTTGCGCGCTGTAAATATAGACCGTCGCCCTTTGCCCAACTAAGCTGGTTTCCCAGCGAGTCATATAACCCGCATGAAGGCGGCCCCGATCATTCCACGCCATGATTTTCCCTTGATCAGCAAGTTCTACAAACAGCATAGGGGACCGACAAATTTATGACGTGGTGTACTTAACAGTTGGTCGATATCAAGGCTTCTTTAATCTGCCCTGATGTGCGATCATCACCTGGTTCACAATTTTAACTGTACCAAATTGCAATTCGTGCACCATCTCTGCCGCATGGGTTTCTACTTCCGACATCGGATTGAACCTTCTTGCCATCGGATTATGCTCATGCATTCACGTTTTTAGCTGTCGGCCGGTTTCGCCAACACAATTACAAGTTGCACAGCTGCATGGAAATTAGCAGAGAACCCCAAACTTCTCCTGCTTAGTTAACGAGGCCTTTCGGCCACATTACTTGTTGCCGGATTGTGCAGGCCGGCCTGTGGGCAAGCTCTATTCCGATAAGCGGGAAGAACCTTGCCACAAATGTGTAGACCCCTTTCATGCACGGAAAGCTGCGTCACGTCTTTAGAGGGCAATGCTCATTGGTCCGCGGTTTGGTGCCATTCAAGTTCCTTCGATAAGCGTGCGTTGATAGCCGTTAGCTGCGAAAACTTCCAGGTGGAGCTTAATCTCGTCCTGTTTAGTCACTGGCTCGCTAAATTGGGTTTCTATCATTCGGTATAGTCAGTGTATGCAAATTTACCTGTGCTGCAACGGGTAATTTTGCTATTCTTACTCGATAGTTGCAACGTGTTTGTTGGTTTACGCTCGCCATTTAACCGGCTGGCTGGCGGCATTCGAGAACGTCGATGAATGGGTGTTTGCTATAGATTGGGAAAATTTGACTGCAATCTTTCCCCGAAGTGGTTTATTCTCCCGATGAATGCCCTACTTTCTTCTGGATTCTTTGAATGTTTTCTACACATTTTATATCCTTAATGAAAAAATGCTACCTGTTGGCGTCAAAATTACAGAAATTAAAAATAAAAGTATACTTGGCCGTGGAATATAGCTCATAAAATAGAATTTGCAAGTCACTTTGGTAGTCTTCGATAACTTATTTGAGTCATGGGCCCTGATGAAGTCTGAAACCTAAAATAGCAATGGAAAGGTGTGCCAAAAATATAGGTCTTAATGACTTTGTATTAAGTGCGTGAACTAAAATACCTGCAAAGGTACTGCAAGAGCTGGCTTCGGAACTTTCCAGACGGCATACGCACATTTTTATGTTTTCCTTTGATCGAGGCCTCCTCCCATCCGATTGGAAAGTTGCGAACATATACCCTACTCACAAGGGTGGATCCAGAACCAGCACGAACAACTATCGACCAGCGAGCCTTACTTGCATCTGTTGTAAAGTTATGGAAAGGATCATCAAAAAGGCCACTATGAAGTTCCTCGAAGAAAAAGATTTATTTGATGGTGCCCAACAGGGGTTTCGAGGAAACCACTCCTGCCTGACCAATAGGCTTGATTCTATGGAGCAGTGGTCCAAGTCATTAGACGTAAATACCCCCGTAGATGTTGTTTACATAGACTTTGAAAAAGCCTTTGATGGTGCCAGTCACCAACGGCTACTCTACAAGGTTGGCGAATCCGGGATAAGGGGCAATTTACTACAATGGGTAGGACATTTTCTCATAGGCCGATCGCAGTCTGTGTGCGTCGGAAACGCATAATCCTCTTCAGTGCCAGTTGCAAGTGAAGTACCTCAGGGTTCCGTTCTTGGGCCACTATTGTTCCTAATCTACGTCAACGACTGTAGGCATGGACTGTTCTGTAATGGAGTCTTGTTTGCCGATGATATTGAGAGATGGCAACCCATCAGGAACGCTTATGACGAACAAACTCTGCAAAAAGGACATGACCGCCTAGGTGAATGGTCCAAAAATGGTTAATGTGGTTTAACTTTGATAAGTGTGTCACATTGCGACTCAAGACGAAGAAAGTGAGCGCGACAGATGTCTCACACAACTACGTACTCGATGGAAGGTGCCTGTCGAAAGTCAGTGAACAAAAAGATCTGAGTATGGTTATTGTGCCATCCCTGAAGCCGTCTTTACAGTGTGCTAGGGCTGCCAAGAGGGCGAACAGGGTTCTGTTTGCCATTAAGCGAACTTTTGTCGACAAAGACAAAAAGCTATTCGGCAAAATCTATGGAACAATTATTCGCTAACATCTGGAGTATGGGATTCAGACGTGGTGATCATGGATGCACACAGATAACCAGATTCTGGAAAGAATTCAGCTAAGGGCAAAAAAATTGTGAAGGACCTGAAGTTTTTATCTTACGAATGAAGACTAGAAGCACTTAACGTTTTCCCCCTTGAGTATAGACAAATCCACGGTGACCTCATACAGACGTACCACCTCGTAAGTAATCGGGAGTGTGCCCTGAAGTTTTTTGCTTTCTTGGCCTTCGCCACTTCAACCAAACTCCGTGGGAATTCCCTCAAACTGCAGGGTGCCCTTTCCTATCTAGAGGTCCGCAAGCAGTCGTTCTCACAACGAGTCATCGGTGTCTGGAAAGGAATGCCCGAGGAGGTCGCAATGGCGAACTCCACCGATGCGTTTGAACGGAAACTGGATGAACATCTACTTAACACTTACCGTTTATATGTACAAGGAAGCAGGAATAATTTACGCCCCGGAAATACCTTTAGATAAAACTTTACATTTGTATTTGCTGCTCACTATTTTACAGAAACACATTTTATGTTGGATATATTATGTACACAAGTGACTATTCTAGCTGCTCACACGCACACGTTAAAATTTGTACATGTATAGATGTCACTCACTGCTAATAGTGACATGTTTTATGTTGGATATTTCATGCATACTGTTTTCAATAGGGTCTTCAAAGGCATTGCCTACTACCCTTAATATACTGAACTATACTGAACTACTTAAGTTGGATGACTAAGGAAGTCCTGCTAGAAACGTCTGCTTCCTTTGTCAGGATTAGTGTTGCTTATACCTTTTTTACATTTGGACGCGGATCTCGACGCAAATATGTATGACCTCATAGATTCCAGTAGGACCATCAAGTAAAGTTGATTATGGGAGCTGATATGAACCCAAATCCCACAGAGGCCGTCGAGTGCTTTAAAAGTGGATCAAAGTTATAGGAAATATCGCAAGTAAAACAGCGGTGAAATCGATTCGAAAAAAAAATAACCCAGTTTTGTCGGACGCTGGTGTCAACAAATGCACTCTAACGATGAAAGCCAACAACAGCCATTTATATAACCCGGCAAATAAACTATGATATAGTAGAAGATTTCCATTTGGAAACGATAGTTTATTGTGGACATTTTCGACACTTACTCACAACGTCATCGTCAGGAAGAAACAAGTCTTAAGGGAAAAAGAACTAGATAGTTTCAATCCAAGAAGTTGGCGAACGCTTTTATATAATAAATACGTGTCTGAAATCGTTGACAGCATAAACAATTTGTAGTTGCACAGGGTTCCACCGTAAAATTTAAACGTACAGAAAAAATCGCTAACTGCGGAACCCTATGCACACACAAACTGTTTCTGCTTCAGTTCTTTAAGTATATCACTGAAGATGAATCTGCGACGGATTTCGAAACGTCAGGCGAATAGGCTTATTGTCCCAGCGATCGAGTCATCTCCTAATTCTCAATAACTTCCTGGGACGCGCATGTTCGCTTCTTACAGAAAAGAAGTTGTATAGAAGATGTCTTGTGGTGACTGCAATGCAGTTTATTGTGGAAAGGCAGGAAGATCGGCCGCCACACGCTTACGCGAGCACCAAGGAACGATAAACTGGCGATATCACTTGCCCGAAGTCACCAAGCACACTCCATAATATTGACACGAATTTGTATAGGACAAAACTTGCATTGAGGCATCATTACTTTTAAGGAGCATAGAGGAGAATGCAACCTATCCGGACTGGATAAAGCAAACATCAGCTACCGCCGACTGCAAAATTAAATGCGGTCGACAACTAGTTCCCGACCAACTGCTTAGGTACATGCGGAAGACATATACTTTCCCCCACTGATCGCATATTCATATGCGGGTAATGACTTTCAAATACGGCCGCGAACCAATATACAATCCGTGTTAGCCATCATTTTATTATAACTGTTTTGTACAACTACCATCGATCGAACGACAACTTCGTGAGCAAGTGTCGAAAGTTCATACACTAAGCTATCGTTTTCTAAAGGACTTCATCTACCAAATTATACTTCGGGAAATCAGACAGTGACGCTGAAGACAAGCTCACCGGCACAACAGCAAAGTCCTACTTTAGGAAAGATAAAATGAGCAACATGACCAGCAGGATAGTGCTCGAGGCAGGACGCGTGAGGAGATCGCCACCTACTGGTGAAAACCCTTGATCATCCCATTCACAACCACCTGATATGCTTAAGTGCCGATGCGAGTAAATAGTCAAAGGAAACAAAGATACGTTTAGATCCAAACTGGGTATAACGATAAGTCGGGACGGAAGAGGAAACACCAAAGTCGGTAACCCTATAATTCAGAAGAGCCTTTATTACGTCGGGGCAGTAATATTGCTCATAGGAATGGCTCCTGATCACCAAATAGATCGATCCACACAGGTGAGGAGATAATAACATCCCCTGGAGAGAGGCATTCATGTTGATTTGAACATGACTGAACCCCGCCTCGGGGATAGGCACGGTGCCGATGGGAGCTTTGCTGTACATTTAGACCGTACTTAGTTGGCATTCATAACACGCCCGTGTCCACGTTTGCAGTTCTTGTTGCATCTCAGGCTAGATAAGGCGGTCGGAAACAAGCTTATAGGTAACTTCATTCCTAGGGTGAGAGAGCTTTTGCAGGTAGGAGGGGACGTAAAGTCGGACGAATCGTGGCAGAAAAGGGCAATAAGAGGGGGCGAAAATGTCACTAAGAATGGTGCCGTGCGAGTATCAGGCACAAATTCCTGCAGCTGGCGTTCAAATGCATCCACGTTACAGGGTGAAACGACAGGACATTTTTCGGCTGACATCTCAGCGAGGTAGATGCCAGAAGTAACTTGCAAATTTCGAAGAATGGCCTGGACAGTGCGCTTCCTACGTCATTGCGTTGACCAAAGGTGTGGCTGAAAGCTCAGATGAGCTGTGTAGTGCAGCTTCGTGGATTAGGCTTTTCAGATTTAGACCTTACTCCGTTGGCAAACTAGGGTAGCCCAAGTCCAATTTTTTGGGTCAGCTGCAGCCTAGGCTGGCCAAAACGGTGGAAAAAACAGTTTGTCGGTTGCTCGACTACCGGTATATGAATGGTTATGCATTTAGAAGCAGAAGACGTGGGGTTGCTGGGATGGCAGGCGGTAGCGATGTCCTTTTAAGTTGTCAGCGAGATATCTTGGAGTTGGTGCCCGAGAGCATTCTCGTCACAGAATGTGCCAAGAAGTCGTTGTGCAGCAGTCCTCTCAGAGATCCCGATTCCATCAGTAAGTTGCGAATGAGCAATAAGGGGCCTGGGGAGTACTTCAGGTACTTGAATGCAAGACTCGTCGATTTTGCGGATATCTGACGTTAACTGAGTAACACATTCTAAATAGCAAACCTTCTCGATGTTCACCCTCTCGGAATATGACAAAAAGACGTATGAACGTGGCTTTTGAGCAGAGGTCAGAGTGTCTGCCCTTAGCAAAATGCCGGAAGGTAGGCATCAAGGAACTTTGACAAAATCTTCTGTAGCGCGGTTTGGCAAGCTTTAACTTTCTGAAGAAAGAGGCTGAAGATTAAGATTACCTGCAAGATGGTGCTGGAGAACCACGCCGATTGTGACATTGGAGGCGTGAAACAGGACGAAAATGGGTAACGACAGGGAATTAGTTATTCTTCTTAGAAATCAACGCAAGATCGCATACATTACGAGTGGTAGAGTGCTCTTATACCCCTACCCTATTAATTGACGACCACGGCGGAATTGTTATGAGCCATTCACACGCAAAAGCTCACTGCTGTTGACTTTGGGTATTGGGGCAGCCACTCACTGCCGTGTCTGCATACTCGGTCTGACCAATCACCTTGCAATGTTGACTCAAGCAAATACCGCTTCCTTATTCCGGTGAAATGACTGCCGCACTTCGCATATTGCCCGGCTCCAGTGTAGACAGTCAAATTTCCGTTATCAGATCTGTATTCCTTCTTTGTAGGAAAAGCTATTTCTTTCGCCCTTGGCATCAAAGGAAGCATGCCTAAGTGCCATAGCTTCTGGGGTTTCCACTTTCAAAATAAACCTCAGCAATAGATTCCGCTCTTATCACCATCAGCTGCTTATTTGACCGGTCAGAGTGCACTACGAGGCTGTCATCAGCTACGGCAGATGTCAAACACGATTAAACGAAAGCAGTTTGATGCATCACCAAATATTGTGGTAGACAAAATTTCAATTTCCACGATGAATGTCATATTGGCACTAAGGTATACCAGTTTAAGGTTTTTAAACACCTTGCGCAAACGCATATGTATAGTGCACATAAACCCTTTTATTCTCGAATCACTTCGTTTACGTGAGTTGCATATCACCAGGTGGAAGAGGCGTTTGTAGATCAACCAGGTTACACTTATATTTGAGCGGCATTGCGTCATGGATGAAGTTACCGGTAAGGGGTAACCTCTTCTGCACATACCCGGCGCAACTCCCGTTAACAGGGAGAACTACTGCCTGGTTAAATGAGCTTAGTTCGTCAGCACATTGAACAGAGGTGCCAATGAACAATTAATATTTTAAGGATGCGCATAAAGATTCGAGGTTTACTGTCTTGGGAATTAGCCTGCCAAACTACAATATCCTACCGTTTTCGAAAGCGACTGGAATATAGGTCGTCCATATTCAGTAAGATACCTATGAAACTGTATACTCCAAGAGGTGTCGGTTTTTCACATTTTCCAATGCCTGAAAAAGTTAAATTAATGCCCACCCCTGCTTCCTGATTAATCTAGCTAAACGCTCAGTATATCAACACCTGATGAAATGGGAAGATCAAAATGTGAGTGAGTGATTTATTACAAATTCAAAGTTCTCTATTGTCTGCATTGAGCTTACTTGAGGTGCAAAATGCTGTTTGGTAGCAATAAGTTCCGTTCAGAGCAGAAAACTGGGGACAAAAGTGGACCAAGAGGGGCCATATCCAACGTCTGTTGGTATCCAAGGCATATGCTACGCTGAAAATCGGTCAACGTGCCCTAATAATACTGTTTTACAAAGCTTTTAGTATGTACGAAATCAAAATATCAGAGTTCTCACAGTGACATGGCAGCTCTTAGAACGAACGTATTTGACAAAATGCATACCCGTAATTTGCTGCCCACCGATTGACACAGATCGGTTTTCATGAAGCAAAGTCGTAGGTAACTGCGGTACTGCTCGGTACGTAAGCGTTTAGTTGGTACGACAGCAAACAGTTTTAAAGGCATAATTTATGTGACTACGCGGTTGTGTGGGGCAGGAAGTAGACAGAAAGCTCACCAAAATTATGGAAGATGTGTTTACGTACAATTGAAAGACATGCCAGTACTGTAGAATTAATCGTTCCGTTTGGGGATATGGTCAACGCGAAAACGTTAATCCGTCCTATTTCGTGTTACTAAGATGTCTTCCTGGGAGTTTAATGGGTATTATACGAGACTTACTTTAAGTGTATCGCTGTGTCGAACCTTGGGACAATGAATTCTTACATTAAGTCAAAGGTGATTTCACTTCTATAGAAATAAGTCTTTACTGGGACAGTTACAAACGGTGTCAAGCCGGCAACATATAACCGCTTGGTTTCCTGTTAGTAAGATTTCCGTGTGGGGCAGAATATGCATTAACAGTATCAAACCGTAGCCTAGCTGTAGATTAATAATAAAAGCAAAGTGAAGAATGCCAGAAACTTTGTCTGAGGAAATATCTAACTTAATTTATTGGGACGATACCAGACGAACATGTTAGTGCCTGTGACTCTTAAAAACGGTTATAAAACATCACCGATAATGGTATTGAAAGGGGAACTTTTGTGTAGTTATGTTACCCGAGATAATGTTGTCTGTTTTTTGATTGTTTGATTTTTATGGTGATAGTAATATGGTATGGTAATATGTGCAGTGTGTGAGTAATGTCGTAGCTTAGTTGAAGTAACCAGTCTATTGCTTCTGAACAGTGGTATGCGAACGTATCTCTTCTGCGAAAGTCACCTTTTGTTAACGTAATGACAGGTGACAATTTTGTAATAGCCTTCACAAACCATTCAAGTTTGAAATTAAAAGACCAATATTTTTGAGTTTATATGGGGCATAAAAAACTGAATTAATCCAAGGGCTATTGCACTGGGTCAAACCAAGTTGTGGACAAATAAATTAGCGACTAATGAAATCTCATTCGTAGGCATATCAGTATACCTTAAAAGTTAGCATTTACTGCAGTAAATTCTTAAGAAGGCAAAGTGGACTAGTTTTGCGCAACATAATTTCGCTTGCCAAATTCAAAAGATGTGTCACGTGTTACAACATCTACTGTGCATATCAATGCCACCGTCTGCAGGCTGGACCTCAAAGCATAAAACGCTGTACGCCTCCCGTAACCCGATTTAAACAAAACGTGTGTTGCAATTACAAAGAGCCGGCTGCGTAAAGTCTACGACAAGACTCATGATATATAAATCATTCGAAGTCATACAAATAGTGCCTGAATTGTCATCGCACAGGCTCCTACTGCTCAAAGTTGTACCAACTCCATTTACCCTTCCTGTTGATGCAGGGATTTATTTTTATCTACACGATTTCTGTTCTAGATGTAACAGCCTGCAGATTTTTTTTTCTTTTATGATCTCTGCCATCACGAGGTGACTGGGGGGTCTGGGGGGAGTTCCGTCGAAATCAGAAGGTTAAATAATTATACAGTACAGTACATTTTTTTTGATGGACAAAGTTTTTCATTATTCATTGATAAAACGTGGGTATTAAGTCAAAAAAAATTATTCAACCACAGATCTCACCGGACTCCGGATCGTTTTTGTTGTCAAGATAGCAGCAGCGATAGAGCACAGGTGGTATTCGGAGGGCGAGTCTGCGGCCACAGTAGGTTGCCTAACTAATGAAATCCAAGATATTTAGAAGTAACTTCATGCCACTGAAACACAGTTTAAGCGACAGCCCTCATACTTTAACACAAACGGAGTGCTGTTCGTTCTCTTAAATAGGGCATATTGTGTTTTATCAAGAAATATTACCTTATTTAGAAAAATATAGCTTTTCAGTGAAAGGGAACATTTTTAAACAATGAAACGAAGCTTGCTCTTGCAAAACAACGAAATAATTTATATGCACGACTAGAATAACGTTGGAAAATAATCATTATGTAAAATTATCGGATACATATGCTATCATATTCCGTGAAATGTAATGTGCGGCTATAACCCATGAGCATGTATTCCAATACGTCCTCAGAAGAATTCTTGACGTTTTTTTTCCGTTTAGCAATTGCCAAATTTACGATGGACAAAGGTGCCCACATTTCACATGTGTCTGCCCATTAGGAGGTTACGAGAGTAAGACGCTTCGTGAGCTCACGCGTGGACATGCCAGTGAGTGACTTATATGCCAATGTCCAGCCCGTCTTGTCTGCAGTTCACATATGCATTTCATAAGTTATGTCATTAAAGTGCGTTTGCTCTCCACGTGTACAGATTCCCGAATAATGGTACATGAGACATGCTGAGGGCCTTGTTAAATTTAGAATCCTAAAACATTACAGCTTCTATCTCGCCTCATTGGGATGTGCAGCCAAATGATTACGCAGCCAGTGAGTTGAGATACTTATAGAAAGAAATATTGTCGTCTAGCATTAACAATTATAGATTGGCAACTATTGCGTGCTTGTGAGTGCTTTTTTTCCCACAGGCGTATATTTATTTACAAAGTTTTGTCAGGGTGTTTGCAAGAGAAGTCGCAAATGGAGAACAACACCGACGACATAAATGTTCCTTATTTGGGTAACGCCTCGTTTTGGCCATAACATTTACATTTATTGTTCCTAAAATCAGGACAATATTGCAAACATTATGATTGTAGGCACGCCTTCTTCTCAATTACTTCCTGGGATTCCCATGTTTGCTTGTTTTGACAACTGTTTTTTTTTAAATAAGTGGAACGTACCTGAACGTATATTAATTAACTGTTTGTGCAAGGACACCGTAACTGGCGAAGGACCCCACCGTCCTCATAATTTGCAGTGGGATTGTTGTGCACTGGAAAACCATGACTACGCTTAGTCCTCTGATGTTAAGCTAAATGCTTCAAGAGGTAATAACACGTGTTTTTTGTCGTCTGTGTCACATAGAGTAAAAGCACCAGACGAGGTCCCATCATCCTAAAGACCTTTCCGAAAATCGTCGAATTCTTGCGGTTACTGCTGCCAGCTCCATGAAATGTTAAAGCTTGTACATTTAGGACGGAGGCTGTAGTCGCTCCTGACAGGACATGTGATTAGGAACGGAAGCAAAAGGAATAATCTAACTCTACTACCCTGAAAAGTAAGGTTAGGCCTAAAGGTCAGTTACATTAAGGGTTGCAACAATAAGCAGTTTGGAGATTAGGGTGACTATTAAGATTTCTATTACAGTTAGTGTTACACTGCAGTGTATAACACTCTTTCCTGAGCGAGTGTACCTTCATACCCAATGTCTTTTTAACCAGGCTTGTCGAAGAGTGTCTACTAAACAAGTTTTGTTTTAGCTGACCCAGAATAAATTCATATATCAGAGCCGTGAGCCACTAGCCTGACGTCTCGACTTTACCCTCAGGCATCCATCGTGCCCATGAGGATACTAACACACCTGACACGCGAAAAGAGCCCTTAGATATGTCACCATCTTGCTTTCCAAATCGGTAAATTATGTCTGACTGGCTCTCAAGGTCAGTTGAGCAGTTGAATGTTGGATTTTGGAGACTGCATTCACAGAATATGTGTCTCAGTATAACAATCTCGTGTGTTCTGAAACCACAACGGCAGAATAAATGGCTTGGTTTTGAAGTACTTCATCTGATTAAGTCAGTCTAAATAACATAAGTGCTACTTAAGAACTGCACCTTCTTAGAATGGCGGTGCTATATTTTGGATTGGACCTCTGGATTTATGAGGGCAACTTCTTGTTTGCTTGCGTGGATCTACCGTAGACATCAATGCACATCACTTTTTTATGTCAATTTGATACTTCAAAGAAAATCTACAGACGACGATTGTATACTCCAGGTTGACAAAATGTGGTAACCAATATCTCTTTGGACACGCCTTATTTAAATTATTTTATGATATCCACTGATTGAAGACGACAACCAAATATCCAAATGCACATCTATTTAGACGTTTGGATAACGAAAATTTCCACGCTGTACAGCATACACCTCATCTCCATCACCATATTATGACCTCTGTTGACAGCCACTGTCTTTTAAGTAGCCTGAGCATTGTCTGATAAAAAAGTCATGCTTTTGTCAGCCCAGAGTTTGTTAACCTCTTTGCGCGTATAACTTCTACATGGACATATCAGCCTCATCTATAAGGGCAGGCTACAAGAGCAGCCACTTTAATCTGCCTTAAATAAATACCAAACGGCAACAGTCTTTATGCCGTTCTAAAGAATACATATGCGGGTTTAGAAAAGTGCAAAAATCACCCTTAAATCGCTAAATCCGATATTCCGTGTTCATAAATGCTCATGAATGGTTCAGAACAGACGTCCTACAGTCGTTAAAATATGTATATCACCTACTTATTTTTTTATGTTCCACTAACGAGGCATACCAGTTGGATTGGTTTACTGAAAGTTACAGATGGCCATAGGCCGTAGCACCATAAAATGTGGCATTAGGCCTGTGACATCAAATAAAGCTAAGCCTGAGGACGTGCATTGATTGGCCAAAACAAAGAACAAATGGAGATTACGAAAATTACTTATTTTGCTAATTCGCACATCCCCTGATCTGGTGCTCGACATTATAACCCCGTTCATGATTATAAAAGCAATATTAACTTGCACACCGCTTAATAAGTCTGGATAAGTTTAAGCTTCCGAACAGTTGTAGTTAATGTTTATCTTGTCCGCAACACCGATTGTCTTCACAGCTAATGCCTCTAACTAAGCTTGTCAACAATTTTCTACTGCTCATGTTGTGATTCACACGAAGTAATTTACTTTTTTAGCGCGGCCAACCACTAGATTGACGTATGCGTTTTACCTTCGAGTGCAGGCCGCAGCCATGATGCTGCTAAAGCAATTGACTGCGTAGGTCTGATGCCTGGGAAAAGCACTGCTGCCGGTTGGATGTCTCGAGACATAGCGAGATATACCTAAACTGTGTCAATCTGTTGCTCTGCATCTCGGCGGCACATGACTGACTAGCTGTGAGTGCTAACAGATGTGTGGCCGTGGTCGACTCCCAGCAGCTTATCTCCAGGATTAATTTCTAAAACTGCAATGATCTTTTCCGTGCATAAACCACCACGATGCGGCTACCATATTGGCTTAAAAGGCTGGCTGACTAACAAAGGGAAGAAGTACGTCCCAGTTTTCTATTTTTAATCCATAAGATAAGATAAAGAGCAAAACGCGTTCTTATTCCTTTCTAAATACTTTCGTTTTCTGAAACAATGCATGTATGAAACGCCTGCGAGGACAGCATTTTAACAACTTTTGTTTTCTAAAAACATTTTATAAAGAGATCATTCCTGGCTTTAAGGGTTGAAGTCTTTCCATTAATTGAAATTGTGCCTTTATTTATACTTCTTCTAAGATATGGAGTATAAATAACCTTAATAGTTTATAGGTTATCAAAACGCTTTTAAACCTGACAAATAAGAATTCCCTCAGAGTCACCCTTCCAGTATTCATTTTTCTGACTGAATTAAACCATACGCGAATGCACTATTTCGTTTCTGGAATTTCATCTGCTAAAGTCCCACCTCGACACGAACTGTAGTTTCGTTCTTTTTTACTCGGACGATGAATGGTTTATTTTTACTTTTGAAATAGGCATCATTTCGCGGTTTTACGAACTTTTATGATTTTTGTGATATGCTTAACCATAAAGTTATACGAACGAAGAAAAAATGTACGAATTTGTATAAAACTTTTCTGTGGATGCGTGCATCATTTGTTCCCTTTACGTTTGTACTCTGTATTGAAAAAAATTAAAATTGAAGTTTTTTTTAGAGCAGAACCCTATGTCGAAGTGACCACACCTGTTTCCGATGGCAACGCATTGGAGGCAAGGACGAACGCCAAATAAATGTCTCGTTCTTAACACGGAATATATTTTTTGTTGAATCTGTCCTTCGAATGAGAACAGCATCTCCTTTTCTGCTACTTCTATTGCATATCCGTAAATACATAGTTTGAGCCGCTCGGTACCAGGTCACGTGTGGAGGGCATAGCTTGACAAATTCGGAGCAGCTTATTCGTGTCTTTCCAATCAAACGGCTAGCATAATGGTACCACTGTAGATCCACGACTTTGGATGAAATTTAATTTAATTTTATATTAAAATGGTTACTGCTTTATTCCTAATGATGAGAAAGGCCTCCCTCCCCTGAAGCAGAAGCCCTGTAACACTGTGTAGGAATTGCGTCATGTTTTGACCTCCCAAGGAGTATGTTAATTTTTCAGTGCGGTGAACTGATAGATTGATGTCTAGGCTTCACCGTCGGGCGCAGGTTATTCCCCTTGAGGCTGCTTACACAACTGGCTACGTCGAATTCGCGCATCGGAATTCAATTACCTTACGATGAGCGTATGGTAGCATGTTGAGACACAGGTCTAAACCTTCCCGGTTGGTAGCCGGTAGGTAACCGTCAGCTGATTACCTTAAAGAGGTCCTTTATAGACACTCTATGCGGTGAACGTATGTCCCACTATAGTAGCCTCACGCGGTATGAAACCACCAAAACGCATTAAATGTCATGGCTTACAATACTATTTACTGAGCTGCCTAATATATTCTCTCAGAAGGGAGAGTTGGTTTCATTATATCTCCAATTGTACGTCCCTCAATACTTTTTGGTTCTGTTTCATATTTTTTACTTCAGTATTTGGGGCCAGATGGTTTATGGTATGTGCGAGAGGTCAAGTTACCTTAGTGAGTTACTGCATACAGGATTATTCCGTGTCTTCTTGATTTGATAATGCCATCAGGTTCCAGGCGGGTGCCCTGGTGTAGTGACATACACTTGACGTCTTTTAAGTTCGTGGTATAGAAGGTGATAAGCGTATAGGTATGGATCCTGTATAAGACCATCATCACAATACATTTAGATGAAGACACCAACCGAAGATACCTACAAAAATCATTGGTGACGAAGGAGGAAGGAAATTTTTATGAAATGGGTAGTGATTATTCATCCAGAGGCCCTGGTCATCTAAAAAGAAGGTTGAGTAACTTATTTGGCAGTTGGTATTCTAGCGTGCTTAACCGTAGGTCAGACTGTGGTAGGTGCAATTGCAGATGAGACAGGCAGATCTCTACTGTCGTCTTTTACATGTTTCCACGGTAACTATAGATTTTGCATGGCATTTAAATCCACAACATTACAATTAGAAATTGATCAAAAAAATTAGATAAACGTGAGATTTGATCATAAGTTCTCATACAGACGCGCATGTGGATAATATTGATGAAGTTCCGAAACAAAAAAATCCCATGACATGCAGATAGCACGTCACCAATAAGTCTGATATTAAAATGCCGACGAGTAAATAAAATACAACCTAAATATTTAAAATTTGCAAAAATGCTCATCGAAAATGTCGGAAGATTAATTGGCAAACATACGTTTATTTTCGATAAATGCTCATCAGAAATTTACATTTATATGGAAATGAAATGAATAAACTATGTTGGTTGGTGAACAGCGAGGTGTTATTGTTGTCACGGTCTGTGCCAAGGGTTGGGAGGGGGGTTGGGAAAGTTGGGGAAGTTGCGGTTAGAGTGTGAATCTCTAGACGGCCCGGCGTTAACGATCACTGATAAGGTGTGCGTGGTTGGATTTTGGACTTGTTCGTCTCTGCGGGGGCCCGTTTCCAAGGCCTGTGGTCCGCCGTGGTCGGTCGTATTACTTAGTTTCGTCCATGGCAACTGCTGCGCCGCGATGAAATTCTTTTGGGCGCATAACACCGGTCGGCATAGCCTGATGGCGGCCGCCTCCGCCGTTGCCAACAGACAATGTCCAAGGAATTTTGAGTAGCTTGAAGGCACCTTGTCAATCACTCCGAAGGCCTGTTTGGCATCCACGCGATTGTCTGAATCTACCAGGTGTGCTAGGATTGAACTGTTTACACCCTCAAATTTACCCTTTCTTAACCATGCTGTTATGTGCTTCCTTACTCTTTTGGACAGGCGCCGGCTTGAGCCATATATAGCAAAATGGCTAGCAGACAATCTGAAACCCATACAGAGTGAAAAAGCACCTCACAGCCTCCAAGACACCTTCGAATTCGAGGAGGGCGTGGAAGACCTTGACCTGAACGTGATGATGATGTTCTCTTTGGGTGTCTCTGTTCAAGGACGTACCGGTCACACAAACAGTAGACTACATCTGTCAATTCAATACCTTGAATCAACAGGAAGTAGGAATGACGGTAACTGCACTAAAAGAGTAATTGCTAAAATGCACCTTGATTGAACAGTTTCTTTTCGACAATAAGCTGTACAAGCAATTGAACGGAGTAACTTTTGGCTCGCCTCTGGGTTTGCTTTTAGCAAATATCTTCATGGGCAAACTAAAAGCTACGCAACCTAAATAACCTGACGCACCATAAACGGTAAGAGGACGAAATATTCGCAGTTGCGTCACATTAAAACCAATCTATCAACGCTTATACATACAGTAAATCAAGTGCACCAATCGATCCAATTTACACTAGAAGAAGCAAAATCTGGATCACTGTCATTACTTGATGTACTATTGAGTAAAAGGTCTGATGGGGGCATTAAACGCAGGGTATACCACAAGAAGTCGTCTTCCGGGCAATACATCCATTTTGCTAGTTTTGAACAGTTGAATTTCAAACGGAATTAAGTACTGTGTTTGACGCAAAGGGTGAGGAGGATTTGCTCGATTGATAGCATTGAAGAGGAGCGTAAGGCTGTTGAAGACCTTTTACGAAAAAACGAGTATGCCAGTCGGTTTATCTCTAAAAAAACATGACTGAAAGTCTGCCAAAGCCCTCAGTTTTAATAGCAGAAAAGAAACTAATATTCCTGAGAGTCCCATTTTAAGGGTACGGAACAAGCGAATTTCTAAGGAGGCGCCTGAGTCAAGCCGTAGCAACAACCTTCCAAGCAGCCAACGCTCATGTATTGTTCTCAACTACTCCCATCCTATGCGGAGAGATCAAGGATAAACTGCCAGATCAGACCAAATCTATGTGCACATATTCATTCACCTGGTCCCGTGAAGCAGGATATATTGGTCGCACTAGCCAGCGCTTGTGCAAAAGAGTAAAGAAGCACATACCAGCATGGTAAGGAAAGGCAAACTTGAGGGTGCAAACAGTTCAATCGTAGCACACGTGGTAGACTCAGACCATCGCGGGGATGCCAAGGAGGCCTGAGTGATTTTCAAAGTGCCTTAGAACTACTTAAAATTCCCCGGACATCGTCTCTTGGCCATGGTGGAAGCGGCCGCCATCATGCTACGCCCAAAAGAATTTCATCGTGGTGCAGCAATTGCCATAAGTGATACTAGGTAACGCGACCAGCCACGGCGGACCATAGGCCTCGGAAACGGGCCCCCGCAGAGCCGAAAAAGTCCCAAATCCAACCACGCACACCTTATTAGTGATCTTGAACGCCAGGGCCGTCTAGAGATTCACACTCTGACCATATCTTGCACACCTCTCCCCCACCCCCCTCCTCATTACCGACCGTGACAACAATAACATCTCATCTGTCCATCAGCCACCATACCCTTTAATATTTTGCACCTTTAAAACGCTCTTTCTTCATTTATGTTCAACTGACTAATATCTGTGAATGTGAGATTTTTTCAAATAAACTTTGAGGTGAATATGGAGAATTTACACCGGTTAATAATTTATCTGAAATGCTTGCTGGATAAGAGTTATCACACTTTTTAGTCTGCAACATTCTTCATTGCATTTGATTACATAAGGACTCCCTCTAGATCGCAAATGCAGCAAAGACTGGCCGAGCATATAGGAGGATTTTGAGAGTTACACACACAGGCAGATATTCTTTTGACAATTAATTACCTTGCCATATGCTTGATTAAATTATTTATATTCATTTATGTACGCGGTAAAAAATATGCAATTTGTTTACCGTGACCAATCTTCAATGAGGTCAATCATATACGCTAAAATATGCCCATAAATTTTTGATACATGTATCAGTAATTGGCGAAACGTAACTGTAATGAATTAAACAAATTCCTTGTTTCAGATAAAAATTGTTGCTGTCTTTACTGCATTTTCATCCACTAAAAAGCCGGTTCTGGAAAAGATTCATTTAAACCGCTTGTGGATTGTATTGTTGCGCTTTTATAACTTGAGGCGCTTAAGAAGCAGACTTGGTTCTGTCAATATAAATAGCGTAGAAGATGTTTTCGATGTCCAATTCCTACCGACTTCACAAAAACGGGACGAGCTACTCTTGAGTAAACTGACCTTATCAGGAGGCTTCTCTCAGTGTGTCTTACTCAAACTCAAAGGAACATATGACATTAAAATACACAGATGAAAAATAGGCTTAAATACGAGGTCTACTTTCGATCACGACTTTCCAAGGGCTAGCATTCTTACTTCATGTTTATGTTTAGTAGAGTGGCGCTAAGTCATCTTTTTCTGGAATAGGTTCAAATTCGAGTAACATGAGCAGCCCCTCCATACTCAGGATATCATATGAGGAAATATATAAACATTATACATAAGGAAAACTCCAAGGCTTATTTTTTATTGATTGCTATCTGCCAGGTATATCCAACCGCGGTTATTGAGCCCCCCGAGGTACAGGCTGCATAAATGAACTGTGTCTTGATTAAAATAATATGATTTGAATTGGTCTTTTATACTAATACTCTTGTGTCAAAACTCACAAATACTTCAGCAACTTTTTTAATTCTCCACTTCAGGAAATAATATTTTTTGGTTAGAAAATCTTCATCACAGCTCACAGAGTGCCAGGCACTCGTTCAAATTATATGCGAAACAACTTACCCCGAACAACTGCGGAAAACAATGTTAATCAAACTTTTGCCACTAACACCTACACATTTTATTCACTGCTTATCATATTTCTCCACCCTTAAGTCACCTTTAACCAAACTTTTCCAAGAAATAAATGCTGGTCATATGGGTAGATGCAGTACAGTACTTTTACTGTATTTATCTTTATTTCTTGTTTCCGTAAAGAAACGCGACGCTCCATATGTGCTATCACTTTATCTTCGTTCACTCATATCCAGATTTTATGGTGTAAATTCTGGTGTATATTCTGCATACCTTTATGGAACAATGCACAATTACATTATTAAGTTGTTATCGATAAAAACAGAGACACGCTAGGATAGCTGTTTCGGGTTTATTTGCCGTCGTTAGCTAGCGATGCTCAACGCCATTTTTGTCACTAAAAGTGCGACAAATACAATAACGTTATGCATAGTTATATTTAGATACGAAACAAGATGGCTCTTGGTTATCTGATACCAGCTTTTTTTCCACAATCTCCTGTCTGATTTCCTTCAAAATATGAGACCAGACATGCGGTCGAATGACTTTATGACTAAGTTTAACTTGGTGGTTTAGCATATAGGTTATTCTGATTAACTGAGTGGATATATTAATAAAAAGGGCCTTCGTTTGGAAACTGCCCTCTTAATTTAGGTTTTTGAGGGAAATAGGCACTCATTTTGGCTGAATCAGGACAAAGTTTAGGTCAACGAAATTCCCAATGTTATAAGGAAATGCAGAACCAATCTTTCTTCTAATATACATCGTGCTGTGGAAAAATTCCAAAAATAGTAAAAAAAGTGAAATAATAATCCCATCCAGAACTGAAAAATGTTTGTGGAAGTTGATTTAATGGAACTGAAGCAAAATTTAAGGAATCACATTTATTTTTAGAGACAAGCAGCAAATGAAGTTTTAAAAATTATATTCGGCTTTTTGTGAATTATTTCTGCAAAAAATGCAGGAACAAATAGTTGTAGGTAGAACTTTTTATTTTACCGCACAGCTGGCCTTTTGCGTGAACAAATGTTCAAATTGTCACCGCGAAGACAATCCATAGAAGGCCTTATTGAATGTTACTAATGTAGAAATATAGTTTTTTTTAAACAAAAGGTTCCAGGCACGAGGTCCTTGGAAACGGAACAGACAGAATAATAATAGGTATTTAAAAAATGATCATATATGTGGTCTGTTTTATTTCTTATTCGCACGCTTAAAATGGATTGTGTGATAAATCCCCTTAAGCGGAAAATATTTCGGTAAAAAGAAGAAAATATCTTCTTTCATCTCCATTCAAATGTTATCTTTTTTCAATGTAAATTTAACAAAAATTGTCAAAACTCTACAATTTTATCTATGACTTTATTTTGATAAAAGTTAACATACACAAAAGTTCGTCAGTTAAATATCAAATAAAAGCATTTTTATAAATAAGGTAACCTATTATGTATTTTTTTATTGTAAATCTTAGAAATAACGATATGCGTGGTATCTAAGAGGCATGTTGTATGCTCGACCATGTGGTTTGCAGATTCAAAGCATTTCCACATTTGCCTACATGGCCATTTAAATAGGGAATTAAATCAAAAAGCTCGTTTTTTTCAGTCAATGCTTCTTAGGTAATTCTTATTTTAAAGATTTTACTATAAAAGTCAAACAAAACACAATTTATCAACTTATCAATCAAGACACAGAAAACGAGCAAATTAAAAAGAAACTTAATTCCATGATATGCAATAACTAGTTATCCACTCATTTCCATAGGTAAAACATATTTTGACTAAAGGCAAGTTCTGTTATATAAAGCAAGAAGTTGCTTTAGGTTTTTATACTAAACAAAGTATTTGAATAAACTGTTGAGATGCTAAGCTATTTTTGACGTCTCCACAGCCTGGGAATAATTGAGAAAATTTATTTTTGTTAACAAACACCAAGCATTTCTTATAGTTCTTAAAAGTACTTTATATGTCTAATGCTGCTCATTATTATTCATAAGTTTTCGTAAATGTGTTCTCGCTGGTATGAGAGAACTAATCAAACACTTAAAAACTTAGGCAAGTTGCCTGCAAGACTTGCAATACTGTACACAGCTTTCGATAAATTCTCCTCAGGCCATTACATTTATATAGCGAGGGGAAAAATAACAAGCTGTTAATAGTGTTCATCACTACGGGCAAATGATTCATGGGAATAAGAGGAGGATGAGATTGATACTAATCAGCTGGTTGCGAGTTGATGAGGATTTGTTTTACCTGGAGAGAGGATGGGGGCTTGAAGGGGGAAAAGGGCAGAAAGATGCTGGCGAATACGTTACTGTTGGCCAAGCCAATCTCAAGGATTGAAGGAGGTTTTTTTGCGCGCCAAAACCGGTTCGTAAAGTGCATCGCGGTTGCTAGCCAACGCTGAGCCAAAGGTGTTGTACACTTTCGTGGGACGTTTTACCAGGTGCTTGCTATCAACCCCACCCCTCTCTTATCCCTATGACTCATTTCCCTGTACTGATAAACACTTTTACCAGCATTTTACTTTTTACCCCCTCGCTCTATAAACGTAATGACCCGAGGATAATTTGTCGAAAGCAAGGTATGTTCGCCAGATATTCTTCTGAATTCTTCCATGGGAAGTATTGCAAATTTAAAATATTTTATTCCGTCAAGTTTATTTTATGCTTTGTTTGTTAGCTGATTACAGCAATTTTAAGCTCGTACTTGAAGATCTATTGACTACTTTATGATTTTTATCTTTTTTGCATATTCTTCCTTATGTAGTTAGATATTTGGGCCCTGTTTGTAACTTAACCTAAGGAACAAAACCCATTAGCAAGGTACAACAATTGACCTCCTATGCTTACCTCTGCCATCCTCCTTTTTTTATGATGGCAGGTGCATGTGATTGGATGGACAGAATGCACTAGCTTTTCATTGGGCCTTGGCAGCATATAAATTAGAACAACATGGGAGAAATGCTAAGTACAGCTAAGAATCCAGTAGATTGTAAAATGGTCAACGGAGGATATGCCACCACCATACCCGGCATTCTGAAAATTGTTGGAGCCATACTTGGCTTAGTCACGATGATTGTAATTGCAACTACCGTGAATGTCGGATGGAGTGTCGGCGGTTATCTGCTGTTTGCCTCGATTTACGTCTGGATTATATGTCTACTCTTGCTTCTACTGCACATATTCGAGGTCGATGGTAATCAGGGCATCAATATCTTTGTAAGACAGCCTTTAAGCTTTTATGTTCTTTCAATCAAATTAATTTTTCGTTTCACATTATTTTTGCATTTACCGTACTAAGAAATTTTGATTGAGCAGCTGATGCATATGAGTACCATTTTGTGTATAGCTGTAAGCATGTATTTCTTGCAAGTAGTAAGCATTGTTTCAAATTATGCATGTTTACTGGTATGTAGTGCTATAACAACAGGTTGAGTGACGTCAGTGTTATTACGATGACATCTGACGTGTGTCACTGTTGAATTATGCCCCGTTGAAATCCCCAAGGAAGAACACAATAAGAAGGGCATAATTTTCGAATGCACCGAGAGGTGGGTTTTATTGTGTAAAAAGCTAGAGATGCTATCTCGGTCTCGCTGAGTTGATCTCCAGCGTCCTCGATATCCACTGGTGCTGCAACTCTTTGTGTCTAAGCCTCGGGACGAGACCGGTATTGGGAGCGGACTGGTGTTAGGCTCGATGTTTTAGGAGAGCCGACAAGGTTGCTATCCTATGGTTAGGCTATCATCCTAACATGTTGAATATTTTGAAGATAA
>JAYGXS010000006.1:20982756-21001694 GCA_036362985.1 Ligula intestinalis | reverse complement strand
AACCAGTTGCCCTTCTTGGATGTGCAAGTTACGAGGACTTACGAGGGAAGAATACGAACTACGGTAAACCGCAAGTCAACAAACACCAGACGCATCCTACAATTAGGAAGTAACCACCCCATTGGTCACAAACGCAATTGTGTCAGATCTCTATTTCAGCGGGTGCAAACACACTGTAGCGATGAGGACGGGAGAACGGAGGAGGCAAGATATGTACACTCCCGTTTCTCAGCCAATGGTTATCCACGGTCCTTCCTGCGTAAATGCCAAGGAAAACCCACCCGACAGCGGCCGAACGACGAAAAACCGAAGTTTTGGCTCGCGATCCCCTATGTAAGGAATGTTTCGGAGGCGACAGCTCGAATCCTGAATCCTTTTGGAATCGGGATTGCCCACAAACCGGATTCGACTATCCGACAACAGATAATGTGACCCAAAGACCCGCTGCCGACAACGGAACAATCAGCAGTGGTCTAGAGCATACCTTGCCAAAATTGCAGTGCAAGGTATATTGGTGAAACGGGAAAACGCCTCTGTACAAGACTACACGAGCACCAGCTGGCAGTCGACCGCGAGGACAGACTGTCACTGGTATATGGCCACATGAAACGGGAGAAGCACAAATTCGCTTTCGAAAACACCGAAGTCATCGGCCGATCCAACGACCAAATGGCCAGACTGGTGCTTGAAATTTGGTCCTCCGTAGACACAATCAATAGAAATATTGACTTAAATCCAGCCTATCAGGCTCTGCGTACCAGACTTCAATCCATCCAGCCGAGGCCCACTACACCAATGAGCGATTTACAGCTTCATCAATGGCAGCCATCACTGCAGCAGGGGGCAAGATTTAACCGCAGTTTGCACAATCGGCATGAATCATCAACCCACCGGCGAGCCCAAACCAGCGAACGGGCTTATCACTGTGGGCCACAACGAAACTATCCACCAGACTATGAAAGGAGATCTCGCCGCAGCCACCCTGACGAACACGAGTAGCATGCAGACCAAGCGGTGATTACCTAAGTCGTGCAGGGGGTGGGGGACGCACGTGACCGTCAGCAGACCGATGGCAGACGCCCGCTGAGCGCGCGCGATGGGCGGACAGATCCACCGATGACTACCACAGCCGTGCAGTCAATGGGAGACACGCGAGACCGCCAAAACTCCGGTCGCAGTCGCCCCTCGAGTGCGCGCGATGTGCAGACAGATCCATCGGGGACTACAACAGCCGAGCGGATGACGGGGGTCATGCGAGGTCGTCTGCAGTCGCCCACGGAGAGGCAGAGGCCAATCCAGGACCAACAGAATGACCAGGGTCGGTGCATTGGGCCAAACCCAATCAACAACTAGCAGGACGACCAGGGTACGCACGCAACACACCCCTATCATACGAGACAGTCAGCAAGACAAACCAACTCAAGGCAAGCAGGAACAATCACCTTACCACTCTGATGATGGGAACCAGCGTGTTTTCAAAACGTCGGCACCAATACATTGTTGTCCATGAAGGCGCCTTTTCTTCTTCATCTTCTTTGGGGGATGGGGAGCAAGATAGTTTATCTTGACCTCATATCTTTAATCATATATATATATATATATATATATATCAGTGTCCATAAAAAAAAACTGTCAGACTTCAAGTTGACACGGCCTCGGAGTTAACAATAACTTCAGTAGACACCTAGCAGATGATAGGAGCACCCAGGCTTACCCCGACGCATGTAATTGCGACGGCGTCAAACGGCCCGAAAATGGCATTCAAGGGATCTTTTTCAACTCGTATAAAATTTGGGGAGCAGGAAACTTAAGTGGACGTTTTTGTATCGGAAAGCTGCATCGACCTTCTCGGAAATCAAGCAATCTCTGAATTGGGGCTATGGAGTCAGCCTTTTGACAAAATTTGCTGCGCAGTACAAGAAACAGAACAAGGTCTGAAGGAGAAATATGCCGAGCAGATGAAGATGGCCGTTTGGATGTGTACCAAAGCGACGGTAAGTTTGAGGCTGAAGCCTGTTTTCCGGCAATGTCGACGTTTCCCATTTGCGGTGCAAGAAGCGTTCGAGGGGGAGCTGGAACGCTTACAGGAGCATAGCATTATTTGCCCACCAAATCATTCAGAGTGGTTAAGAAACCTAATGAAAAAATAAGGTTGTGTGCAGACTATTCCACGGGGTTAAATGACGCTCTAGAAGACTATCATTACCGACTGCCAACGGTGGACCATATTTGTGGAACCTTAAATGAAGGAAAGGTTTTCGAAAGTATTGATCTGTCGGAAGCGTACTTACAACTACCGGTTGATAAGACGACGCAAGATATGTTGACCATTAATGCATCTCAAGGTTTGTTCAAATATACATGTCTCAACTACGGCGTTAAAACGGCACCAAGTCTATTTCAAAAACTGATGGACACTATGCTTACAAATGCCCCGGGGACTGTTGCCTACTTGGACGATATATTGGTCGTCGGCAGAACAGAGGACGAACTTCTCCAGAGGCTTGATCTTGTCATGGAAAACCTCATTGATTATGGTTTCAAAAAAAACATGGAAAAAAGTGAATTTTGCGGACAGGAATTCACTATCTCGGACGCGTAGTAAACGAAACTGGAAGAGTCCCAGACCTCGACAGAATACGTGCAGTTCAGAAAATACAAACTCCACAGAATTTGAAGGAATTTCAATCCTTTATGGGACTGGTCAGTTACTACGGACCTTTTATTGAGGGACTTCATAGCTTGAAAGGACCTCTAAATCTACTTTTGTGCAGGAATAACCCATTTGTCTGGTCAGAGGAGTGCCAAGAGGCTTTCACGACTATCAACAATAGGATCAATCACTCAACAATGCTCTCTCATTTCCAGTTGGAAAATGAAACTATCGTCCAGGCCGATGCCTGGACTATGGACTGGGTGCTGTCTTACTCCAAAATAATGGGGATGGAACAATTCAGCCATAAATGCATGCGGCGAGGTCACTGACGAATGCAGAAAAAATTACAGTCACATAGAAAAAGAGGCCCTGGCTATAAGTTTTGCCGTTCGACGATTTCACCAGTTTATAGACGGCAGGCATTTCACCTTACACACGGATCACCATCCTTTGAAGTTTCTTCTGGGAACGAACGTGGGCATTCCACAGAACATTGCAAAGCGTATACAGAGGTGGGCCATAATCCTTTTTAATTACAACTTCAATATTCAATACATACCCACACAGATATTTGGAGCCTCAGACGCACTTTCAAGGTTAAGTGAAGATACGGAAAGTCAGGAGAAAGAAATAGTAGCAAAAACTCGTGCCTAAGATGAAGAAGAACTTGCGGAAGTTATCGGACTGGTTCCCATTACAGCAGAACACATCAGAGCTGCAACAGCGGATGATCCACTACTACGTCAAGTAAAGGAATTTATGCTTCATGGATGGCCTGACGAAGACAAACTCCGCTTACCTGTGAAGGTTTTTAAAAATCGAAAGGATCAGTTGTATATGATACAGGACTGCATAATGTACGATGGCCGCGTTATTGTGCCGGCAAAGTATAGGGAACAGGTATTGCGGGAGCTGCATGCCGGACATCCTGTTATGATGCGGATGAAACAGTTGGCAAGGAAGTATGTCTATTGGCTCGAAAATGATGAAAACATCGAAACTTTTGTCCGAAGTTGTAGCCCATGTGGAAGTTTTGCGAATAACCCACCGAAAGTCCAACCAGTACCGTAGCCAGAAACTAAGAAACCCTGGAGCAGAATTCATATGGATTACACGGGTCCTTTTTTCAACAATATGTTTCATATCGTCGTGGATGCATGGTCGAAAAGGTTAAAACTTTATGACGTTATTGTTATTACGGCTGAAAACACGGTAAGGGAAACCGAGAAGTTAATCGCAACATACTGAATCCCAACTGAGAACGTTACCGATAATGGGACCCAATTCACCGCAGCAACATTCCAGCATATGTGCCAAAAATGGGAAATAAAACAGATAACATCACCGCCCTGCCCTCCTCAATCAAACGGCCAGGCCGAAAGGTTTGTCGGCACATTTAAAAGGCCAATGAGAAAGATGTGGAACTCGGGCGTCAAGATGGAACACCTGAACACGTTCCTGTTAGCCTACCGAACGACACCAAAGACCGAGCTAGGCGGATCACCCGGGCAGACAACCCGATGTGCGTCTCCAGTACTTGATGCATATGTCCCGAGATATCCAGTCAAGAAAACCCTATTTCTTGGAGGGCGAAGAGGTATACTTGCGAAACTATGCAGCAGGAGACCCTTGGATGAAGGGCCGAATCAAAAAAGCAAATGGCGTAGTTTTTGAAATCGAACCAAATACAGGACCTGTGAGAAGACATGCAAACCAGCTACGGCACCGAACGAGATCAGATAATCATCTGGCCCTGGACTTACTGTGTGACACTTTCAGCATTCCGACTCCTAAGATTGAGGTCCCAGAGGAGAACCAGGCTCTCAGGAGATCGACTAGGACTAGATGCCCACCTAACAGGCTGGTGCTGAATCCGAACCGCCAAACGTACGAGGTAAACCTTTTAACAGCGGGACGTGTTACAGCAGCCGAACATGTAAGATACTAGTGCTGCCCTTGCCACACCCTTACATGAAACACATGAAAACTGCCGGCACAGCTGTCTGGCGCAGCACGAGCTTGCGCCTATGCGCGTCAAGCAACCCACACGTTGGGTGTTTGTGCTGCGGCTGCATGACAAATAGCGCTGCCATGTGCAGCTTCGACTCAGTCATTCAGTCACGTAGGAGGCTCGAAATCCTGCGCACAGCAACGGACATGAGCAGCCTTAATGCAAAGCAATGGCAGAATTTGACATCAGACATAACTCGGTCTGATTTTACCATTCGTGCGTCAGAGTTTGATTTCGCGTTCTGTACAAAATTATTCTCCAAAACACCTTCTCTTTCAGAAGGGAAATCGGCTAAGAGATTAGGATGATCTATCGCTGGGGGTTAAGTGGGTTAAACCCGGAAACTGCGATCTTCAGACCATGGTTACTTAGTTGATGAGAAGTCGGAAAAGTGTAAAGTAGGAGGGAAATTTCATTGCGTACACAGGAACGGAGAATAGATGAAAGAAGTCTGACTTGGGAGAACTCGACCAGGAGCAGAGCCAGCCGTGATCCAATTGCCAGTTTGAGAGCAGTCAGGACAGTAGACAGTGAGAGAACGCTCATTTGTTAAGTCGGCCTGTGATTGGTTGGAGGCCGAGCGGGTGCACAGTGTGTGGATGGTCCATGTCCCATGCGCCATTTAGTCTGGTGGCCGCAACAACCTTGAGGTATAGGCAGATTGAGGTGACGACAGGAAGGGTAGGCATCGTGCGGGCAACAACCCACTGGAGATCCACTATTTAAGACCCATAGCGTTTCGGCGACAGCCCACCTCCTCTAAACGCAAGACGCCACAGACGTGGATGGCAGTGGTTAGCATAACTCAATCAGGTAGCATGGGCAGCCGGAGAAAGCCGGGGTTACAGTTTAACTTCAACGGTCAATCAGTATGCATTGTCAGTAATAATAGACAGTGGAAGTCATACCAGTTGTTGATAAGGAAATCTATGTGATGGTCCTCATGGTGGAACTTCTCAGTTGGATTGAGAAGGAAAAATGGCGTAGACTGGAGAGTGGGTGGTAGGAGTGTCATCCTATTACATGGTTTTAAGAACTAGTCAGGCCCAATCGCATCGCAACGAAGCAGCAGGTTACGTGAAAGCGCTAGCTAAGCCCCGATGCCGGTCCTAAAGACCGATAGTTTTCTGTTAGGCAAAACGGTGCATACATCGTCATTATCCCGAGAATGCATGTTTAAAAGTGTATGATTATTTAGCTTGTCCCATACCACCAAACAGCTTGCACAAGTACTAGCTGAGGTTGCATCCACCAGACTACCGTTTCTTACGGTAAGCGCAAATCGTTAACATGTATCCGACTATCGGCATCGAGTACGTGTTTACTATTTCTCACCCATATCATCATCCTGAGGGTTGTTAATTGTCAGTTTCAGTGAAGCACTTTATTCTGTGCACCGTTATGGATGTTAAAACGTTTCCTGTCAACACTGAAACTGACTTTCCTCAGTGCGTATCTGAGGTTAGCATAAGACCTGTGTTTGAACAGCACTGGTAAACGCACCACTCCTCAGACAATTGCCTGTTTACCTAAATCGTAGAAGCCACGAACACCGACCATATGTTCGATTTTTACAGCGAATTATTCTTTACTAATTCTATGCTAACTGCTACAGACACGACAATCGCAGTGCCTAAGGCGAAAATAAGGTATTACAAAAAACTATGCAACAGGCCAAACCACCAGGGTTGTACGCGCGGGCATCCACACAGCTAAGGAGCGTTAGCCGTTGCTTCAAGCACGCGTTAGGCCTTTTGCTGACGCATGCGGCCAAATAGTGTAAAAGTTATGCAAAGGCATTATAGCGTGGGTAACGACCAATCAGTGTGTGCCACGCCATAGATCGGAAATTTCGAGAACGTTAATCGCACACTTTGGGGTAGAGTACCCAAGAGGCAGCTCAGGATGCCAAGTTATGGCACTAGGTGTTTCGGTAGTTCTTTAGTGAAGCTATGGCTCGAAGAAACCGGTTCTCATATCATTTGGTGCCCATCTGCCGGCACATGACTATCCCATTGTTGTGGAGTCCAGTTTGTGATTTGCATTCGTAGGGCGCTACTGAGGAAGAATATAATGGTCAGGTTGGCGAAGAAGACGGCAGAAGAGCGTCACATCCAGCTGATCACAGAGCATGGATAATATATTGTTTCTATTCGGTAGAAATTAATTTGCTCGTCCTCCTTATGTAACCGTACCCTCCGAATTCTTTATTGCGCGACCGATGCTATCGTGTTAAGTTAGGCGTAACTCTGTCATATAGTTTATGATTTTAATTTTTGTGTGGTTTAGTTTTTTTTAAATTTTATTATGTTTGGTTTACTTTAATTTTATCATTATACAGTAACTAGTTATATATATTTATCTACCTTGAAGCAAACTAAAAAGTAAAGTAAAAGTAAAATTCAGGAAATTTACTAAATAATAAACTCACAGTGAAAACGAAACTTATACTCAGATAAAACAACCAATAGTGCAAAACACCACGGTACTACGCGTTAGCAGTGTCTTAGCTGAACGACCAACATAACTTTCACCATGGATTCTGTCACCGCATCTTTTTTGGCGCGGTGACTGGTGCGTTACAAGGAGGAAGAAGAGGATGGCTGGATTGGCAAAAATGACGGTAGAGAGGCGCGACATCCAAGTGGCCGCAGAGACTGGTAGGAAGGTGGCTTCTATGCTCTGGATTGAAACTGCTGTAATGGTGTTTGGTGTTTGATAAATGGCGCGTTAGAGGGTGGAGATCGCAGCTATCACCGAGATCCGATGATCTAAACTGGATTGGTTGGAATCGCTACCTGCCGGCTGCACCTTCTTCTGGAGCGTCCGGCCAAAGGCAGAACAGCGCGCCGTTCATATCACCGTTGCACTTCGGATCGGGAGGCCACCATTTTGTCACTAGCGGGGCATAAATGACCCTGCTCCGCAGTTGTGCTGAACTCCAGTTCAAATTTACTCAAATAAGACTTGATGAACTGCTCAATAAATATAACCAGCACCAGCCCCTTTATCGGTTTTGTGAAGAAAGGATCATTCGTATTCTCAACGATTTTGAGCACTCAGAGTCTTTCATATTCGGCTGAAAAACATTGTCCGTGTTCAATTAACTTGGATGGAGCTAGCAAACTTCCGCGTTGCATGCAAAGCAAATTTGGAACCGTGGGCAACCTTATCACGAAATTGGACATCTGCTTCATGTTCTTGATGAAAAGGCACGACTATAATTTGACAGAAGGCTGCTTTTTAGAAGCTACTTAAATCTAACACAGTAATTGTATCAGAAACCTTTTTCAATCAATTACCCTAAGTCATTTAAATTAGTATGGATAAAGGAATAATTCGAACATGTAAATAGATTCTGTGTTTCTTGTGGTAAGGGTGACCTGTCACCTCATTTTTCTCTAGTCGCTGGTGGGCGCTTTTAAGGATGTTTCATTTCGGCGCGCGAGAGCGCTTCAGGTCAATTTGTTCAGGGTCTTTACGTCAAACACACGAGCCAAGTGTGCATTTTTTTCGTAGCTTGGTCGGCATGCCATTCCTACCTATATTAGGCCAAATTGATAGAAGCCACCTGTATCAGCGTCTTTTGACTGGAGAGGGAACAAATATTGTTATAGGAACCGTAACTGTCTCCGCTCGGGCTAACACTCCTTTATGCTATCATTTGTTTGCATCTTTCATCGGTCGTCCACGTTAAGCTCTCTAACTCGACTATACTAAGCTTCGATAGGTTTAGTTGTTCGTGGAAAATACAACAATTACTCATCATCACCATCTGCCTAACCATTTCTAGCTAGGCTATTTTCAGTGTTTTACCTACGGACAGGTGAGAACCTCGAACCTGTCATGTAGTTCAGCGTAACCTGCCCGTATCTGCTGATCCACAACTCCCTACAAAGTGAACGCATGCTCATAGAAAATGCCAAGTGCCTTGCATTAACTCAACGTGAAGATGACAAATGTGGCTAACGCACATTCCCATCTGTTATGACTATTGCTTGTTACCCAGCTACTGAGGTATTTTGAGGAAATGTGAATATGATTTGATTATGGAGCAGATGGCTTCTCTAGTGCTGTAATTTAAAAATGTTTTTTACCCATAAAATAATAACCTTACTTCATACACATATAAATTGCATACTAGGTGCTTACCTCTTAAAAAGCACATACAAGTCGTACTATAATATACTACTGGCCTACTAGGTTAAGATTTCGTAAATGCATGTAGAGACCGCAATTTTGCTTGCCACTTACTGGCTAAAGCATAGAGTTCAGAGGTTGGAAACCAAGTAAATCCCTAATGTGCTAGAATCACCAATATCCTTAATGCTACCAGCATTACTAATATTGTCCTGTTGCACTGAGTTAAACTGCCCTACTATACCTATCTGATACAGTATTGTCGTACTACTACAGGAAGATAATTTAGCAGACCTAAATGTAATCTAAAGACGGCCAACAGCTCGCAACAAGAACATGGTAAGACTTGTGCAGTCCTTTGCGAACGCTCTTTTATGATACAAACGCAAATAACCATTACCTCACACCGACAGAGACTGCATACTCGGTGCGACTTCTTCCAAAGCACACACAGGCATCATTTTAGGTCTGCTATCTATCGCCCTTAGAAAGTATGATTACTACAAATTAGCACTTCTAGCATAGGTACCTACTTAAAGCAGCGGAATCTTACCTTAAACATAGTAGAAGCGTACACAGTCCAATGGATAGAATTAAGAATGCGGAAACGAAGGCAAACACTGCTGTGCTCAGGGCCCAAAACATGTTCTTAATCAAAAAAGTTTCCACCCAGATTCTCAGGCTTTGTTGAGACCAGACTTATGAGCCCTAGCTTTGGCTAATTCAGCGTCATCTCTTGACAAACGGTTGCACCAGTGCTAGCAAAAGTATTACTTTACTTCTTGTTGAATGCGGGAAAATGAGTCCAGTGCTGAATTTGATCAACTTCCCTTGCAACTTACAATGCAGTTAGTAATAATACCAGCAAATAGTACCACTGAGCGGCACTCTTGTTAGTAGGATTGAGAATAGCAGAAGTGGTAGAAGCAGTACTAGCCCTGGTTCCTCAAATGAAACTTAGTTCAGGGATAAGCAGCCAGAGTACGACGCATCTGCTCTCCTGAAGCGGTGGAAGTGTAATTGCAGCGGCTACAAAACGCACTCCACGGAAATGGCTATCCTCGGAAACATCAATGAGCGTGTCAAAAATGCTTCCGTTGCAAAGGCAGAAAAGAATTGTTTATTTATAGGACTGCCTTTTCTAGGAGAGACAGCAAGTGACGTAGTTAGGCAACATAAATGTCTACCAGTCTCGAGTGCCTTTCCAACGGCAAACCTACACGTATTATTCACAAACTATCCCCTTTTAAGCATGGGCGAAAGTCTGACTAGCATTGCAGGCCAAATCCACGTGCGCTTATTCCTTCACTTGCTCCTATGGAGTGCGATATATTGGCCGAACAACCTGGCGTCTGGAGCAGACGGTGCGCGAAGACAGACCAGTCTGGTTTGACAAATGAAGAAATTAATCGATTTCAAGTTCGATTCTGACACTATTGATCAATAGTCCCCACCAAATTGTGATATAACGGTCTCCGACAAACTATTCTAAAGGCCTGCACAAACAGGTGCTCGCTACGACTGAATCATTGGCAATCTGTCTAGCAAAGTCCGCTCTCTATCGTCAAAAGACGCTGCTAGCCACAGTCTGCATACCCTGGCCAACCATCAAATGGCAAATCTGCACCTACCTGCTGATATGTGCCTCCCACACGGTAGAGGATCGACGTACTAGACACAACCAGCGAAAGGAAAATACCCGGGTGAACTACACATGCATCGCGGGCGAAAAGGAGGACGATCGTAGGCTCATATTCCCACCTTATATGCTATTTTAAAAACACTGGATGCTTGTTTTCTCACCCAGATTATCCAATTTCTAGAGCAAGATGCGCCCCTACCAAACAGAAGTTACGCCGAGCTTGCTATCTGGGAGTTAACCACATTAAAAGTAGATCATCGCTACAAGGGTGGTTCCATTGGCCTTACAGATGGAAAACCAAACGAGCACGTTCAACGTGTTGAAGGAGTCTAGGGGCCTTTAAGTGGGCGCACACGCTAACCTAACACTCTGGCAGTCATTGGCCATTCATAGCCCAATCAGGGCGCTCGATCAACATAAACGACTGCATAGCTCGTAAGACAACCAAATCTGCTAGATGTCCGGCCAAATCACACTGCTCAATCTGCTGATCTGCAAACTCACACAAAGGACGCATGCTCTCAAGGCAACATGGGTGTCTCACACAATCACCAGATGAATACGAGCAAACCTGTGCCCGCATGAAGCCTAGGATGCGCTTAAGCTTGCAAATTTTATTTCTTTTATGGTAGTCTGGTTTTCCTAACCAAAGCATTTCATTTGCTTTATTAAATACACATAATTATGATCTTGTTGGTTGTAACTTCATTTTGCAGTTTATACACAAATGTAGCTCTTAGCTTACGCCGTCAAGTCTCTCAGCTAGATTTTCTAAGCTTTGATAGTGCAGTCTAGTCCTCAAAGCCTAGTCTAAATTTAGCCTATTGTAATCTCCTCAACACTGACGTCCTTCACTAACGTACTTTTATCGCGGTAAGCTCGGGCGGTAAGCTCATACCTCCACCTGTTATACTGAATTGATAAAATAGGATTCATGTCTTACTACTGAACTTTGAATACTGTTATGGGAATTACCACTTTCACTTTTAGGACCAGCATCAGTTATATTTCCCTATTCCTGCTGTACTGACTTAGAATGTCATGTCAACTATCAATACCATTTTAAGAATAAATTACTTCCCAACTATGATTACTAGAATGAACACTCTTAGCAGTGGCATATTACATTTAGCAGCAGTATCCTGGTCCAACCCTTGTAAAATATGACAGCAGCAGTATAATTGCTTGATTAGTTGCACCAAATTCAATTCTAGCCCACCTTAAAGTCTAGCTGGCTATAACTTCATTACTCTATTTACACACAATTGTATCACTTCAATCAGGTATTTTGGTTTCTTGGTTTAAATGTGCCTAGCTGTGGTAGTGTAGTCTAGTGCTCAATCCCCAATCCATGCATCTGGCCTATTGCAGTCACAGCAACACTGCTGTCCTCTACTACCGTGCTTGAGGCATACCTATTTGGAACGAAAAATGGGTTGACCTCCGAAAAACGGCAGCGTCATTGCTAGCACGAGTTCTACTAAACTTATTGTGGAGATTGTGGGGATCTGAGCCTAGTCGCGACTTAAGTTATCAACATTGTCAAAAAATACTGCAGCCAAAAATAATGCCAGAAATATCAGCAGCAGTATCAGCGTTGATTGTTAGGAGTCTGGTTTGGCAGTAACTGAGGTTGGGTTTCTATGTGGAATACCTTTAACGTCCATTCGCACAATGTGCTGGGATCAACGGGCTACATGCAGAGGTTCTGAAAAGTCCAAGCTATAAATGGATATTGTGGCAGGTCTGTAGATGGACTACAGATGGCAAACTGCATGACATAAGTGCGCGGTAGGACTGGTAAATTACGTTACGAAATCCCTATTATTATTATTCAAATGCTTATCACTATTACCTTACACAGATTGCGAGTGCATAGTGGGTGTGACTTCTTAAAAAGCGCACACAAGAAATACATATAGTAAGCTATCTACCGGCTTGCCCGTTCATGAGTAATAGAAACTAGCACTCGTAGTATAAGCACTTACCTATAGCAGCAGTATCTTAGTATCTAAGATGGCACAGCCTGATGGATAGAGTTTAGAGGGCGGAAACTGAGGAAAACGCTCTTTTGCTCAGGGTCAATGCATATGGTTACACGAAATGGTTTTAACCCAGAGTTACACTCCATGCTGTGACAATGGGGTATGCGCCCCAGAACTTACTCAAACCAGTGTCAATACCGACAAATTTTAGCGTCAGAGTTAGTACTGATTCTGAGACTCGGATACATCGTAGCCAGTTGTTACAGACACAGTAGTAGCCGTATCAGTCTCGGCCTCCTTGGGCCTGCCTTTACACCTACTATGGGTGAGTGAGGGTATATAATACAGTAGTACCAGCGCAAAAGGCTACTGTCACTTAAAACTAAGTAAGGTGGTGTATTGGCTTGCATTTGATGCAGCAGCCCACGGCGGACCCTGTTTAGTCTACGGGACTCCGAGATAAGACGACGAGTGTGGAGCCGCTGACAAGGTCCTCTATCACTGTATATGTAAACCCTGAGACCGTTACCTTTTGTACCAACCTGTTGGTTCAGTTGGTGGACTTCATCAAAATCGATGGTCGAACATGCACACCCTGGCTAAACACACGATCAAATACCGTGCCACCAGAACAGACGACAACTGCAATCACGCACGCCGACCGTGACAACACCCCCTTTCTCTCCCTCTTTCCTGTTACTCGGATCCAATGTCCTTAGCAGACTGGACCACGCTTGCGTGAGTCAAGGGAACACTACGATGACTAGTTAAATCCCCTACTTCCCCTACAGCGAGAACCATCATATTCTTGGCAATTTTACTAGCCTGACGGCGAATTGTTGAAAATATGGGTTTGCGTGTTATGCCGTGCGAATCATGTTTTTTTTTATTAAAATGAACGTGATTATCGAAACGGCTTCAACATGTGTCAAGTCGAAGCACATTTTTTGGGCCGATTTACATATAATCCATAAGTAAAGCTCAAACATTTGCCGCATGTACTTACATAAATCGGCAGCTACCAGGGATTCCCGTGAAATAATTTTGTGGTGTTCACTAGTTTGAGCTGAAAATCCGTACGTTTTTAACAAATCTTTTCTGCCGATATACGTGCACTCTTAAATGCCATAAATCGAGCACATCCGTCCACTTATGTCACGCTGCATGTGTAAAAAGCAAGTTCGCTTCCCTTTAAAGGTTTCGTAACCGTCCTACAGCAACGGTATCTTGTTTGCTGCTTAGGGTGACATACGAGCCAAATATTACCCAACGGACAGTATTTAAGAGTAACTTAACAAAATCCGGGACCTTCTCCGCATGTACAAATAGGAATATGTCTTTGAATCAATTGAAACTCAACATACAGTGTGGAAAAAGAACATGATTGGCCAACGTTTCCTTTCAAGGGGATACGGTAGCCCAACTCTTTAAAAGACGCCTTGACCAATCTGTGTCAGCAGCAAGAGCTTGAGACCTATTCTCAATCGACCATGCCTTACATGGGGAGGTAAGGATAGATTATCAGCTCAGATCATCTCATGTGCATCTACTCCTTTTTTGCTCCTGTAGAACTGATTAAATTCGTCGCATTGGTCGGCGACTATTCAAAATAATATTGGAAAGCCTTTTGACATGGTAAAGGATAGGGAATTCGGGATCATAAATAGCGGAACTGCGGCATGCATGGTAAATTCCGGACATCATCTAAACACCAATGAAGCTTTCATTGTGATTTATGAGGTTCCATCTAACTTCTCCAAATCTCCAGCTCAGCGTTTGCTAGTAAAAGCAGAATCAACTACTTTGTGGTTGAGGAAGTCGGTCTTGTGCGCGCAGAGGCATTTCCTGCAATGTCGGGCTTAGCTTGACCAACAGTCCCTTAATTTTCTCCATTGTAACCGCGAGGTTAAGCTCTCCTTCTCCCTTCTCCTCCAGCGACCTCTATCTGCCACATAACCAATCTCTTCTGTGGACCCACAACCCCTGCATCTTTATCCATGACTAATTTGCATGCAACTGCTTCATAACCTGCAGCAAGCATTGCGGACCTTGGTCTGAACAAGCATCAAGGCTGCAATCTACCTCAGTTAGTTACGTAAGCTCAACGTATCGACGTCCGTCGTGGCTCAGTCTTCCTCGATTCCATTGTTATATTGACTCTAAATGGAAAAAATTCGATCGGTATTAACGGGCAGTAACAGTACAGTATTGTTAGCAGCACGCGCAAAATGGTTGATGGAAGGACTTTAAGTGATTTTTACCTGCCCAGAAAAACAGGAATTAAAATCAGTCGTAAGAGTTTCCATAAAATCCTCTTAGGTTGGATGAAGTAAGATCTTGTTTTAATTTTTTATATTTTTGAAAATATTCATTGAAAAGTTTTGAAGATGTATTTTTGAACATACATTTGTTTTCGATAAATTATCGTCAGGCTTTTACAGTTATATGGTAATAAAATCAATAAACTATGCTTGTTGGTGGACATATATAGTGTTACAGAATGTAGTCAAGATGTCTTGATTCTGTATTGCACGAAAAAGGCTGAGACAAATAGAATAAGAAACTGAATTGGAGAGCCTCTTTCACGAAACCTCCGATCTAAAATCTTCCATGCTTAAAGAATTTGATTATCTAAAGTCAACCCTGGTTAACTGCTGCCAGCAGTACTTAAGAAAGACTCCAATGAGCAAAGGCCCCTTAGCAAAAGCCCACCTTGATAGCCTCAAAGAGCTACGAAGAAATGAAAATATCGTGCTAACCAGACCACACAAAGGATCTGGAATAGTACTAATGGATAAAAATGATTACGTCGCAAAACTAGAAGCAATTTTTGCAGATCATACAAAGTTCTCAAAATCTGAGAAGGACAAAGATCGCACAGATACTGTTGAAGGTCAGCTGACTACAATTCTCAAAGATCTCCATAAAGAAGGTCTTTTGACTGACAAAGAGCTTGAAACACTAAGACCTGTAGGAACGACGATACCTAGAATGTATGGCCTTCCGAAAATTCACAAACAGGGGCTACCCTTACGTCCTATCCTGGATATGAGAAACTCCCCTTACCACACCATTGCTAAATGGCTGGCAGAAAAGTTGAAACCTCTTGGAAGTTACATGATTCCTCGAAGCCTGAAAGACACATTTGAATTTGTGAAAGCTATAAAGAATATGAAAGTTGCAAGAAGTAAGATGCTTTCATTGGATGTATCGTCACTATTCACCAACGTACCCGTGGCAGAAACCATAAACTACCTCTGCGACGTTATTCGGACACGAACTACCAGATAGATATGCCAGTGAAAACCCTCAAAGATCTCCTCACGCGATGCACACAAAATGTCAAATTTCGCTGCAATGGTCAGTTTTACAAACAGATAGATGGTGTGGCGATGGGCTCACCACTTGGACCGTTTCTTGCAAATGTCTTTATGGGCAAGATCGAGAAAACGAGTCTAGGGGACACCATCAATGACCTTGCATTCTACGGTCGATATGTAGAGGATATCTTCTGTTTGACAGACTATAACGCTGACATTGACGCCTTGTTCGCGAAGTTTAACAGCGCTTACCCATCGTTCAAGTTTTCTGCTGAGACTGAAATGGACGATGAAATTGCGTTCCTTGATGTCCTTTTGTGAAGGCAAGAGGATGGATCTATCCTACGCAGGGTTTTCCGAAAGAAAAACCTGGACAGGACAATACACTAACTTCCACGGTTTTGTCCCCCTCAATATAAAACAAAATCTGGTCAAAGGATTAGCAGCTAGAATACGACAGATCTGTTCTCCTGAAACTGTCGAAGCAGAACTCCAACAGCTGCAGCATATACTAATTGAAATGGATACCCGGAAAGGTTCATCCGCAGAAATATTGGTGAACGTGCCAAAAAAGCCTGTCACCTTAACTGCAGAAAAGAAAGACGTGTTCATAAGACTGCCTTTCTTAGGCGATGCAACCAGCGAGCTGGTCAGACGACGCTTGAGGACTGCAATCACAAACGCTTTCCCCGCGGCAAACTTACGGGTGCTCTTCACGAACGTTCCCCTCCTACGATTGGGAGATAAAGACAGACTCCTTTTGAAGGCCACATCAATGTGCATTTACTCTTTCACTTGCTCCTGTGGAGCGGGATACATCGACGGTACAACGAGGCGTCCCTATACACACAAACGTTTTCTGCTACAGCTCTTTGAGTATATCGCTGAAGATTAATCTGCGACGGATTTCGAAACGTCAGGCGAATAGTCATATTGTCCCAGCGAAAGAGTCGTCTTCTCATTCTCCATTACTTGCTGGGACTCGCATGTTCGCATGTTGCAGAAAAAAAGTTGTTTAGAAGATGTCTTGTGGTGACTGCAATGCATTTTATTGTGGACAGGCAGGAAGATCGGCCGCCACACGCTTACGCGAGCACCAAGGAATGGTTAACTGGCGATATCACTTGCCCGAAGTCGCCAAGCACACTGCATAATATTAACACAAATTTGTATAGGACTAAACTTGCATTGAGGCATCATTACTTTTAAGAAGCATAGAGGAGAAGGCAACCTATCCGGACTGGATACAGCAAACATCAGCTACCACCGACCGCAAAATTAAATGCGCGCGTCAACTTGTTCCCGACCAACCGCTTAGGTACATGCGGAAGACATGTACTTCCCCCCACCGATCGCATATTCATATGCGGGTGATGATTTTCAAATACGGCCGCGAACCAATATACAATCCGTGTTTGCCATCATTTTGATTAAACTTTTTTGTACAGCTATCATCGCTCTAACGACAACTTCGTGAGCAAGTGTCGAAAATTCATACAATAAGCTATCGTTTTCCAAAGGACTTCATCTACCGAATTATTCTTCGGGAAATCAGACAGTGACGCCGAAGACTAGCTCACCAGCACAACAGTAAGGTCCTACTTTAGGAACGATAAAATAAACAACAGGACCAACAGGATGGTGCTCGTGGCAGGACGTGTGAGGAGATCACCACCTACTGGTGAAAACCCTTGATCATCCACCTGATATGCTTAAGTTCGGATGCGAGTAAAGAGTAAAAGGGAAAGAAGATACGTTTAGATCCAAACTGGGTACCACGATCAGTCGGGACGGAAGAGGAAACACCAAAGTCGGTAACCCTATAATTCAGAAGAGCCTTTATTACGTCGGGGCAGTAATATCGACCATTGGAATTGCTCCTGATCACTAATTGAATCAATCCACACAGGTTAGGAAATAATAACATCCCCTGGAGAGAGGCATTCATGTTGATTTGAACATGACTGAACCCCGCCTCGGGGATAGGCAATGTGCCGATGGGAGCTATGCTGTACATTTAGACCGTACTTTGTTGGCATTCGTAACACGCCCGTGTCCACGTTTGCAGTTCTTGTTGCATCTCAGGCTAGATAATGTGGTCGAAAACAAGCTTATAGGTCGCTATATTCCTAGGGTGAGAGAGCTTTTGCAGGTAGGAGGGGACGTATAGGCAGACGAATCGTGGCAGAAAAGGGCAATAAGAGGGGGCAAAAATGTCACTAAGAATGGTGCCGTGCGAGTATCGGGCACAAATTCCTGCAGCTGGAGTTCAAGTGCATCTATGTTACAGGGTGAAACAACAGGGCATTTCTCGGTCGGCATCTCAGCGAGGTAGATGCCAGAAGTAACTTGCAAATTTCGAAGAATGGTCTGGACAGTGCGTTTCCTACGTCATTGCATTGACCACAGGTGTGGCTGAAAGCTCAGATGAGCTGTGTAGTGCAGCTTCGTGGATTAGGCTTTTCAGATTTAGACCTTACTCCGTTGGCAAACTAGGGCAGCCCAAGTCCAATGTTTTGTGTCAGCTGCAGCCTAGGCTGGCCGAAACGGTGTAAAAAAGACAGTTTGTCGGTTGCTCGACTACCGGTATATGAATGGTTATGCATTTAGAAGCAGAAGACGTGGGGTCGCTGGGATGGCAGGCGGTAGCGATGTCCTTTTAAGTTGTCAGCGAGATATCTTGGAGTTGGTGCCCGAGAGTATCCTCATCACAGGATGTGCCAAGAAGTCGTTGTTCAGCAGTCATCTCAGCGATCCCGATGCCATGATTGGGTTGCAAGTAAGCAATAAGGGGCCTGGGGAGTACTTCAGGTACTTGAATGCAAGACTCGTCGATTTTGCGGATATCTGACGTTAACTGAGTAACACATTGTAAATAGCGAACCTTCTCGATGTTCACCCTCTCGGAATATGAGAAAAATGCGTATGAACGTGGCTTTTAAGCAGAGGCCAGAGTCTCTGCCCTCAGCAAAATGCCGGAAGGTAGGCATCAAGGAACTTTTGACAAAATCTTCTGTAGCGCGGTTTGGCAAGCTTTAATTTTATGAAGAAAGAGGCTGAAGATTAAGATGACCTGCAAGATGGTGCTGGAGAACCACGCCGATTGTGACATTGGAGGCGTGAAACAGGACGAAAATGGGTAACGACAGGGAATTAGTTATTCTTCTTAGAAATCAACGCAAGA
>JAYGXS010000006.1:20931775-20982656 GCA_036362985.1 Ligula intestinalis | reverse complement strand
GCTCTACTATGCATTAAGTTGAAGCATGTAAAATACAGCACAATGCCTACAGGTTTTTCTCATTTTATTTCGCATTCACAAGCTCTTGAAAAAATTCATCTTCGGTGTCCGATTTAAACAGTTCGGCCATTACGGCATCAATAATGACTGTGGCCTTCGAGAAACTCCTGACAACAGTTGAGACGGGTACCTTAACCAAGGCAACCATGATTTATTGGCAGATAGTGATGTAAGTCGCCCGGCACTGTCTCCCAGTCTTCATGAATGTTTGTTCGCCTTGTCTCATAAAGCTCTTAGTTCAATTTACACGTCTTGCCGATACACATATCCAGCGACAATAATTGTTTTGAGTTATGTCGCATGATTTGTCGTTCCCTGTGGTGCGTATACAGACCTGTGTGATCCTTGTCTTCTCCAAAGTGCGGCTCACGGAATATTACAGTAAGGCGATACCTGCTCCGTGTTTGTGGCATGCTTTGGCCAAATCGCCTTTTCGGTGATCATTTATTGCAGTATGCACTGCAAGCGGGAAGCTACGCTTCATTATATTTTGGCGGTAGCTGCGAAACTGCAGCTGATAAACTGATGAGGAGATTACATTCTTTTCATGCAGCAAAAGCACCGTGAAGGACCAGCTCGAGAGTCACGAATATTCTATGGAGTTTCTTAACAAATTGCAAGGACTTGAAGTAGGCGCAGACAAAATAATTGTATCATTTGGTGTTATCCATCTCTCTCGCTTCACTTCTAGACCATGGGAGTTAGCAAGACAATCCAAAGAAGAACTTCTTACATCCTACGATGTGGACCTTTTGTATCTGAGCTATGTGAAGTCATACATCGATGTCTAGAAATCATTTTTTCATTCACACAACAGTACTACTAAATTGTGGATACGCTACGGTGATGACACGTTTGTCATTGTTAAAAGGGACCTCCTGGAAAGACTGCCAAAATCTTTCCATTTAACGATGCCAGGCATCACCTTTACGCCCAAAAAAAGAAGTTGGCGGTAAAGTCCCACATCTTGGCGCCCTCGTACACCAGGATACCGACGGATAGTTTGACGAGCATACGTGTACCTTCTCGTCAGGCCTTACTTTTATGTGGAAACTGGGTGCGAGTTCAAACGGGTTCAACTTTTTGGACAAATGAGTCGTGGGAATGGGGGTGGAGGTCGATAAGCGACGGCTAGTTGCAAGGGTAGGTTTTGATGGAGCAGTCTTGGGAGGGGGGTGGGGGAGGCGGGAAGTTGGGGGGGAGGGAGACAGACAGCTTGGATGACTGTATGCCGCTAAGTGACTGTGGGCCATGCCAACTGTGGGGCTTGCAGGAAGTTCTTTTGTGCGCACAGAGCGGGCTTCATCAGCCTGATAGTTGTCGCTTCTGTTGTTGCTAGCAGGCACTGACCCAGGGGCATCGGATAATTTGGTGGGACCCTGTAGATCACTCGGAAAGCTTCGTTGGGGTCCACGTGATGCCCGGAATCGACCATGTGCGCTAGAATAGAGCTGTGCATGCTCCTGATTTCACCTTTTCTCAGCCGTGCCGGGAGGTGTTCTTTTATTATTTTGGATAGGTACCGGCTCGTACGACCAATATAATCTGTTCCATAGGAACAAGTGAAAGAGTAGATGCACATTGAGGTGGTCTAAGCTGGTAACCTATCCTTAGCTTCCCCATGTAAGATTGGGTTGGTTGAGAATAATACCTGAGCTCTGGCTGTTAGGGAGGTTCTTGCATTTGCTTGGTTAAGGTGTCTTTTCAGCAGTTGATCTGCTGCGTCCCCTCGAAAGGGGACTTTTCTTTTCTACAGTAGGTGCAGTGGTTCTTATTTGTTTCTCCGCCATATTCCTTGTAAAAAATCTCCCAGGATACCCATTTTCACGCCGTAGATCCTTGATTTTCTTGAGCTCCTCCTCAATACTGTCTGCTGAGAAAATTTTCCTAGCCCTTTGCACTAAGCATCGAACTAGATTTCGCTTATGTTGGAGGGGTACGAAACTGTTAAATTTTGTGTACTGCCCAGACCAGATTTTCTTTCGATACACACTCCTTCGGACGCTGCCGTCAGGTCTGCGACTTAGGAGGACATCCAAGAACGGAAGCGAACCTGTATTTTCCACCTCCAGAGTGAACTTAATGGATATGTGTGCTTGGTTGACCGCATTTAAGAGTGCATCTACGTCAGTTTTGGTTGCGGCGATCACGAAGATATCATCAACGTACCGGTGATAGTGTTTTAACTTGTGGATCTGCTCACTTAGTTGAAATTCCTCTAGCTTGCCCATGAATATGTCAGCTAGTAGATGTCCAAATGGCAAGCCCATTGCAACACCGACTATTTGTCTGTATAGCTAGCTGTCAAAAAGGAACTGCACATTTAATGTGCATTTAAGAAGTAGTTCCTTCAGTGCATTTGTCGGTATTCCTATTTCCATGTGATTTGTCACCAGGTATTCGCTATTTAATTGCGTAAAATAGCGTACTGTTGCAAGTAATTTGGTCCTACTTAATGTACTAATGGTTGTCTTCCACACAAAGCCAAATGGCAGCAGAATTCTCAGTTTAGACTGTGGAAGGGTCCGGAATCCGCTACTTAATTTTTTTTTACCAGACACAGACACCACAGAATGAAACTCTAGGCTCTGTATGTGGACGACACCTTCGTCGTAATTGAGAGTGGTAAGATGCTGACATTCAAGGAACGTCTAAATGCCGTCATCCCGGACATTCAATTTAAGTGAGAAGAAAACTGCCAACTGACCTTTCTGGATGTCCTCGTTTGCTGTAAAGACGAAGGTGGCCTAAAAACTAAACTGTTCAGGAAAGCAAACAACACTTTGCATTCCCTAAACTAAACAGCAACCACCAAATCGGTCACAAACGCAGCTGCGTAAGAGTGCTATTCCGGCCCGTTGAGACGCATTGCAGCGAAGTTGAATTCAAAATTGCTGAATCAGAATATGTTCGACGGGTACTGAGTGCGACTGGTTACCCGCGCAACTTTGTCAACCAGGGCATACGCAAACGAGAGAAGAAGCCAAGTCTAGCCGGTTCCAAACGTTTTGCAAGCTCTTCCTTACGTGAAAAATATATGAGAAGTGGTTCAGGTCAGGTTTTTATTGAGGGAAATATAGGTAGATACCTTTGAACTCCCTATTGGTAAATTTTTTCAATGCATTTGATCTGCAGAACATTTAAGAACATTTTGGTTAGCTGTCTACGCATCTCACTTGGAGTTGGAGTTGAGCACAGGCCGGAAGCAACCATCAGGCGCCGGGTCATGAGGCCGAAAGACCCACTGTCGCGGCAGGAAACGGCTGGAGTCGTTTACCGGATCTGGTGTAGTTGTGGAGAAAGCAACTACGTCGGAAAAACCGGGAGATAACAGCGGCGGTGGCGAGAAAGAAAGACGCCAACTCCCAGGTTGCAGCTCACTCAACGGGACCCGGCCCTATTTTTAAGTTTGACGAGGCCGAAATTCTCGCAAGAGGGGACAACCGCATGAGCCGCGAGCTGCTCGAGTCATGGTTTTCATGCCCTTATTCCATAAACAAGCGCAACGATTTGGCGTTCCCATACGGTGTACTGATAAGATTCCTAAACAAGAGAATCAGTCAAGTGGTAAGGACTGGGCGCAACAACAAATCTGACGTCAGCGGGCGTTATTATCGCGCAATTATCAAACCCACATCCGACGCGGACAAGAACGCTGTGGCAATTGATGAGCAATCACCGCATCAATTAAGACCTCAAGCAGTGCCTACATGAACTGACAATTATAGTACGCATGCAGGTGACTGCTGTGAACTATCAATACCGTGCAATCTGTGCATGTATCAACCCTTATCTGCGGATAAGTCAGACTTGTTTACGATTGTCTATGACTAAGGATTCCCGACGGAATCCGAAACGTCAGGACAATAAAACTCATGTTCCAGTGATCGCCTCTTCTTCTTTTTCTTCTTCTTCGAGACGCAAGCTGTTAGCCTAGCAGGCAAAGTGAATTTCGGCTTAGACGCGTCACAGTTTATTTTGCTATTTAAGTTACCTTCTAGATTCTATTCATCCGAGAAAATGTTTTCATTCGATCACCAAATAATCACATGCATAAACACGTCTCTCAGTGTGTGCAGTCGAGAGATTTAGTGATAAACACGCTGGTGACCAGTGTGGGGGATGAAACATTGCGCCATTTAATGGAATTCATCAGCCCTCAAACACAGATCCTCCTAGCTACCCCTGAACTACAAATTATGCACGCAACTGGTGACCCAATCCGATTGAGCGGTCACATCACGCAGAAGTGCAAAACTAGCCTGCAATTCGCAGGCCATTATGCCGATCGGTCTATCAGTGGACTACGACCGGCAGGGTGAAAGGATGTAGGTCAGTCTGTTGTCAAGCTGTCTCTATCATGCAAATCACACAAGCATGATTCACCGTCGTGTACCTATGAGCCCTGTCAGACAAGGTATCAGAATATTCGATTGAACTGCCTCTGCTGCATTTAGGGTTTCAAATACAACTTCCGAATTTGCGAAAGACTTGAGCCACCTTTCCGTCATCCATTTCCCCGTGCAAATTTGCCCAGTCGGCATGGAAAACCTCATGCTGGTAGTTACCAAAACGGCTAACCCTTACTCATTTTGCGGTAAACGTGTAGTTGGCATTACCGCTTGCTTGATTCTGCCCCCTCCCCTACCAAGCAAAACATATTTGCTTCCTCGAAGTCTTTAAAAAATAGTTATAAGCTTTTTAAAAATGACGAAATTTGGGTTTGTCTTTCACACCTGGTTTGCCAGCCAAGCACTTAAGCACTTCGTCAAATTTACCTTCCCCTATATTACTGTATTGCCTGATGATGAATTAATCAAAAACGTTCGTTCGCCTAACTTGACTTCCTTAATGCTTACATGGGTATCATCGCTGAACTTAAGCACATCTTTGCCAAATGCTTGAGGCTAGAGGCGGCCATTTGTGTATGTAGACTATGTAGTCTTCCACACCCCAAGATGTGAAGGCAGATAGGAGTGTTTTTAAACGCGAGAGTACTGCAAAATTAAAGTGAAAAGGCGGCTTACAGGCAGTTTATGCGAAGAAATAGACACGATCGCTAGAACAATACTCGATTTCACCCAAGGTTTCGAATTCACGCTCCAAACGGTCAGCAAGATGGTATTCCTTTCCCAAAATGGATTCGTTTATAAGGCTCGCGTCCAGAAGCCTCTTACACCTTTAACCGCATTTTATGATAAGGTTTTATATCCAGCGATGCAAAGACAGACAGTACTTACGCCGGTGTGTGAACAAGTAAAGAGAACAGAGTGCAACTCTTAAGATATGTATTGTGAGAACAATTTCAGTGATATCACACAGGTCAGCCTTGCGGTGTACAAACAACAGCATTGAATGGTCGCGTCAAAACATCTGCATTCTTCCTCCTCAAACCATTGTACGTACATGAAAGACAAGGTCCACGATTGATGTGACCAGAAGTATAAAGAAGAGAACCTAAAAAAATTTATAATATTATTCGTTAAATCCAAATACAGTAATTAATCTGCGTAACTAGTCTCTCTTGAATGATATAGAATGGCACGTGAGTCAGTCCGATCTGACCGGAAACGAGTGGATACTTGTATTTTGATGGAATATATTTAAAAAAACAGATAATCGTTAAACATATTATATAACACTATCTTGAAGGTTATATTATGCACAACATATAACATGTATGTATTATGAAAACTAGTTTCACATTATGAGAGTAAAAACCCAATCAATCAGTAAATGAGCAACGCTGACTGCCTGCTAAGTCAAGCAAACACCCATTGTTCTGAGTTAAATTAAGAGCTACCCTACAGACTAAATACGCCGGTGCAGCAAACAAAATTTTCAAGTAAAGAGAAGCTTAAAGTGCTCCCTTTGAAGTCCAACACAAAACAAGATGGAGGATTCCGCCTTATACTAGAAATGTGCTTGAATTCACTGAAAGACCCTGTCAAAAATATAAAATAACAGGGTTGAACAGTGTCGATGACGACTCTGTGTACTCAGCTTGTACATCTTAAGGACAAGGTTTGCTATCTTGGTAATCCAGAAGTCCTCCATGAAGTTTCGTGCGGTGCTTGCAATGCAGTATACGGTGACTAAACTTGAAAAGCTGTCTTAGCACGCATCCATTTATATCAACAGGCAGTGAAGAGGCGTGATCTTCTATTGCATGCGACCGTTCACAACATGGAACGATTAGGCATGTGCTAAAACTCGCATCTTCGAAGCTTGTACCTCCAAAATAAGTTTAAGTGTTTCTTGAGGCTACGTACTTCACGCATCAATCAGCACACTGCGAATGATGCCATGTACAGAAGGTGCATGAAAAATCGAAAAACAGTAAAACCAGGAAAAGCTGCCTCCAATTGATGCCATCGGCAGATGGTTATCCATCGTTTAGGCAGGTTTGAAATGTAAACTTCATTCTTCCGAATTACCCGACTCTGATGTGGACAATGAAAAAAAGCTCGACAATATGCCCAGCAAGGTAGTTTATTTTCCAAGTGACCTGTTTGCTTTTAAGCTGTAATGTAGTAATCTGACTTTATTTTAATATGTTATTGTTATTTTATGATAAACGCGTGTGTCACTCAAGTGTAATTAATTGGTTTTAGTCTAGAACAGCATAAAAATATGGACCAGTGGTACCCAATTTACACTGAAATCATTGCTCTGTGGAAGAAGGTCATTTCAATGTACCTTATTGTCGCTGAAGAACACCTCAACATGTTTTCAAGTTTTTTTCGTCTCGAAAATTTTGTTTGATTACCATATACGATTTAATGACAGGGACTGACGTAAAATTCACCTTAATCCGATAGGAAACATACCGAAGCTTGCGTTTTGATGGAATAGATGTAAGCGACACAGTATGATTTTATGTATAGTAATATGCAGAAAATTATTACCAGCAAAGACACAAGTCACTAGGAAGACCTCTTCTGTCTCACTAAGCGTCTCCGGCAAGACCTTGAGCTCGTAACTCACCTGTTAGCGGGTTTGCTCTGACGGGAGTGATCGTGAGTTCAAATCTTGGTGTGGCAGCAATTCCAGCGGCCACACTGCGGTTGGGTATCACTAGTTGATGACGCTTTATGAGCCAGAAAAGGCCCTCCTAGTGTCTCCTGTCTTTTCTAGTAATGTCCCTCTGCCTATATCCTAGTCGCCTCGCGGTGGAGACTCGGTAGAGAGCTCCAATATGGATGGACGAGTGGGTCCTCCGACAGATCAGTGTACGCGTATATGCGGAGATCGTGAGTTTAAATCTCGGTGGGGCAGCAATTTCAGCAGCCACATTGGAGTTGGGTATAATTTACCAATGACGCCTAATGAGGCAGTAAAGGCCTTTCTAGTGTCCAATGACTTTGCTGGTAATATCTTTCGGCCTATATCATAGCTGCCTCGCGGTGGAGGCTCGAGAGAGAGCTCTAAAGGCAGCATGGGGGGACGAGTAAGTCCTCTAAAAGATCAGTTTACGCATATATGCCACAATATAGTAATGTATATTCAATAGGGAATGTCCTAACACTGATCTTATTTAATTCCGAAGTAAATAAAGATCACATGGCGTCTAAGGGTCCTGAAACGGGTGATCACCTATAAGGCAGGTGCCAGTTGTTTTAATAGCAGATGAGGATGACAGCATCGGGTGTTACTTGATACGTAAATGTCTTAAGCTTATTTGCCTTCATTCAGCCAAGAATAACCCTGGACACCACACGGGCTGGACAAAACGAAATGACAGGTGGAGAAGCCTTGTTGATCTGCAGTTCGAAGTAGTGCTTATAACCTATCTGGTAGACCCCATTGGTGGACCATCTGCGCCATCTGTGAGTGCGTTTGTTTGTTTTGCCGGACCCAGCTGGTGTCCAGGCTTATGGTTTGCTGAATAACGGAAAAGTATGCCAAAAAATCTATGCATAAACTAACCCTCTAACGCCGTCATCTCACTCTGCTATATATTTGTATCGAAAATATGCAGTATAAGTTTTCCTATGTTTTGTCAGAGAAGATGGTATTATACACCTGATATACTGCAGGTATTTTCATCATCATATTCGTTTGGGAATTAAAGATAAACCTTGAGCTACGGTAAAAAAAATACTCGACGTAACAGTTTTTTTGTAAACCGCACCGAATAAGTACTTTGCATTCAACAGCATTATAATATCTACTTTTGATTGACAATCTAAAGTGTGCAGTTTTGATTTTTTTTCTCTACACTGGAGGCATTTAGTTGACACTCAATAGACCATTTTTTAGACAAAAAGAGGGAACGTACCGTTATGGCGATAAGAGCAGCTGCGATACTACCAAGGCCAAGACTTCCGAATCCTGCAGACACTGCATTGTTTGCCCTGCCAGCATACACGGCAGCAATAATGAACGCGGTGAAGACGGACAAGACCATCAAGCCCAGAGCAACTGCCTCCTATAACAAGATACCACGCAGTGCGGGTGGTTAAGCAAGTTTACTCGACTGACTACGCATTTTACCTTTATTTCGGTGCAGATAAATATTACCAAAATGAGCAAATTTTACAATGACCGCCATCATGTGTTCTCCAGTTTGACAACGTTACCCGGATGTCCGGTTTTATGGCAGAAATTAACGGTTATGTATAATTTTAAATTCGAAATTAAACATTTAACCGCACATCACTCACGTGTATCTGTAAGGGGGACTGTTATAAAAGAGAACATGAGTGGAAACTCTAATTATTCGTAGGCATCTTTGAGACTTTTACTAGAATTCTGCTCCAAGTTGTCACTCATCGCATCTTATATTTTACTCATCTATAGTTGATGGGTTTCAAAGAAATGTCTTAAGTTTTCAATCTAATTTACCGTTGCAATTATATATATTAATTTAGTCTGGCAGATTTAGTTAATTTAGTTGACCCAATTGTGAAAAAACTCGCGGCATTCGGTGGCATTCGAACCCGCATAGGAGTGTGGCCTTTTAGCCAAGCCAACGCTCTACCCACTTGAGCTACAAATGTCGCGCTTCACACCATGAGTTTAATCACACTTGGATCGATATTACCCGCCCAATTTCGGCATGAACATGGAATCCACCAATGCGGGGCAGCAAGTTGTCTGCCCAAGCAGGATTGCCTTAGCAATTATCTAGAATCCACCAGAATGACTACTAGGCTGACTTAATTATTAAGTTGGTTTGGCAGAGTTGGGCCAAAAATGAAAAAAGAGACTGGAATCCTCATTTTTGGCTTCTAGTCTCTCGTCATCCAATAATAACTTAGAACGTGTGCGAATGCGCGCCTTTTGGGTAGCAAAGTGTAACTCTGTACCACTGCACATCAAACCTATTGTGCTTTGTCTGTTAAGATGAGGAAAATATTGAAATATTGAGGGTCTCTTATTTACTCAGGGAAAGTGTCCCTTAATTACACTTAAGAATAGGTATCAATTTGCTGGATCTTTTATACGATGACTCAGTTAAAGCAGCCTTAATAATTATACTGCAGAAAACATGCTTCTAGTTCATCTATGGAATATTCTACATACCGATTATTGTGCCTAATTTAGAACAATGCTTAGTATTTGTCAGAAATGATCGCTAAACATATATTAAACTAGTACTTATATGCGTCCGCTGCTCGAATAAAGTTCCTGCTTAGGGCTCAATACAAAAAGGTGTCAAGAAAAATGACTTTGATAAAAACAACATAAAAGCTAAAAGACTGTCTTACAAAGATGCTCATGCCTTGATTTCCACCGACCTCGAATATGTGCAGGAGAAGCAGAAGTAGACATATAACCCAGACGTAAATCGAGGCAAAGAGCAGATAGCCGCCTATATCTGATGCAACATTCACAGTAGTCACAATGACAATCATCGTGACTAAGCCAAGTATGGCTCCAACAATTTTCATAATGCCGGATATGGTGGTGGCATATCCTCCGTTGACCATTTTACAATCTGGTGGATTAAAAGCTGCACTAAACCCTTTCTCCCGTGTTGTTTCTATTTATATGCTGTCAAGATCTGGTGAAAAACTAGTGCGGTCTGCCCATCCAATCACATGCACCCGCCATCTTCAAAAACAACGAGGAATGGAGCGATAGGCATAGGAGGCCGAATGTCGCTGCTGGGTTTTGGTATTGGGTGAGCATACAAACAAAATCAAAAGCGCCAAATTTATAAGAACGAAACTGCAAAAATTTACAGACAAACAAAATGTTCGACAGATCTTCAAGCACTTTCGTAAAATTACTTCAATCGAAAAGCAGAAACACCATAAAGTAAATTTAAAGATGTTAAAATAGTGAAAATAAATAGTAAAATATATGTCCATTCACGTAAATTGAAGGAAATCAGACCGATATTTGCTGAAATACGATGCTGACCTTTATGAAGGAAATTTCGCTTGTTATTAATATGATATAACTAAGAATTACAGCTTTGTGCACTGTGCTATAAAATAACACCAAATGACATTTATTTAATAAACCAATTGTGAAAACGAAATATCTGCTTTTGAGTGAACGAAAATCGGGCGAAGGAAACCAGGGAGATTGGTATTGCTTTACAGAAACAACCAAGAATTAAGTTTTCAATATTTTCAATTGTAAAGTTTGGAGGCTATTTGGGTCAGAAAACGCAGGAAAACACTCGTTCGACCGTATTGTTAATTACAACACCAGTGTGTGAAAGAGTAACCAACATAAGCAGATCTTACAGTGTCTATGAACGTACTAAAAACTTTTTTAAACTTAAAACACATGAAAGGATACTTTTTTTGCAATCTAGTTTCCAGTACTGTTAATTTTGAAACGGGAAGGACAGATGGGCACTCATCCCAACATCGTTGTAGAAATTCATTGAATTTTTTCTTTTGCCGATTTAAAGGCCAATTAAGAGAAAAGGTAAATGCTTCAAAATATTGCGAAACGTAAATTATATTATGCCAAACAGAAATAATTTGATTCATTGCCAGGAACATCAAAAACCTGCTTAATGTTCCCCTTTTCACGATAACGTTAACGTGGATAAATTTAAATTACTCAGGTATGCATCAGTTGCATAAATCATTAAAATTTGTTTTTAAGGGGTAATTTATTAGATAAATGTGATAATATATTTTAGGAATATTAAAGAAGAAAATTTTATGTGGACATTCCATCTTCTCGGAAAATATTTTTTATGCTTGATTGTGTCTTAAAGTAATGAACAAACGTCCATCATGGTAAGGCCCAAATATAGCAATAAAGGCACAGATAATTATAAAGTGTCCATTGAAGTTTTAAGTTGTCAAAAGCAGTATTTATAAATATCCAAAAATAGTTTACACATGAATTAACGTGCAAATTGTACTTACATGAATTGATCTTAGATACAGCGACCTTTCCTTTATCAAAATGTGAGGCTATTCTAAAGAAGGTGGATATCTGAATAAATATACTTACATTATTGTTTTTGAACATATTTTATGTAAAACATATGCACGCTTTATGTTACTCACGTATATGCTAAAATATGTTGTCTTATCGAAATCAATTCCTCGAGGAACAGAAAGCTTTCCATTTATAATGACTTCCTAATATACGATTAAGAAGACCATACAAGTCATATTCATCAATTTTTCATAAAAAGACTACAACGTTGTCCACATACACACGGAACTTGCATAAATGTTGAGGCGTATAATTTTATTTATTTTCCTTGCAGGTACGTTATGCCGTTTATAGTTTGGACGCCCAGAATTCAGATATGGCTAGGACCTTTTCGGGAATCCATTAAGGTTTTCTAACCAAAAACTGCTAATCGATGAGAAGCGAATCCTGAAATTACTTAAGTATTTGCAGAGTATGACGCAGGAGAACTAGTTTTAAAGACCGACTCAAATGATATTGTTTGTAGACTTGTAGACTTCCAGCTTTTAGGCAGCCTTTTCACGTAGGAATTGTGCCAAAGATTTAATCTGAAGGTACAACTGCGGAGACAATGGATACACCCAGTCCCGCCTGCTCGTGACAATCGCTACCGCTGGCTATTTTCTGAGGCGCTGCGAAATTCCCCCTCGCTGTCTTCCTAGAGCACCCAGTTGGTCTCAACTCTTACCTCGTGATAGTTCAAAGCTATCCAATGTGCGGCTATTATCTGATTGGCTACCGGTAAAAAAACCAAATGGGTAGATGTGAATTACTACCAAGAACGAATCCAATAACAAAATGGTGGAGGAAACTGCGAGTATAGCATGCTCTTCTAAAGCTCTTTCTCACAAATAATTACTGTCCACACTTCTCAGTCTTCTGAGAATTCTAATTTTGACTTAATTTTGACTTCGCAACCATTTGAACGTAGAAATATGCTGTGTAACTAGTCTGAGCCTTTTGTCAAGTGGTGGACTGCGCGAATGAAAAGTGAAATTCAAATATGTACAAATTGCAATGATCGAGTTGGACCTCGCATATGCCATCGGCGGTCGTAGTGTTCTAAAGCCAGAGTGATCGGCCTGACCCTTTCCTAAAAAATTCCTGTCCGTCCTACCAAGTACCAATAACTGACCAATGGTTGAGCGGGCTGGAATTAAAGCTGCAAAATAGTTTGCGATACATTTCATGTAAAGACCAAAACCTCTGAACAAGAAATTGCTAGTAATTTCATAAAAGTCCCTTTCTGCCTTTTAAACCAATGCTTTGACGTGTATCACTGGCTTGTGTCTATATCCAGAGGTCTCGAGGTGATGGTTACATTTAGCATCGATGGGTCAACGCAAATCAGATTCTACATCAGCCACAACGCGCGAAGTTTCAGGACGTCATCCCCACCTCACGCTACGAAAACCCTCCTGCTTGGTGCGTGATAGCATAATCAAATCATGAAGACATGGAGGGCCTTCTTCGCAAGATGTCACCAAGGTAACTTGCCAACCCACGTGCACCATAAACGTATTGCAGAATCGGAAAGTGGTGAAGGATGTGAAACGTTCGGAGACAACATATTTATCCTCTTAATTTGTAGTAGTACAAGCCAAGACTTCAACTGCGTCCTGTTGGCATCATAGCGAGTCAATCAATTACAGTGAAACATACATCCTGTGAGCACAATCTCCATTGTCAAGCTCTCGGCAGAAGTAGTTTAAGTAGTGCACTTCATATATCCCTAGTCCCAGCATTATGTCTTAAGAAAACGGTGTTTTAAGGGGTACTATGGATGGGGAATTAGGATAGGCAGTGGAATATACTTTAATAACTGCTATATGCACTTTTATTTTATTGTATTGAGAAATTCGATTGATTTATATCTCTAGAATTTCCTTATCTTTATTATCATTTAGCATATTGCGGAAAAACATGATTATCAAAATGCAGGTTTCTTCAACTTCCTGAAAAAAATAGAAATGGTGATATGCAGGTTGCCTACTTCAACCTACCCGAGATCTTTTAGTGGACCTTAATGCCATCGTTAAACTCGTCACTGCGGTAACCGTGATGGCCGACCCCTGGCCTGTCTATCGCTCAAGAACCAGGGCCATCTACTGACATGCGTGGTTTAATCTCGCGCAAGGGAACCAATCACAGGCCCACACACACAAGATCTCATGTTCGTGGCCGTGGCCGGTGACACTTGGGATTCCGCCTAGACGTGACGCGGTTGGCGACGCCGCCCTGAGCCATGGGCCTCGTGGCCGGACGCCCTGCAAGACCTATTGACAACTTCCCCCCATAACCCTTCTGTAAACAATACACTGTTCTGTCTTTCTGCCTTCCCAAAACCTCTTTCATATCCTAAGGAACCGGGCCTGGAACATTGTAGGCGTTAAGGTTAACCATCTTAACCCGAACTCCTATAAGCTTATTTGCCGTTCTGGAATTAGATAAACATAGTCCACAGTGCAAAGCGCCCCGCACACCTTAATTTTAAATGCGGAAAACTTTAGAGGAGGTTCACCACCTAAACTAACTTTAACGAACTCTCCCATGTAGCGATGTGAGCAAGTCAGGTATCGGCTGCCGAGATGAGGATCAATCGTCTGGCACTGATTAGGTCTGTGTCTCAAAATGCTACCATACGCACATCATAAGGAAATTGAATTTGGATGCGCAAACCCTTCGTAGCCAGTTGTATAAGTGGCCTCAGACAGAATGATCTGCATTCAACAGTAAATTCGAGACGTCAATCTAGCCGTTCGCCGCGCTGAACGATTAAATTACTCCATATGAGTCAAAGCATGACCCAATTAGAAGACAATTTTTGGCAATCCAATTTAAATTCATTAGCAGTGAAGTCAATCGCGCTTGTGGAAAAGACGCGCACAGACCACAGGGTTGGGAGGCCTACTCTCATCAGCAAATGCAGGCCTCCTTGCCACTATTGCATCCTTCCTGAAGCCACCAGCAGAAAGACGCCAGACAGGTTTTTCGCATGCTGCTTTAACCAAAAATATCTGCCAAGAAATGCCGATTCACTTTAATCAGTCAAATAAAGGAGAATACCTCATCAAGCTGCTCGACTCATGGTTCACGGCCGGTCCAAAGTCTAGTAATGAGTGCAGTAACTTTCAGATCTCAAAACTGGTGCTAAATGATAGACAGATAGACAGAGAACTATATTTTGAAGAAAATATCAAAATTTTCAGCAACAAATGGCTCCATTCACGGAAAGCAAAAAATAAGGTCAATTATGGGGTCCAAAAATCTCAAAGGTAAACGGTCAAAGATCACAAAATACTCAAAGTAAGAAATCGACACGGTTACCACATCAGTTATGGAGACAGGTCGACCTTCAGCTTCTCAATTGCCCTTTCTTCACACGTGAGGAATCGTGCTAAGAATGGGAGTACCGAGTTCTGGTAGACCGATGTACGGCAGGACATATGATGGAAGCTTCGGCGCATAGTACGAGAATACTTCGCAGTCATTAGTTCAGAGTGGAGAGGGTGAACGACCTCACTAAGAATACGGTCAACGAAACTCTTGACCGATTTGAAATATCACTGAATTATATGGTCGGCTAAAAAAGCATAGGAATAACTAACAGCTGAAGAGAGCATGTGGATAATACGTTTAATAATAAGCAAGTCTTTCTTAATTTATGCTAAAAAGGTAACTGGAGAGCAGTAAAGAATGAGAGGGAGGATGCAGGCATCCATAAAGCGCCGGATGAGGGCTTATGGGGTGCGATGAGAACGCAAGCAGTGGATATAATATAACAGTTTGCGGATTTTAAAATAAAAAGGTAAGAAAACAAAAATCAAGCACTTGGGGGGCACGGAGACGAAACCATGTTCTAACACTTGTCCACCTGGGCACCATCTCGTTTTCAGCGAAAGTAGGTGCGCTCATTTTGACTCAGGGCTATTTTCAACACCAAATCTACTGATAAAATACGTTGTTCAATATAGGGTGCAACGTCAACAGTGTGAAAACTATACCCTCTTGTAACGAAATTTTTAAACGTAAATTCGTACCGTATTCATTGGCCCGCAATATCTTAATGAGTATAAGTTGGCTAGACTGCGAAGCGAGCGTTCTCCAAACTACGAATAAATCGTCTATTGCATGACTATGAAATGATAATAAATCAGAGTACGTCTTCATGTGTAAATTTAGCAACTGAAATTCCTGACGTGAAATGATACATTTGCCAAGGTTTAAGTTCAGTCATACAAAGGATTTCATCAGGGTGCCAGCGAGGGACATGCTCCTTGTCACCCCTTCGAAGTCTCATAACTAAGCACGCGATACAATTGACTGTAAGGTCTTAAAGCCTCAAAAACATCAATTATTTGCTTTGCACATTGCTTCCGGAAATGAAATAAATTATAAACTTGTCGTTCCACGCGTTCCATGCATGATCTGATCCCTATAGGAGAAATAATTTACTCTGTATTTATGAATCTACAAACGGAGCATCAGAACAAGCGTCTGTTTCCCCGTTCTAAGGGGAAGGATTAATTCAATGAATATGTAGTATCCCAAGTCAATAACGTTACAACTCTTGGGTCTTTCAGAACTCGAAGGAGTATTACAATAAACCGTAACTCCCAGGGGTGAAGTGTGTAGACTCGACCACGCCCACGCCTCAGCTAAAAATGTGCGCTAGGAGCTGATATGCGGAGCGACCGACTGACACAGTTTAGGCTACTGTATCGGCGTGTCGACACACCTGCAACTCGGGGCAGTAGTTGTCCCATGCGCAATCCCTACGCAGTCAGGTGTGTTTGGAGACTCAATGGTGTGACCTGCACTCGACGGTAAATCCAAGACGTCAAGTCTAAAGGTGAAAGCTTAACTTACTCCGTGTGTGTGGGTGTGCGTGGGTGTGGGGTGTTGGCCCAGGCCTCATGCAGGGCTGCTCTCACACTTCGGAGACCAAATGTCTGCATGCATATGCAATGCCAGTTCTCAGTCAACCACGGTCCTCGCGGCCTGGTAGGCACTGGCAGTTCCTCTCGTTTCTGACTCTCTGTTGGTGACTACACTTGCGCTCCCACTGGGTTTCAGGCCCCACCTCAGGTGTCCGAGCACCTAGGCGGTCACTATGCCGTGGGGAAGAGAGTGAGGTCGACCCTCGGCGCGTTTCTCTCCGCACTAAAATAAATCTGAATGCGTCTGAATCTATCACGGTGCGCTTAAAGCCGTGGCTTGGAGGGTTTGCCAACTGACGGGAAAACTCGGGCCCCCTACGTTGCTGCTCTTCCTGTACGCGTGTGTTTGGGTGGGCGTATGGGAGAAGAGGGAGGACTGAGTCAGGCTGCAATGGCTCCCTCTGAATGTGGTCTTAATGGCGCTTACATGCAGTCGGGAGTATACCTAGCGAGATGGCTGTGTCAAGTGTGCGCGTGTTGAGTGATTACCGCGCCAGCCACCTACACCCTCCCTCATCCCCGGTCTTATTGACGTTGTCTTTACACCGGAAACGGAGGTGGGAGCGGCGAGTGAGTTGGTAGATGCTGTGCGAGTCTGCCTAAACTCCTGTTTTCTCTCGTGCTAGTTCTTTGCGTTGGTCCTGCTTACTGAAGCCTTCGTGTTGCTTGTCCAGCTCGCCTCAGTGTCTGTTGTGGCTTGCTTCAGCGTCTGTTGCTGCTGTTGGAGCACGCGATGCCCATCTTCGAAATCGTCGGGGGGATTGTCGTTTGTGAGTTGGCGTGTCAAAACATGACTTATTGACTGGACACTCATTGGCAAGCCTAGGTAAACAGCGTGAGCTCTGAATACAATCGCGGTTTCGGAGAAGAGAAGCATTAACTACACTGTGCGGAGGGATAACTTATGCAGACTTATAAATCGGTTGTGCACGTTTAAATTGTTTTTTTTTAAATGTTGTGATGTCGAGAACCAGCTAGCGAGAAACTAGCTCTGTGAGTTAGCTAAAATCAATTTTCTTGAGCTGAATTCGTTCTTTTTTTCAGAAAATAAATGCACGTCCACATACTTGGCTTTATTTGATATCACAGTATTTGTGTTACATGTTGTGGTTCTATGTATCTTTCCGTAAAATAATCGAAACGACTTCAAGATGGCATGGGGCCTCATTGAATAGAGGAACACATATAGGGGATATACGTTTGTAAACGACTGTACAAAGTCTCCTGTTAGCCAACAAGTGATGTCAATTAATGAACACGACGTATCAAGTTTAAAGAGCAAAAGGGTGTCCTCATAAACCAAGCTGTGCTTTCTGTACTACGGCATAGCAATTTTCCTTTTCTGGTCTTTATGTAAGACGCAGATAATTAACTACGCCTGTAGCCTGCCCTTGCTGAGACCGCCCCAACAGCAGTTCACCGCGCTGTGTTGTTGAAAACATGACTTCTTTATCAGACAGTCCCCAGACAGTGGTTGTCAAGGCAACCGTTGTCAGGATAGGGTGAGCTACCTTGTTTTCAAATCTCTAAGCCGGTGTGCATTTTTAAATTACATCTAAGTTTCTCGTTTTAAGTCACTGGCTGAGACATTCAGCCGCTTTATCGATCTTTCCAGTTGGGAGAATTTAAATAAAGGAAAAGTCGTGTGTGGCTCTTGGAAGTTTGGTGCGGTAACGAAGGTTTAAGTGCAGTCAGTCACTTCTGAGCTACTAACCGGATACACTGCAGCGTGAAACTATTATGACCCGCGCCTGGTACTAGTAATAAGCTCGAACGGTCCCAAGTGCGTAAGAGAGACATAGAGAAGACCAGTCGGCCAGAGAGAGTCTACTCAGACAAGATTACGGTACAGCGCGTCAATACAAGTCCGTGTCAGACAGCGGTAAAGTACTTTTAAGGGGGGGGGCAAAGACATTGGCCGAAAAAAGAACCAATTAGAATTGGGTAGACAAGACTGGCATCAGCGATGCTCTGCCGAGGCCTGTCCGTGTGTTGATTCATCGTGGGACGCGCGGCGTCCAAACACGACCCCTTTAAAATCTGTCAGTGCAGCTTATGCCGTGGATCGACCTATGTGCGCTGCGGCCGTTGGCGAGCATGGTTAGTCCGGCGTGTTATGGGCGGTTTCAGTTCTAACGGTATGAGGCCAGAAACTGATTCCGAGAGCGGTACCTCCAAAGAGGCTGCAGAAGTCAGTTCGGGGAGTGATCGGTCTGCTGGAATAGCAAAGGTGTCCAGCAGGATGTCGAGAAGCTTCAAAACGTCTGATGTAGGCCTTGTTGGATTGCTGCACTGTAGCCGTCTGAGCTGATTGTGGTGACGAGCCCAGGTGTCATCACCGACAGAGACGTCAAACAGCATGCTACCTCTTCGCGCTGTTATCGTCCCCTCAATCCAGTTTGGAAATCCTGCTTGGCAGCCACGAACAAAGACCATTTTCCGACGGAGAGCTTGGCAGGAGAGACAGATGGAAGTGGCTGTGGGTATGGCAGATTAGTAGGCAGCAGCGCATGAAACTTCGTTTGAAGTTTCCGGCCAATTAACGATGCGGCGGTGGAAACACCACCAGGCGAGCAATGCGTATGAAGACTTTACTAGTATCAAGTTATCAAATCGATTGTACAGTCCATATAATTTTGAAGACAGTTAACATACCAACATTTGTATGAGTCGTCGCGGAACAGCGTTGAACAGTTTTCTCAAAATCATGATTGATATTAGTGCCACTCTGCTCTGCTTTTGTTATTGTAGAACTGAACCTAGAAGTAACCAAACATACTAAAATATGTTCCGGTTTCAATATAAAAGTAAGCTCTCTCATTTATAACATAAAATGTAATAAAATTGCCACAATTGCCCATTTTGATCGTCACTTAACCTTATAAAATACAGTATGCAGAGATCCGACGCCAAAATATATAACTTAATATCACTTTTAAGAGGTAACTTGTTAATGTTTTTTTGAATCAATCCTACACATATTCATTCGCGACTATTGTTATGAACCTTCATTTTTCTCGGCAAAGATTTGACATGTTTAGGTGGTGCTAAAACCATGATATACACATACAGCTGCATAGGAAAGAATGTGTAAAAGCTCGTTATTTATGTAAATGCTTTTAAAATATCGCTTATTTTGAAGGTTTTGGTAAGCACCTATAGTATAATCATTATTTATGGTCAATCGACTGAAGCCAGTGAAAATCATAAAGTCTTATTTAGAATTTCAAGGAAAATCTGCACCTATTCGTAATTGAAATCCCAAAATAATTACAAAGGAATATGGCGGAAGGAAAATATATTAGTCTAGAAAAAATGGTACGTTTACAATTGCACCTGATAAGTCCACTTGATTTTTTGTCACAAGCTGGCGTCTCTGCAGGTGAGCTTAAGTAATAGATTGCTCCTGTAATCTCCAAATAGATAAAATCGATAGAAAATGTGATTGCTTTGTTCCAACGAAGCTCAAACAATGGATAAACTAAAGAAAAACCTAGCCATATTCCTGTTGGAATACATACTCAAACTTTTGGCTGTTCGTTTGCAACTATATATTACACTGCACATAATTTGGAAGCATGTGTATCCCAAAATTTTACAAAAGGATTATTTTCCAACGCAATGTTACTTGTGCTCTTTTATAAATTCAGTGGTTTTGTATGAACATGCTTCGCCTATATGTAATAGGTTAGTTTACTTAGTAGGCGCGATTTCCAATTTGTTTGGAATTTTCCACGTTGCTAAAAAAACTTATAGTTCTATAAAAATGTATATTCCTTCATAGATCACAATATGGCCGATCATCACGTTATTGCTGCAAAAAAATTGGGAGGCCGCAGCTTGGGCTGCCTTTGGGTAAAGCGAGTAACTTGTAAAAATCCTTTTATTTAATGAGTTAGGTGATTACTTCGGAACTTATCCGTATATAATGGACAGAAATGTCCATGCTTGTATACTTAGAACATTATATTTTTAGTGCTTTGCAAACAAGCCTGTCAAAATGCAACATCCTTCAGCATTTGAAGGCGACTGCGATAAAGAGTATCCATATTCAGAAACAAAGGCTTGCATGGTACCAGTAGGACTGTACACTGCAAGGTGTTTTGGTACACAGAGTTAGCTTAGTGTCTGCTTCCTGCCACCAGAACTAATTTAAGCGAACTCAAACGTAAATAAGGTGTTGTGTGTTGTGGTTAGCGAATCATTCACATTTTGTATCATCAGTATGTGCAGTTATAAGAGCGAGTTGTTATAGTTTGACGAGCACACATTTTTTTTTGCAATGATTTTTCTTTTCATCACTACAAAGCTCTCCACAAGGAAGAGGTCACGTCGTATTTCTCGGGTCTAGCCATTGATGACTCTGCCAACACTAAGTTTCTTATGCTAACACCCTTAGATATAATGTCGAAATGATCGCCGGTTTCTTGGGCTGGATAAGTTAAGCCACATTAATCTCTTGTCGATGTCCCCACTCTGCACAAGCAGTCGCTTGCCGCGATTAACTACACTTGCCAAAAGTGTCTGGTAAACTAGCCATGTTCAGGCTCACATGCCGTAAGTTGACCTTTCAGTGTGACTAGCCGCTAGATGGACGTTTGGGCTTTATCACTGAGTGCAGGTCATCTCCCTTAGGCTGGTAATACAACTGACTGCGTGGAAACGGCGTAAGGGACACGCAATGCACCAGGTTGGCGGTGTGGTGATATCCCGAGACCCGAGTCTAACCTCGGTCAGTCTGTTGATCAGCATCTCGTCAGTAGATACCTGAGTAGCTTACACTGTTTGCTATTGCGTGGTTGAGGTCGACTCTGTGGACTTTATCCCCAAAATGTACGCCTCCTTGCAAAAATATGTCGCTATGAAGCGCTTACAGTCAGGGCTTGAGATGCTTGGACGACCAAGATAGCCAGCAGCTAGGCTAACAGATGATCCTCCTTTCCTGGATAACCCACCTTCCCACCCACCCTTAGATAAAATATCGATATTGTCACTGGTTTATTGGTCTGGGTAAGTAAGGCCTCCTGAATCTGTAGTCGATGCTTTTGTTCTCCACTGCACTCTCCTGTCGTGATTGACCCCGCTGCTTATGTCTTCAACTAGGCTTGCATAAAATGTCTGGTAAGAAAGCCCTTTTCAGGCTCACACAGAGAAAGTTGACTCTTCAGCGCGACTAACCACTGAATTGGCGTCCAGGCTTTATCATTGACAGTAGGTCATCTCCCGAAGGCTGCTAATATCACTGACTGTATAAAGAACGGCGTATGGGACAAACACTACGCCGGGTTGGAGGTGTGGGGACCCGTCGAGACATAGACCTAAGCTGTGTCAGTCAGTTGGTCTAAATCGTAACAGAGGATTGCTGCCTGTCTCACTCTGTTAGCTGATGAGTGCGCGAGGTCAACTCTGTGGACTGTATCCCAAGAATGTATGCCTCCCTGCAAAAATGTGTCGCGTTCTGAAACCACCACAAAACATTTATAGTCTGGACTTGTGATGCTGCAAATTTGTTAAGTTGTTCCCTCACAATGGGGAATGGAAGTCAGTGTCTGCTATTCCTATGGTACATCCGTAAATATAGAGTTTGAGCCAAGCACCTTTCGATTTAGTGCTTCATGTTCCCCTTATTCCGTGTCACGTCATTTATGGGGCGCGTGGGATGACAAGCTACTAATTTCCTTCATTTATGAAGAATTTCCCAAACAGACCATTCGTGTCTATATGGCTTTTCAACTTTCCAGTCTCTGATATCATGTGCTTAGTTATAGGAGTTATAACAGACGGTACATAATGATCCCTTATACACTTCCCCATTTGCCCACTATAAGGAGAAAAACATTATTTTTATGATTAAATTTGGGCAGGCGTCTTTTTGGTTGTGGCAGAATAAAAATCCATGTTTCCAGATTTGACGACAACGATTCGAGCTCGAATCGAGCACGATTAGGGTTAGGGTAAGGGTTAGGGTAAGAGTAAGTGTTAGGGTTAGGGGGTTATGATTAGGGTTAAAGTAAGGGTTAGAGGTTAGGATTAGGGTGAAAGTTAGGGTAAGGGTTATGGTGAGGGTTAAGGTTAGGGTTAGTGTTAGGTTCAGTGTGGGATAGTGATATCGTATGTAAACAGCCCGATGTTTCTCTTTAATATGACAAAAGTTCTTCAAAACGCCCATGATTATTTGGTTTTGGTCAAAGTAATTTTTCGGAATAAAACACCACCTTTCCAGGTTTGTCGACAGCGATTCGAGCTCGATTCGAGGTCAATTCGAGCTAGATTTGTTTTTCACGCCTTTTTTCGATTTACGCGCCAAATGCCGTCGACATATAGCGACCGCATTTAATTATTTCAACAAAATTTAACGATTTTTTTACTTTTTTTCACAAAATCCTTTTTTGGTAAATCAGTTTTACAAACTCATAAAAGCCCCCTTCTCACGGTTACCCTATGACAAAAACCTACGGCTTGTTGTATCCAAGATCCCTACCAAGGAAACCCCTGCCTAAATTTGTTGTGAAGCAGAGCACTGGGTCGACATAACCGCACTTGCTTTCATTGGCAAAGAGTTGGAGGCAATGGCCTATGAAAAACAAATGCCTTGTTCTGGAAACCGGATTTATTTAGGTTTCTCTATCAACCGACAGATAAACCGTACCCTCAGGCTACCGAGATCCATGACTGGCCCAGGTGATCGGCGGTCGAACATGTTTTCACCTTCGTGCTCCTCGATGGCTTGATTGTTGTGGTCAAACTAAGTTGTAGCACAAAATATGGCATTTGGAGGTTAGTGCACACGTTAGTAGACAGTGAGCCAGCAGTGAACCAGGAGTAAAACAACTTAGCGAAGTATTCACTTTAATTTTTGGCACAAGATGGTGTGCGAAAAACCTGTTTGGATTTATATTGGTGGCATTGAGGCGGTGGCTTTAGAGAAGACATAGTACGGATGCATGCGCGCGTGTGTGTTCGACCATCGATATTGATGAAGTCCACCAAGTGCACCCACAGGCTAGTACAGAAGGTGACAGTCTGAAAGATTAGGTTTAAAGTGAAAGAGGGCGTAGTTAGCGGCTCCGCATTCATCACCTTCTCCCACAGTCTCGAAGACTAAACGGTGTCCGGCATAGGCTGCTTTCTCTAATGCAAACCGAAACGCCGCCTCACTTAGTATTAAGTTAGAGTAGACTTTGCGCGGGTACTGCTGCACTCTCTATCCTCACTCACTCATAGTATGCGTGAAGGCAGGCCCAAGGAGGCCGAGACTGATACGGATACTACTGTTTCTACTTCTACTGAGTATCAATGTAGCCGAGTCTTAGTAATATCAGTACTATTTCTGACGCTTAATCTGTTTTTCACAAATGGCGTTGGCTTGAAGTTAATACTGGGGCTAATACTCCTTGATCTCAAGAAGGAGTGCGGATCTGGGTTTAAACTTTTTTGAATAAGTACATGCTTACGGATGTACAATAGGAATGGCAGACACTGAGATCCCATCCCTGTTCTGAGCGAGTGGGTTAACTCAATGAATTGGCGGAATTCCAAGACAGGACGTCTACGTGGCTTTTAAAGTGCATCAGGTTGTAACAGTGAGATCGAGTGTCAAACTCGCCCAACTCGTCTATATTTCAGCGTGTCGCCACACCTCCAACCTGAGGCAGTGGTTATCCCAAGCGCCAAGCATGAAGTGTTCACGACAGTTAAGTCTATGCATCAATTCTAGGTTCCTCGGTTACCTTAGAAACGGCTTCGTGGAAATAAATAGCTTCGTTGAATACAGATACAAGTGCAATGCATATGCAAATCACAGCCGATACTAATGCATGCAACTCAAGACGCCTGTGAATTGAAAACACACCATATATTTAGCACAGTCTGACGCTGAAAGCTTAATAGTAGGTGCTCTTGAAATCTGAAGGGATAATTAGCCAAAAGGAAATTTTCCCCATCCTAAATTGCAACAAAATCAGAGTTATAAACCTCATAAGAAGGAGAATCGATAGCTTGGACATTATTTTTATTCGCCTGACGTTTCGACATCCGTCGCGGATTATTCATCAGAGTCATGAATCGGAAACGGTAGCAGAAACGGGTAATGCATGCACATAAGTTTGCAGTAGTTATAGGATACTGTTATTACACCAAACATACAGCGACAATTAACGTTGATTTTCTTCTTGTGGGTGAGTAGTTTGTTGGACGGCACGTGGAGTCTAACGTGTTAACTTTCATCACAGGCGCTGGGCTCGGGCGTGATGATTGTTCGTCCATCTGGCTCTCCGTTGTTGGCGTACGATGAGGCGGTGGCCAACCCTCAAGTGGCGACTTGCTTTTACCAAATCGAATCTCAGCATTGAATATGGATTGGGCAAAGCGTTGCACTTGTTTATGGATTGAGGGCCCATGAACCATGATTGAAGTAATTCACGGTTCACCCGATAGTCATCTCTTGCGAGAATTTTGGTCTCATCAACGTTGAACCTGTGGCCGGGTCTCGTCGAATTAGCCGCAACTTAAGAATTGGCATCATTTCGCCGCACTACTGCTGCGTGTTCAGCAATTCGCCTCTTGAGAAGGTCGACATAGTTGATTTGACCGTAACTGCACCATTTGCATTGTTTGATGCCTTATGGATGCATCCGGCCTGTGTGCGACTCCAGCTCCAAGTAGTGTCAATAGAGATGTTAAACCTTACACTTCGGACCTCACCGTTCCTCACTTTATTTGGCCTTGAAACAAGAGAGTTGAGAGATCAATCTACTATACGTGCACATAAGAATCGCAGAAATTTTCGAATTAGCGTCTTAAATTCGTCTTTTATGTGAAAACAGAGGAAATCTTGCGCACTCAGCGAGTTGAACTTTGCACAATCGGTTGTCCAACTGTTCCGTTGTCCGTCTTCTGCTAAACGTGGTCATGAAGTCCCCTCATTGCTAAATGAATATGAGACCTTTGTGCTGAGTGAGTTTGACAAGGCTGAATAGTTAAATGTATGCTTTGGCAAGCATCTTATGGCAGAATCTAAACCGGTACCGTCGTTTCAGCCATAACTAGTCAATACTATCAGTACCACTGATTTCTCCCTGGAGCAAATTCGTAAGCAGATTATTCGTCTGAAAAACTCGCACTCCTCGGGAACTGACGGTATTCCAAACTCATTTATCAAGGGAGAGTTGAGCTTCAGCCGATTGCTTAGTCATACCTTCTCAGTTTATATTCTAAACGGTTTCTTTCCTGACCCATTAAAGGCATATACTATTCTTCCAGACCATAAGTCAATGTCTCCTTTGAAATGTAAAGAATTATCGGTGCATTCACAAAACGCCAGCTCTAGCAAACCTTATGGGAAACCTTATTATTAATCAAATAGTTGACTTTTGTGTAGATAATGAACTAGTAAACACCTCACAGCATGGATTTCTACCTCGAAGATCATGCGAAACTGGCCACTTGGCATTTCTTAACCTGGTACTTTACTTCGTAATGAACAGCAATCAGTCATCGTGACTTACTTTGAACTAAGTTAAGATTTGACAAGCTGCCGCATATGCGCCTTTTAGTGCAGCTGGAAGCCCTAGGCATCAGGCCTCCCCTCCATGATTTCATTGCCTCCTACCTGTCTAACCGCAGCCAGAAGGTCTTAGTAGGCAAAAGCTATTCTATGCCTCAGCCGATCACGAGTGGCGTTTTACAAGGCACGGTTTTAGGTCCCCTCCTTTTCATTCTTTATATGAATGAAACTGCAACAGTACTAAATAACTCGGAAAATTTCATTTATGCTGACGACCTCAAGTACACTTACTCATTTCTAAGGACACGGCCAGTAGTTGCCTAGATAATGTCAATGCAGAATTTCGTTCCGTCTCACGTTGGAGCGGTACATGGCAGATAGAGTTTTCTGCGTGTTTTTCTGGACCCATTATCTTTCAAGAAAATCCACCGTTAGAACAATCTACTATAAAGGATTTGGGTCTCACTTACACGCATAAGCTTGCGTTCAGGTTTCATGCAGATCCAATCCCTGCCAAGGCCACACAAATATGTGGGTTTATATCGCATAACTTTTTCTTCCAGAAATAGAGTAAAAATTATACCGTATGTTTTTTCGCCTTATCCTAGATTACTGCTGTCCACTGTTCGGTCTTATGAACACAACCGACCGTAGTAAGATTGAAAAGGTTCAGCGAGTTTTCACTCGTAAAATATTTTATCTTTCTGGGTCTAGTATTTTTTATACAGGTAGATGTCAGTTAGCAAACATTAAATTTCTTTGGGTAAGGAGTTTCAAAGCTGGTACAGTAATTGCCGGTCATCAAGCCCACGGTTAATAGGGCCAGGCGCGAATTAGGTCCAGATCAGCTTGGGACGGAATTTTACATAGCAAACTCTGCCGTCTGAAAAGCCCAGTCGCCGGCTAAAAAGCCCACTTTGCCAACAGGGTAGAGTGAAGTTCCCATCTCTCTGCGTGCGCACCTGGTTACAGGCACCTACAGGCATCATAGTTCACAAAATTCGACGACTGCTGGTGCCTGAAGAAGGACATCAAAAAGCATTTGAGATTGAAGTTTCCTCCAAAACAACTGATACTATACCGCTTTTTTAAACGTGTTGTAAAACACTTTTTTGTTTTTTGTTATTACGTAAAACACAGACAAACACCATTCTTTTATTGTACATTGCCAAACACTCGCATAATACAGAACGTATGTAATGTATGGTGCCTATCCTGCTTTGGCTAATCAAAAATGAGAACATTCCGTTTAGTGCGCCCGCCGCTTATTAAGCCCAACTTGGTCTGGGCCCGAGGTAGACTTAATAACCGGTGACTACTGTATTAGATTTCTGTTTCGACTTAACAGTAGTTCTCATATTCTACAAATTAACGCTCTTATTCCGGTAAACCGACCTTACACCACTCGTTATTCCTCCATGCTAATTTCACCGCTACTTAGCTCCACATCTAACCGTTATCGCGTTTTAACCTCCAAATATTCTTTTATTTGGAGCAATCGGCCACTCAAAATTAGATTGTCTTTTACATCATAGAGTTTCAAAGGCAAATTTTGTAAGCATTTACATCTGGAGGAAATAAAATTGTTAGTTTCTGTTTCCTTCTCAAATACGCAGCTTTTAGATTTCGAAAAGGGTCCTCCTGGCATTTGAAGCACTTCATAGGATGGTAAAGTGGTAACTTAATATGTAAGCATTTTCCTCTGCAGAGACAAGCATCACTTCCAAATGCTGCAAACATTTCTCTGTCTTGCAACCTTGGCGGTGGTTTTTGAGGTCGATAATGATGGTTAACTCGTTGTCTTACGTGGTCGCCAACTTGTTGGTGGACTCTGGAGTCTGGTGGATCGCATCTCGGTGACGTTGCCATGACTAATACTGTCTTCTCCTGTTGTCCCGGATGCCCCCTTCGTAACTAACCGCTTTATTATTTTTCCCATTACAATGAGCGTCCTGAACCCTCGACAGCAGGATCCCATCTAACTGCATCATGTCACATCATGTCACCTATTAAAACAGTTTTTTCTCCTATATTCTTTTAGAAATCAGTGGCTCGCTGAACTCAGCCACCAATGTAGGAGTTTTTTACTGCCCAGACTATTATTTTATAAGAGGGCTCGTTGTAAATCAGATCTAACTTACCATCTTACCACGCTTAACATATTACTAATTCCTGTTGCCATACATTTATGGCAAAAGAAATTAGTTGCTCAAGCGCAGTTGTGATTAGCCATTTTTTTTCTTTTTTCTTTTCCCGATAGCACTAGGTTGGTAATGAAGGGGTCCCTCGGGCCTTAACTATACCATTTATTTATTTAAATTTATTCCTAAGACTACTTATCCATGTTTTACATCAATTATAACTCTCTTCCTTGACGCCCTTTCCTATCTCTCCAAACTAAATGAGATCCGGTAGTGCCACTTCGTGGTCATCCACGTTTTCAGATAGTATGGTTTCTGTCAAAGAGATAGCGTTGGGGAAAAGTCATATATGTGCAGTTACCGTTTATCCAACCTAGACAGTAGACTCTGTGTGTTGTCGTAGACACATTTAAGTGATATATTTTGGCATTTTTCGTTATGGTCCACTTTGAACCGGTCTGTAGCCCTTGTAGCAATCATCGACCATTTAACGACTAAACGTCGACTATTCCTAGTCGGTTCCGTCAACTAATATTCGTGTACTTTGGCCAAAAAAGTCGCATAGTAGTCGAATGCGCGTGTAGGGAGTGCGCTTCAACTGCACAAACCAATCGGATTTCAGATTGCGTCATTTGGTAAACTAATTAGTTCACAACATTGTGGACGTCTAGAAATAGCCACTCACAGTCGACTAATAGTCGACTAGTTGCTATTAGGGTAGTGTCCCGCGTAAGCGTTCATTCAAATTGTTTCTGGTCAGCAAAGACAGGGAATACGTTGCATTATCTAGTTATCACGGATCATCAAATTTTTCTTCCCATTTTGTCATCTCAGTCTCAGTTCTAGAATAACCTGTTGTCTACTTCCATTTAAAAAACGCCGCTTTCGATATGATTGATTCTGAATGGTCGTTCAATAATGAGTGTGAACTGCTCTTGATTTTCTAGCACTTCTTTTAGTGGTTGAGGTGGTGGGGTTTCTTATATGTCATTCTGGCGCCTTCCGAGTCGAAAACGCTTTCGAAGATCGACCATTTCGGTAGGCCACAGGAGCTTGTTGAGGAGATTTTGGAAGAGCTTATGGTCTGCCAACTCCCGATAGTTGAAAGTCTTGGCCTCGGATTCTCGAAGTCCACGCATTATCAAATTTTGCTATCTGTCGGGCACACCTCTCGATTTTACCGTTATATCGTGTTCTGGGGAAGATAGAGTTTGCCTGTCATGGTGGGCCGATAACGTATGCATAGTCTGAGATTTTTTGAACCCCCTTTTGGTGAGACATTCACTTAAACGTGCTAGCTTCAATGTTTGCTTCTGTATGCTTCTGTTTGATCTTGCCCATCGCGTATTTAGCTAATGGCTCTACTGAAAAACTGCAACTTTGAGACCCTCTTATGCCACTAGTTAACGTAGTCGGTTGTGCATCAGTCCGTTCGCGCCAGGGCCCCGCAGGCTATATGCTAACATTTTATTCTTTTCCAAGTTCAATGCTCGTATCTGTTGCTGAAACATACTGTTTGTGGTGCTTGGAAACCTTTTTACTTTTCTTCGGCTTTGCCCTGTGTGGCTCTTTCGGCGGCGATATCACTCAACTGATCTCAACCTCTGTCCACTGCCCTACAGGCAACTCCGGGGGACCTGATTTTAATATTCCGCATATAACGTGTTCAGGACTGTTGTCTTGTATCAGTATATTCCTTCGGGTTAGCAACAACAAGAAATGTGAGAAGTAAACCTCGCAAATTACGTGTGACAGGGCTCAGACCGTACACTGGGAGCTTTTTCTCTCCAAATGAATGGTCGAAGCTAAGAAGTCGTTAGGTCCGAATTCCTTGAGGTTTTCAAGCGAAAATTGGATCGATATAGTAGTGCGCGCTAAAATACAAACTTACTGCCGCTGATATGTTAGTATAAAATGCTACTTAGATGTTTTAGTAGTATTAATTAATAGCATAGTTTTAAGGAGGTTCTGGTACAATCAGCTTTTCTAACAACAGCGAATCGCAATTTTACTACAACTACTTATACTTCTCAGGAAACGTGAATCATTTGACGCTTAAAAATTTCAACGGCATTTGAGAGGACCACCTCGTCAGGGAGTCCATTCCATGCTTCGACGAACCTCTGCGATAAGGCGTTCCGTCGAACGTTCATTTGGGCAAACTTCGTCCGCAGTTTAAAGGGATGATCCTGCAGATGATCCGTCCAAGCCAATGCGAAAAATTCGTTATATTTTAGGGCGCAGTCACGGCTTCGGGCCATTCGGTAGGTTTGGATGACGTCATCGCTGAGTTTCCTGAAATTGAGAGAAAATAAATCAAGTTCAGTCAATCTGTCTTTATAAGGCAGATGACTGAAATTCTTGACCATCTTCGTAGCCCTTGCCTGCATTCATTCCAGCTGCAGATAATCCTTATTAAACCACGGACGCCAGGCCTTGACGGTATACTCCAAGTGGGACCAAACGAGCGCTCCGTACATTTTCATAAAGAGCTCATTTTCGATGTGGACGAATCCCCGCCTAATCGCAAATGGCACCTGTGTCACGCAATTAGCTGCCTTTAGACACAGTGAAGATGGTTTAAGCGAGGAATTTGTTAGAACACCGAGATCTTTCAGATCGTCAACATTTGAAAGGGATTGCTTATTAAGGACGCTTGGAAAGAAATCATCATCCTCATCTGTCCTTCTTGTACGGAGCCCTATAATTACACACTTGCTTACATTGAAGTTTCAGAGCCAACGAGCAGACCAGATGATTCGTTGATTGAGGTTCCGTTTGAGTGCTTGGCTGTTGGCGTCAGAGCTGATAGCTCTCAGGTGTTTGAAGTCGTCAGTAAACACGATGGCGCTGCAACCCAGGTCATCCACACAGGCATTGACATACATAAGGAAGAGCACTGGCTCTAAGACAGCGCCTTAGGGAACGCCATTTTAAATAGATTTGGGGAATTACATCCCGTAACCGATGCAGATATTTTTGATCACCTTGTTAGAAAATATGTGGTCCACGCCAATATGTTTCCTCTTATTCCAATTTCCGATAGTTTATACATTAGACGTTCACGTGGGATGCTGCTGAACGCCTTTTTGAAATCTGTATAGATGACGTCAACCTTACCATTTTCATCCAGTGCGCGAGTTCACTGCTTACGGGAGAGCAATTGAAAGAACAAAACACATCTGCTAGTGGCTTTGAGAGCTCATTCGCGGATCCTTTCAAGAACATGACTCGTATATTGTCTAGACCGGATGACTATGCTCCTTTGAGCCTTTACGGCTGTCCTTCAACTACCAAAGTTGGGAATGATAAAGATTGAAGCGCTTGACTGACGTCTAGGAGAGTATCATGAAATTGTCAAACTGAAGCTTGGGTTCTCAGGTGAATACCGAAGAAAAAGAACCGGCAACAGCATTCAGCTTTTTCGCCCTTCTCACCGACTTCAACGCCATCAGCATCCTCAAGGACTGCGACTGGCTCCTTATTTTTAATCTTCTATTAATATAACAGCATATACTTTTGGGCTTGTATGTTGGAGGATTCTTGATTCACAGTTTTTCCTTGCTTGATGAATCGATGTTTTTACCGCAGTTCTTTGACGATGGAACTCATCGAGGCGAACTGTTGAACCAATTTCTCTGAATAACTTCCATTTCTTATTTTTCTTTTTAAATTGTTTGTTAAGGTCTTTAGTCTACCAGGCATGGCAACTGGTCGTCTTGTGTATCTTCAGTAGACAATAACGCTTTATCAGATCTAATGCAACTGTTTTGAGCGATCTCCAGTCGTCCTCCGGATTTCTCTTGAGCAGAAAGTCCCGTTCCACGAAAGATAGTGCACTTTTCGTCGAACTAATATCTGCCTTCAATACATTTGGCTGGACCTCCGTTTTCCTCAGGTGTTGAAAATTGAGTGAGTTATCCCACGCCAGCGTCGTATGGTCCCTCTTACCGGGTGGGGCACTTGAATGCACTTCGCCAATGTAGCATGAATCCTCCGCAAAAACGAGTTCCAAGCAACTAGTTATCTGGTTCTCTCGAACTCTGGTTAGTGACTTAACGTCATATGCGAAATGGAGGTCAAGTGTGGGTTCCATTAACCTAGAACTGAAGGCAGTTGGCGCCCTCTCCACTCTCAGCTATGCCCAGTCTATTGGTGATGCGTTGAACTCACCAGCAATAGCAACCTCTTGGTGGCTATCTGCTTCCTTCACCATACTAAGGAGTAAGTCGTTAGCCGCACTTAGAATATTTGGTGGCCTCTATACGCCCAGCAATGCTAGGTTCTGCAAAGTAACCTTCTTTATTCAGTAAAATTCAGTTCATATAAGGGAGAGAAGCAGAGCCTTTGAAAACCCTAATAACATGTGGTTTTATACTCCAGAGCTAGAGTGTGTTCTCGTTTGACAACGCAGATTCCTATTCTGATGTATACTGCAACCTCACTACCCTGTCTGTTTTGGCGGTCTTTGCGGAAGAGCTGGTATCATTGTATCGAAATCTCTGAATCCATGGTTTTCGCTTCTAAGCCAGGTTTCCGTTATGGCAAAAACATCAGGTTTCGAGTCTGAAAGAAATGCATTGAGTTCATCGATTCTTATGGAAAGACTCTTCGCATTAGTATGCATAAAGCTCAATTTAGACTTAGTCCCAATGTTATGCAGGTGTTTGCCTCTTCCAGGCGATTTCATGCAAAGACCTATTGGTGCTGATGGATGTTGACTGTTATCCGTTCCGACTAGACTTCCCTGCTTCTCTCAAGTTCGCTTCAGTCAGCTTCATTGCTGGTCGCATTTGCGAGACTCGACCTTCATTATAACAGGTGTTCTTCACCACTATAACTTCTTCATCTCAATTATTTTCCCATCCCTTATCCTCAGTCCAATCTCCCCTCTGTTCATCCTCTTCTTCATTTCCGTTATCGGTGCTCACATTTTCATTCTTTTTCTGAGATCGTAGTTCGGCTGAAAAAATATTGTTTTGTATGAATTCCTTAAGGCCATTTTTCACTCTAGTAGGACTGCTGACTGGGCGTCTTTCTTCTAAACTACTTTAAGGGGTTTTGGGGATAAGTTTAAACCACGACTAAGTTCTGCCTCAGCTTTAGCTTCTTTATCTCTGTTTTCAACTGTAGAACTTTCTAAGGGAGAGTTGAGCAAGTAAACAAACCTTTGTCTTCATACCCAACACACTTCAGAGCTGTTAAACCTTGAACGCTTAATTTTTGTACGCTTAGCGGGAGGTAAGCAAACGACAACATTCCCATCCTTTAAGTGTAGTAGGACATTATTTCTGCTTAATTAAGCAAAATGTTGACTCATTACATCATCATCGCCTGATGTAGTGTCTAACAGAGTGGCTGGACGTTCTGGCAGTCTGGATTCGAGTCCCAGGTTGCTAGTCTTCTTGTTTACATTCAACACTTCCCCCAGTTCGATGCCCATATCTAGCGTATAGTTGTGTGGAATGTTTGAAAAGGTTTTATGCACAAATGTTTGAATTGGCAGAACTTATGTAGTACATTTGAGAAACGAATCAGATGTAGAAATTTCCTTAGGGCTGGGAGAACTGCTGAATCTCGAACGCATGCAGTCCAGCTGTGAGCGGGCCGGGTCTGCAGTCGCAGACAGGCACTGATATCACATTATCCGGAAGTGGTCTGAGCCTGGGTGGCCATCGCAATACGATCCTTTGTGAATTGGCCTGGGAAAATAATTGGCTAGTAAAGACAAAGGAGAAGGATGAACAGGTGCATGACCTTAACCTGCATTTAACACTCTCTGATGTGCACGTTCTTAGTGGACATGATAAAGGCATGTGGCCTGCCCCAGAGGCAGGCTGGGGAAGCAATTCTGGAGTCTCATACATGGCTTAGCGTTTGAGGTCACTACACACGCCTCAGTACACATTGCCCGCGCTGGACGATCTTTTTGTTAAGCTGAATGACGAAACTCGTTTCGCTACGCTGGATCTATCCGATGCATACCCCCAAAGCAAGGAGAACAAAGGCCCTCGGGAGCTTCTCACCATTGAATCCCATTGCGATTTTTGCCAAATCATCCGTTAGCCATTAGCCATTAGCCACACATGTGGCGAGGCGACTTCTCTCAAATGAGACTAGAGGTATCGCAAATAAACTGGGGTTTTTTTCTCCAGGGATGTTACTGAGCACTGGAATGAATGAAGGGAACAGTTTTTGCATTTAATGCAAGGCTATTGTCCACTATCAGTGCCCAAGATATCTTATTGACCTCGGCGGCCGAAAAGAGATCGTAAAAGGTATAAAAAAACAAAAAGAAGCTTTGAAAAACACTTTTGCAGAAAAAGACATACCGAAGCTTTCGAAGACTACAAAATCCAGCGCAGCAAGGTACAAAAACTTCGTTTTCAAAAGACAACGAGACTTTGAGAGTGATTTACTTCATCAAGTATTCAAAAATCCAATGTTGCTGTACAGTTACTTTAAGAAACGCACACGTAACAGGAACCCGATTCCTATTACGAGAAGTGTTGAAGCTCTCGAAATCTTCGACCGTTGAAATAAAGCCGAACATTTTTCTGAGTTCCTTCATTAAGCTTTGATTACACAAATTGTCTTCGTCACAACTAGTGACGAGGTCGCGGAAGCGCCAAATATTGAGAATATTTTTTGGAGAAAGGACGAGTTTCCAAGAAATAAAAAGCTTGAAGGAATGGTAAGCTCCTGGTTCAGATGAGAGTCCTGCCAATTTGCTTGAGGAACATGCTAGAGAGCTGGCTAAAACATATTCCATTATGTTCCAAAAATTATTCAATAATGAAATTCTTCCTCCAGATTGGAAAACAGCGCACAGGAGCTTTCCTTCACGAACAGTGACACAATTCACTGTGACTTAATTACGGCAATTTCAAATAGCATTCTGAAATTTGTGCCGATCCAAAGTGTTAAGCCTTATACTTCGAACCCCACTGTTCCTCACTTTCTTTTCCCTAGACTAAAGAAATTGCAAAGGCAGTTGAAAGATCAGTCTACTAGTTCATTATCTGTGCACCTTAGAATCGCAAAGATTTTCGAATTAGCGTCTAAGATTCGTCTTGCACGTGACAAACAGAGGGAATCTTGCCCACTCAGCGAGTTAAACTCTGCAAAATCTATTGCCCAGCGGTTCCGTCGTCGATCCTCCGCTAAACGAGGTCAGGAAATCCCCCTTTTACTGAATGAAAATAAAACATTTGTGCTAGATGAGTCTGAGAAGGCTGAACTGTTCAATGCATTCTTTGCAAAGCACCTTACGATGGAATCTGAACCGTTCTTGTCGTTTCATCCATGCTCAGTCAATACTCTCAGTACCATAGGTTTCTCCATAGAAGTAATTCGTAAGCATATTATCCGTCTATAAACTGGCACTCCTCGGGAACTGACGGCATCCCAAATTCACTTATCAAGAGAGTATTCAGCTTCCCCGATTGCTAAGCCATCTATTCTCAGCTTATCTTCTAAACGGGTTCTTTCCTGACTCATGAAAGATATCTACAATTCTTCCAATCTTCAAGTCAGGATCTCGTTCGGACGTAAATAACTACCGAGGTGTTCATAAAACCCCGGCCCTAGGCACACTTCTGGAAAAGATCATATTCAATCAAATTTTTAATTTTGCGTAGAAAATAAACTATTAAACGCTTCACAGCATAGATTTCTACCTGGAAGACCATGCGAAGCCTGCCACTTGGCATTTCTTAACCCGGCTACTTCACTTCGTAATGAACAGCAATCAGTCATCGTGATTTACTTTGATCTTAGCAAAGCTTTTGACAAGGTGCCGCACAGGCGTCTGTTAATAGAACTGGAAGCCCTAGGCATCAGGCCTCCCCTCCTCGATTTCATTACCTCCTACCTGTCTAATCGTAGCCAGAAAATCTAAGTAGGCAATAGTTACTCGATGCCTCAGCCGATCACGAGTGGTGTTTTACAAGGCACGGTTTTAGTTCCCCTCCTTTTCATTCTTTACATTAATGGAATTTCAACAGTGCCAAATATTTCGGAAAATTTCATTTATGCCGATGATCTTAAGTGTATTTACTCATTTTCTAAGGACACGGCTAGTAGTTGCGTTGATAAAGTTAACGCAGACTTGCGTACCCTCTCAAGATGATGCGCTACATGGCAGATGGAGTTTTCTATATCAAAATGTAGTTTCATGTGTTTTGGTGCCGCAAGGCTTCCTGGACCCATTATCTTCCAAAATAGTTCACATTTAGAAAGATCTACGATAAAGGATTTGGGTTTCACTTACACGAATAAGGTTGCATTATCACCTCATGCAGATCGAATTTCTGCCAAGGCCGCACAGATATGTGGGTTTATATCGCATAATTTTTTCCTTCCAGAAATGAAGTTAAAACTCTACTGCATGTTTGTTTTCCCTATACTAGAATACTGCTGTCCCCTTTTTGTTCTTTTGAACACAAATGATCGTAGTAAGATTGAAAAGGTTCAGCGAGTTTTCACTCCTAAAATATTTTATCTTTCTGGGTCCAGTATTTCTTATACAGATAGATATCAGTTAGCAAACATTAAATTTATTTGGGTAAGAAGATTCGAAGCTGGTATAGGAGTCGCCGGCTAATAAGCCCACCTCGGTCCCAGACCAAATTGGGCTTAATAAGCGGTGGGCGTATTAACCGGAGAGCCTTAGTTCTTGATAAGCAAACGCAATGTAGACACTAAACATTACATACATACTATATTATGTGTAGAGCTTGGTAATGTACAAGAAAAAATGGTGTTGGTCTGTGTTTTCGAGACCTGGGATGGCTAGCCAGACAACCTTGGTATGCTTTGGGGTCACGCCTGTCGGCATCGTTAAGCATGGGCCTGAACACGTTGATCCCTTTTTGTGTGTGTGACCTCAGCGCTGCGGTTAGAGTGCGTTAGCCTTTTGCGCCTGTGGCTTTCTCGTGTTAGGAATTTGTCCTTTTCATCCCTCATGTATGCTGCCGTCCGAGAAGGGTGTCACCAAATTCAACTTGAAAAATGAAAACAAATCGCATCCGGCAAATTGGGCTATGTAGCCGTCGACTGGGCTTATTAGCTGGTGATTGGGCTTATAAGCTGGTGGATTTTTCTGTGTAAGGTTCCGTTCCAAACTGATGTGGGATTATTAACCGTGGGCTTAATAGCCGGCGACTACTGTATATGCTTTCTGTTTCGCGTTAACAATAGTCCTAATTTCCCACAAATTAATGCTCTCCTTCTGGTAGACCGACCTTACGCCACTCGTTATTCTTCCATGATAATTTTACCACCTTGTACCACCTCTAACCATTCTCGCTTTTTTACCTCCAAATATGCTTTTATTTGGAACAACCTTCCACTAGATATGAGGCTATCTTCTACACTATCGACTTTCAAAAGGCAAATTACATAAGAATTTAAATTTGGAAGAAATAAAGTCGTTTCTGTCTGTTTCCTTTCCAAACACGCAAGTTGTAGATTTTGACAAGGGTCCTCCTGGCATTTGAAGCTCTTCCCAGGATACTAAAATGGTTTCTAAATATGTTAGCATCTTCCTCTGCAGAGTCAAGCATCACCTCCAAGGGTGGCGAACTCTTCTCCGTTTTTGCAACCTTCGCTCTGGTCTTCAAGGTCGCGCTTAATGGTTATGGCCTACTTTTCGATGGGTTCTGGAGTCTGGTGAGTCGCATCTCGGGTATGTTGCCTTGACTACTACTGTCTTCTCCTGCTGTCCCGGATGACCTCTTCTTACCTTACAGCTATATTATTAATGGTTATCGCAAACTTTTCGATGGGCTCTGGAGTCTGGTGGGTCGCATCTCGGTGATGCTGCCTTGACTTCTACTGTCTTCTCCTGTTGTCCCGGATTACCCCTTCTGAACTCAACGCTGTATTATTTTTCCCATGATCATAAGCGTCCCGAACTCTCAATATCGGGGCCCAATCTAACTGCATCAAACCCTGTTACCTATAGAGACAGTTTTTTCTCCGATATTTTTTTGGAAATCGGTGGCCCGCTGAAATCTTCCACCGATTTAGGAGTTTTTTACTGCCGATGACAATTATTTTATAAGAGTTCGTTGTCTATCATAGTTATTTTTTTTTATTTTCATGATAGCACTTAGTTTGTAATAACAGGGCTTCTTGGGCCTTAAGTATACAAATTATTATTATATCGCATTATAAATAGGTAGTCGTGCAGCTGCGAACAACTACAGACCCGTGAGTCTGACCTTCATATGCTGCAAACTAATGACGAAGACCATCAGGAAATTGATTATACATTGTGAAACTCACAATACTTTGTCAAATGCGCAATATGTCTTTTGTACGGGTACGTCAAGTTTGAAAAACTTGCTTCACACGATACAAAGCTGGACAAGGACAATTGATGTAAAAAGGAACCGTGCATGCGGCTTACATTGATTTCCGGAAGATCTTCCACAGTGTGTCACACCAAACTCCCCTGCACAAATGGAGACTGGTGGGTTTCAGAGGCAGACTTCTCACGTGCATAACAAATTTCCTCGCTGGTCGTTCCCAAACTGTGTGTGCAGAACGACAACAATCAAGACCAACAGTCATCAAGAGCGGAGTCCCTCAAGGTTCAGTACTCGGACCAACCCTTTTTCTCTTGTTCGTTAAGGCTGGTGTACAGGAATTAGGCTGTTAATATGTCATGTTTGCCGGTGATGTAAAAAAATGGAAAGACATCAAGTTAGCTGCCGATGAAGATACCTTCCAGGAAAATCTTTGTCGATCAAACGATTGGTCACACAAATGACTCTTGTACTTTAATTTGAATAAATGCATTCTGCTGCATCTGGGAGGACTATATCCCGTCCCTGATGCTTACTTCTACTATTTGAACGAAATTCTAATTCAAATAGCAGGAAGACAGAAAGATCTTGGCATGTCGATGACAGGCAACCTCAAATCCTCTACACAAGTATGTAAGGCAGCTTAGCTGCAAATTCAGTGTTGTATGCCACTAAGCGGTCATTCACAGTTTTTGAAGAATGATACTTCTCTAAAATGTTCGATAACTTCTTAAGGCTACAGCTTGAATAAGCGATTCAAGCCTGGAGACTGCGGATGCGGCAGGATTTTAACATACTTGAAAGTGCGCATCGGCGGACCACAAAATTAGTAAGAAGCCAAGGTGCACTTCCATATGAGATTCGCCTAAATAACTTTAATCTCTATCCTCCGAGTTGCAGGCATGTACGCAGTTATTTGATACAAACCTTCCGTAACTTGCGTGTCTTGGACTGCACTCTCATGTTTGAAGACGTTTTCCTATTGTCCACAACCACTTATCTCTGGGAACATCCATTCAAACTGTATGAGCCCCAAGACGATTGGATGGGAGGAAGTATTTCTTTTCTCTTACCGGATCGTGGACCCGTGGAATAACCTACCTGAGGCGATTGTTATGTCCCACTCTGTGAAAACAGTCAAACACCGATTTGATATACATATTTGACGGCGAAACGTTAACGTCTGCTGATCGCAACTGTGGACAACCCGATAAGGGAGAACTGTCTGCCATCGTTCTCGAAGCAGGAACAACTTGTTCCAGCTACCCATGTTTCTGATGACAAATTCGCGACGGATATCGAAACTTCAGGCGAATAAACATATTGTCCTAGCGATCGAGTCTTTTTCTTCTTCTCAATTGCTTCCCGGGACTAGGCCGTTAGCTTGTGTTGCCTACGAACAATGTTTTGAACTTATAAACCTCTATCTTTCGTTGATTTCCGGATTACAGAAGGTAATATTTTTACTGTTTCAACTTTTAAACGGCATACCTTTGATCCTCTCAGTACCATAAGGCAGCTAGACCAATTTCGGCGTTCCAGTCATCTAGATATCATTTTATTTATTCCTACGTTTCGAACAGTTAGATACGGTAATGCTTTTCTGCAAGGGCAATCTGGAATAAGCTGCCCAGAAGTGTTAAAACACAGCAAAAGTATCCTTTTTAATGGGAGCTACCACTAGTTTTCTCCATTAAGGAAAACTTTCACGAATTGTGGATGTTAACGCAGTGGAATCTCTTTTTTTTTCAATAGGATGGCCTTTGTAAACTTTGAAAAATCCCAGGCCTGATGCTGAGTATAATGCTGATGAATCAGCGGCCCACAATTGGCTTATTCTTCAGCCAACAGCGAGCCGACAGCGAGCCGACAGCGAGCCGACAGCGAGCCGACAGCGAGCCGACAGCGAGCCGACAGCGTCAACAAATATTCCGCTGGTGCAGAATCTCGAAACCAGTATATTCAATGAAGACTGACAACACGGTGTTCTCCTGTCAAACCTCTTCGTCCCACACTAAAGTGACATAACGAGCTGCAGTGCTTTTTTCTGCTGAACAGCCAACTCAGTCTATAACTGTACATGTCTTTCGTTAGTATCGTACCTTTGAGGTCAGGCTTTTCATTTGAGAAAAACTCCCTCTATGCTGCATTATTGACAAAGATCAAAGCTTAAACAAAGCCAATACTGCGTGCAAAAGGGGGAGGAAGTTTTTATTTTTTCCGGTCTTTTAGGTTTTGGAAGGCGCCCAAGGTTTTCCGTACCAAGCAGCCCAATTTTTGAAATTGCCTGTTAACTAGAAATACACAAATATATTGTAGTAAGTACGTAAATATCTTTCACGCTTGCACTCATATTGTTGTGTTCTTCCATGTGGAATCTCACAAGGCGTAACAGCATGGTGGTATATCGGCTTTGTCAACGCTTTCAACAGCAAGAAGCAAGTTGTTAATAAACTCCAGCAATACCAAAGGAGGGGTGAAAGCTATGAGAGCAAAAGTGTGCAAGCGAAAAAAGTTCGGGAAACTTGAAATATTTAGCAATTATTCGAACGTCAGCGCAGACCCCAACCAAAATGTAATGCTTTTAAAGAAAGGGCATTATCCACGAAGGTTGCTTTAGTAGGATCATGATATACTTCCAGTAATAGCCTTTTTCGGGTCGAGAGTATAATAGATATGAAGCAAAGAATTAAGTGGCATGTAGACCAAATTTAATGTGTACGAAGGAAGCGCTAATGTTAAAAAGACCAACTATATCACGCGCAATAATGTAGACTTAATGGCCCAAATAGAACTCCTCTATTTATGTGGAAGAATGAATAAATTAGGGGATGGGTCAAATATTTGGTTGCGCATAAAACATCAGGCGAAACCTCGGGAGAAACGGCGTAATGAGAGAAATTTTACTAAATCAGGCCTTGCGACGGAACTATGGTTAAAAATAGAACGAAAATTTGGTGATGGCAATTAAATTACAGACGAATAGTATTTGTTAAATAAGTAACGCTTGGCCTGGATTTTTTTAACACGAGCAATAGTTAAATACAACTAAATTAAATGTTTTACTAGTATAATCGAGTTCATTCGACGGGAGGAGTGTATTTTGCCTCCATTCTTATGTAGTCAGTCACACGAGAACGAAAAGTCTACAGCAATATCAATTGGTCTCTTGCACGTCGGAACATATATAAACGGAAATTAAACATTCTTCTCCAGTTGCACAATCCCTCACTGGCTGTTCGGCAAAGGGAGAGTCAAAATAATTGCATTACAAAGAGGTAAAATGGGAGATCTTTCCATTGAATAAGTTCCCAAACATTTTAAATACTGGTCTTAACTTAGACATAAGTTCATGTTCCTTTAAGACAGAGAAGTTTAGCTGTTAAGCTATAACAAAGGATTGCATGTGGACAGTAAGCAACAGTGTGGTAGGAAATATCGAACCTTGAAGACGCTTAATTCAAATCTATAATTCAAGTAATGTCAAGCGATTACCAGAAATTATGGAATATAGTTAGGACTAAGATTAGCACATGATAAAAGTACGAAAATTAATTGTGACAAAGTTTCCCTTGCTGATCAGACAAGATGTTCTGTAAGGTTTCAAAATAAGAGGGCTTCATAATTGGCAGTTTCTATGACTAGCTGATGATGACTAAACTGTCAGCAATAATTTATGCAAGTCTTCGTTGGCTTACACCAAGTGACACGTCTAAAGTGATGAGGTATAACGGAAATTCAATCCAGTAATTTTTTGGGGACTCAAAACTACAGTTAAATGACCGTAGGTATTGCGTTTATCTGCTACGGCAACTCCGTCGCGTAGTAATCATAATGCCATAACCGAAGTGTGAATTGACAATGCTTCTGTTTGAGTTTCCTAATATCTATACTGCTAACTTAAGTTAGGAACTTTTATTTTCCATGCTAATCTTGTGTTTGAATGTGCGCAAAGATTCCAATGACCTCGACGGCTGGCCGTATTATGATATTGTGCATTACAATTGAGGAAAAAATGATCGTTCACATACGGCTACTGTGGCTGATTTCGTGTAGCATGTATCCAATGAATTATGGAATGATTCCACTGGAGAAACTCACTAATCAATTGACACGTTATAAATTAGTTATTCCAAATGAATATAGCAGAATGGAGAATGCAACACATTTGTTATTTATCTGGTCAGCATTCACACGTTAATTTCACACACAAATGTTGGCGTAACTTTTCCCTTAATTCATTTGTTTCGATGTGTGTACTCGGCAATTGTCCCTACTACTAGCAGCTGTTATATGGCCATAGTCATGCATGTAAACACCCGGATGTTAATTAAGCTATAGCTAAGTCAGACCCAAACTGTAAATTCAACATCGTCTAGGAACATCAAGCTTTATTTTTTTCCAGATTGATGTTGAAGATAAACTGAAAAATAACGCTCAAAACGGACCTAGTATACTACCCTGCTAGCACAATACCCGGATTGGACGGGGGTGGTGACGGGGGAATAAGGAGCGGTCCGGGGTAGAAGCTAAACGCATATAAATTAATCAGGTACCTTAACTTTTGTCATTGCTGTGTCTTTTCATCGGTCGTGGTAGATACGCAATTTAAGTAATTTTTAGATGAAAAAAGATGTTAAAATTAAAAATAAGTAGGTTTGTAAAATATTATTTGAAAGAATACATCAATCCCATAGACGTTTAATAAACTAAGGGTTTTGTTTTAACTTCCCAAGAAGGCGGTCATTCTTGGCCCTGACCTGTCGTGCGTTCTCTCGTGTGATAACCAACCTTTTGAATTTGCGATCAAATCCATCATTGTTTGTCCAGGTACGAATGTTTTTAAAAAAATTCGTTACGTTTCTCATAATATTATTGCTTTATTATTTACTATAACAGCCGGCCTATTGTAACTCGCTGGTTAGGTTCCTGAAGCAGTCTGTGAATGATGTGTGCAGAAATACCTGAATAATATTGTTGTTCAGTATAGGTTGATAGTGAATATGCAGCGATCATACTACGGATTACACCGGAACACTATATATAAGCGCATACAGCGCAGAAAATGAGCATATCTGGAGGCTTTTCGATATGAAGTTGTAATGCGTCCGTCAACCTCCAATGCTGCTGAAATTGAAGACGCCGAAGTGGAGATGCCTGTACTCACGCTAGAAATTCCTTCCGGTACGTAGTGAGGGTTTTTGACAGCGTACTAGATAGAGCCGTGTGGGAAGCCGATGACACCACTATCGCATTTAATTACTCATTCGTTGAAGCTCTCCGAGATTTTTGCGTGCATCGGTCGTTGCGCCATACTGCTATTAAGGAGCTCTTTGATACGGTTTGAGCTTTTAAAGGGACCACTATCTCAGATGTACCGAGGAGTGCAAAGACAATAATGGAGACGCCTCGATCGTGCCTTACAAAGTCACTGAGTAATGGTGACTATGTCCACGTCGGCTTTCGTGAAGGCCTACTGAAGGAACTGCATACTTGTCAGAGGACTGCAATTCGTCAGGTGTGGCTGCAACTTCACATCGATGGAATGCGGCTTTTTAAAGTGTCTGGTCGATGTGTCTGGCCAATATTGTGCCGCATTGCGAAGCCCTTTGTTTCCAGCCCTTTTGTTGTTGGTGTCTTCGCAGGTTGCGGTAAACCTGACCCTATTGACAGGTACCTTGAAGACTGTGTTACGGATCTCAAGGAACTCCTCGCGCATGGCCTGTCTACTGGACTAAGTCATGGCGTTGTGACTGTCATTCTGCATCAGATTGTCTGTGACTCACCAGCTCGTGCATACGTGAAACAAGTTACAGCTCACAATGGCACTTTTGTATGCGACAGGTATGCTTTCGCCTATTCCTTATAGGCAACCTTACAGGTGTTGTCACCAAGGGGTGAGCTTCATCAGACGTATGATATTTCCGACGTCTAGTGGCACGTTGCGGGATAATTCATCCTTTCGAGCCTGCCGTCAGAAGTTCCATCACAAAGGGAGGTCTCCCTTTGAAGACCTTCCCATACACATGATTAAATGTTTTCCACTAGATAACATGCATCTGGTGTGCCTGGGTGTGATGAAAAAACGTTTGCATACGTGGAAATGGCGTGGGCGCATCAGTGAACTGAATAACCTCATTGATGTTTGCAGTCGGTGTCTTCCAGTTGAGTTTGCACGTAAGTGCAGATCCCTGGAACACCTTTATTTTTGGAAGGCAACTGAGTACCGACAATTTTTATTTTACATAGGTCCCGTTGTTTTACCCTCTTTCCTACATTCTGACAAGTACTTCCATTTTTTGATGCTTTCTACCGCTATTTACATTTTTTGTCACCCTAAATTGCACACACAGCGTAGTCGGTTAGCTAGGAATTTGTGAAACAAATTTATACATGATTACCCCCTTTTGTATGGTCGCATCCATGTTATTTACTATGTACATTCCCTTCTCCATCTTCCGGATGATGCAAGTCATTTCGGAGTATAAGATAATTTTTCCGCATTCCCTTTTGAGTCTTTCTTAGGGCGTTTTGAAGAAAAAATTAGTGGTTCCACATATGTTGCCGCCCAGGTGTACCGCCGTCATTTTGAAAAGCTGCAGAGTGAGTCACAAGCATGCAATCTGTCCTTGAATGACGATGAGGGTGTTTCCAGACTTCTTCATTTACGCGGCGGCTCAGGCGCCATTTTACATAATAATTACGTCTTATCAACAAAGTCGCCTGATAATGTGGTTCTAATTGGCGATAGGCCGTGTGAACTTACATCTATTACGACGGACAGTATAGAATGTAGACCCTTCCTTGATTGCCAAGCCCTTTTTACAACATCAATTTCTTCGTCCATCTTTTTTATGTTCAAAGCTTCCATATTAGAGGACTTTTCCCATACTGCATCCCTTGCTTACGTTGTTTGTAAATATGTCCCTTTTAAGATAAACAGCACATTTTTCCTTATCCCTCTTTTACATACTTTTTCTGGAACATAAATATTTTAAAAAAATGTGCGCTTCTCCTTCAATGCTACACTAACTACGGTGCAGGATGTACTCACAGTTTACTTTGACTTCAGATGTTCCTCGTCGTTGAATTTCGCCATGATTACAGCAGTGCCGCGCTCAGACGAGCAGCGCCAAACGTCTTAGGAGGCGAGCATAAGTGCTCTCAGATCTGAGATTTACTCCCGCTTTGAATCTCTAGAGTCGCTTATGCGGCAGGAGTTTACATTGGTCAGGCAACTTATTGAGAAGTCAAGGTAAGACCGCTCATTATGGCTCATTAAATTTTCCTTAGAAAAGAAAACACTGACTTTAGACAAGTGTATCAAAATGACACAGATTGGGATCGGTAAGATTGGTCTTCCTCACATTTTAAACTTTCACTTAGTGAACGAGAAGAAAAGAAAGCAATGGACCGCAGCGTAATGCAAACAAAATTAGAGCAAATTGAGGCCGCTACTTCTGACACTTGCCGCATACTGGTTAGCGGTGAGGCAGCCACGGGGTCTGGTCTGCCACTATGCACAGACGAGGCCCTGCGGTTGTATCTCAAACGCTTTGATAAGAAGAAACCATTTTGCAGAATAGCGTATGATTACGGTCGAATTAATTTAACACTTTTGACATGTAGGTTAAATTCCTCCTCCCGGTTGGTGGACGCAGCCCCAAAGAGATAATACGACACATCTTAGCCCAACTTCTCGGACCGCCACTCTGCACCACTTTACGTGGCAAGGTTCCACGCAGAAGAATAAGAAGTCGTTCATAGGGAGTTCACTCTATACTATTTTTGCGAGTAGGTTGCAAGCATCTTTATAATCTTCAGAGACCACACGCCGACACCCGGGGCTACATAACATCAAACAGGACGTCATAAAGAATACCACCATTGAGTGGTTCCATGGTTCGCGGGATCGGTATGGAGGCATACGAGAAAAGCAAACAGAGACCGCAGCGGGCAATGTGATAGCCTCATACTTTCAGTCAGAGGACACTGTAAGTGCCATTGCATACAATGGTCTTATTGGTTACCTTTTGCCGACAATGTACTTTTAGTTACAATTTATAACTTTATTCTTGCTAACATATAAACAGCCTTATAATTCACGTTTCTTCTATTATAGGAGTCAGCTATCCTGCCGTCCACAATTTATGCCTCCCCTGAACATTGGCAAACCTTTATATATTGACATTAACATTGACATACGTTTGTCCAAATGTTCTAATATCTTCTTTATCTACTAATATAACATAATTTCTATTTCATTAGGACTTGTCCTTTACCCAAAAGCGTCAATGGGCAGGTTTGGGGACACCTTAGGGGGGTTAAAGGGGACCGGGGTGGTGGCGGGGGCATTTTACGCAACGGGAGGGGAGCGTTTGGGAAAAGGGGAGGGGCTGAAATGAGCAAAATAACGCGTCGTGCTGCCATTTTTTTCGGCGACGGGGGAAAACAAGTTGACATCCCCGTCCTCGGCGGGGGTATAGCCCCGTTTTACCCCGCCGCTCGACGGGGAGAACGGGGATTGTGCTAGCAGGGTAGGTAAACATTAGTCAATTTCCTTTTATATTATATGTATACTATACTTCATTAACATAATCAATTTTTATATATTAAAATTCCAATAATGTCTGTTTTTTGTAATCTTGATACCGTGCACTTCTCCATTAATCATCAGTAAAATCTCAACTGTCCGTAGTTGCTTTAATGAAATTATAAGCCAAACTGTTAATGCTTTCAGCTATTGAACTGTGTTACGCATTTTGAGTGTCATGGCGATCAGCTTACCATCAAATCTCCACACAAGGTCGTCCCAACACTAGTTATTTGCTTTTCTCGGCAATAATAATAATAAAAACGCTCAAATATGTACCTCAACACTCGCGAGCTACCATTTTAAGTTGAGAAAAAATGTTGAAATACACTTACTTCATTCTATTAAAATATAAGCGACCGTTAACTTATTTGCATGCTGCTGAAGTGTTCTACGTACCAGAATCGCTGAAGATGCCGGTAAAAATTGGGAATCGAAAATACAGACTTAAGCCGAACTGCAGTATTTAGAAAAGCCACCGACAGAATCTGAATACCACAGATAAACATCAATCACCTTCTGTCTAAAAATCATAATTCTCTGAACAGTTTAGTTTATAGACTTTATAATACCGCATTAGGGCAACCACCCTATCGGATACTTAGCATATTTCGCAGACCATAGCAGACCACGAGCAAACACATGTCATCCAAATAAACAGCAGTCCATAAACAAAGTCCTTGCGCATCACTTCGTCGTCATTTATTGGAATCTAAAATTAAGCTGCCAGCTACCGAAATATTCGGTTAGTGGAGTTGCAACTGTATTGGTTGAACCAGACAGAAATTGCAGACTAGCATTCGTGCGCACAAATCGGCAGCCAAAAGAATAGGTCCAAAATCTAAAGGTGTTATACATATTGGAGAAACTGTTTATGCTCTTAACTTTTAAAGTAGCACCCGTGCAGTCATTCAGCGCATGTGTCTATGTGGTCATATGCACATCCGTAAAAGTGGAATACGCTACGATGCCCACGCGCCCAGCACATCTTGAACCCCTCAAGAACTCCAGTACCATACTTCCCATCAGCTTGACTACTACCACCACCAACAAAAGCACAAGTATCGTCACCTTGTTAAATCACTCGATGTATTCTACCGCTACCGCCACACATAGGCCTATGCTGTCAACATCACTCAGAGGTTGATGAACCGATGCCAAGGCAATCACATAAAATTGCCATACCCGTCTCAATGTTCCACATTTTCGTCAGACATTAACCAAAGCATACACCTAAAAGGCGGCATGTCCCCCTGAAATCCAATGGCAGGACGTCACTTCCCACACCGCATACTCACTTTTCTCCTCACTGCCACATACATTATACATGGTCGCGTCCAAAATCCCATTATACGTGTTTTTTAAACATCGAATATGGTTGAGTGTGTTGGAGTTTACTAAAAACCGTGATGTGGAATAACTGTAAACAGATTTTTGACAACAGGCCATAATATAAGTCCACTATGGATTGTGTTGAGTGGCTGACCGTAGGACTGGGAATCAGATGACGACAGTTCCTTCTTACCTTCGGAATTTTGTTAACGAAGATGTAGATAATGGGAAGCTTCGCCTCCTGTGGGGCGCTCAGATGGGTTCACTAGCACTGTCATATACTCCGCCCACAGCTCACTGGCTGAGAAAGTAACCTGATTTTGGGAGTGGGGTTAATATTTAGGCGTGCAGCTCAGCACACTATCCTTACTAAAAGCAATTTCCACGTAGTTTAAAAAGCATCAGTTTTCATTTTCAGGCATTACCTTCCTGTCCAATACACGTGAACGATTATATATTCAATCCATATTGATATTTTTAGACAGTTGAAAGCTCCCCTCTGGCCTGCCGAAACCTTTGTATCGCCTGACATACGCATAACAATCACTGATGGCAAAGAACTTCCAAGCCCCTCATCTTTAATTCCTACGTTTTAGAAAGGAAAAATTATGAATGAGGCTGCTTCACGCATCGTTGCTCATGAAAACATTAACGGAGGGATCACTATGACAGTTATTTCCGAATTTGGGACACTAATTGTACAAGCAAGGCTCTTATTAAACATAAATGTTCTAGTCCGCTTCCTTAGGATTGCCCCGAAACTATTCAACATACTTACTTATATACAGACTGGAGGACCTTAAGCATCCCAATATGTAGGTTCAAGTTTATTTAATGTTCAGCTCCTTACTTAACGACATTATGCGCGTTAACATTACCCACAAGCGTAAGTTTCGTTACCCTTTCGGGCGGCATTTCACCTTGACTAGAAGCCGGCACATCAAACTAACGAGAGAGGCTACACATCTAAAACGGATTCTCGTTGCACATAATTTCGTCATTTTCGGAAATCTGAAGAAGGCATATCCGAGTTCATTTTGTGACGGTTTATTTTTTTTCACTTTCACCCAGCTTTATTAACTTTAGCTTTACTTGAAATTTGAGGCATTTTTTGTTAGACAGAGGCAGTTAACATTAAGTTTACATGATGAATAAAACATCGTATCAAATCGGCAAATGTCAATTCATGATAAAAAACTAGAAGAACATACAGGGTTAATAGTCTGGTCTTCAGTTAGGTCAAGGAAGAGGACTTAAAAACTGACCTAGAATGAAAATATGCGCCACTAAACAGAGGCAAACAGGCAACTTCCTCGACCTGTCGCAGGTGTGTTTCTGTGCCGTGCGGAGGGATCTTTGTTGCCTCGCCAGCTTCAAATCCAGAGCAGGTCAACCTATTGACTTAAAAAGTATACATTTTTCCGTTGATTTTCGATGCTGCGTAAATTCAAACATGTTTTTAGGAAAAATGCACATAGGCATTCATTCTTTTACTCAATTTATAGCAAATTTCACCTTTTTAAAATGTAACGCGTAGAGGGAGGTTATAATTCAGATAAAAGAACCTGTAAAATATCCGATGATTTTGACTTATGCTAACTGTTAGTGTTACAATCGGGGTTTCTAAACTACGTGCGATATGCATTGCGTTTAAGGACAACTACACATTTCTTACGCTGAAAGGAAGAAGTCAATAAGTCTTCATTACATTTGTAATATAAATATGGAATAAACCACACGATGTTTTTTCCCGTTCAAGGACAGCTGCACCCTTTTGTACGCGAGGATGAAGAGGTCGTTCTTTATCATAAAACGTTGCAATACGCATAGACCCCGAGGGGTTCCGACCCCTGAGATTGGGTATGACTGGCTGATGACGGCTAACAAGCCAGAAATGGCCATTTCGGTCTCCCTTGTCTTTGTCGGATCCACTCCATCATATTCTGAGGTAGCTAAGCGACAAGCCTGATATCGCTCAAGTTCGAGCCTCAAGGCACTTCCGGGACAAGTATGTGCCCTTACCAGATAGATCGGATGAGCACCTTTGTTCCATCATATCCCCGATCACAACCGACCAAGTGACGAGCCGTGGTGCCGAGGTAGGGTGGTAAACCCAATGACTAAAGGTCCCGGGTTCGAATCTCGGGGGTTCCGAACCCTGAGATTGGGTATGACTGGCTGATGACGGCTAACAAGCCAGAAATGGCCATTCCGGTCTCCCTTGTCTTTGTCGGATCCACTCCATCATATTCTGAGGTCGCTAAGCGACAAGCCTGATATCGCTCAAGTTCGAGCCTCAAGGCACTTCAGCCAAGCATATATATATATATATATATATATATATATATATATATATATATGTAGCCCACACTTTTGGACACCAAACAAGTAAGAACTTACGTAGCTGTTAACGAAAATGCTCAGAGGTACCCATACCGCAGCTGCAAGACAGAGGATAATGACCACGATGTTGCCCCAGATGAACCATACCAATAAGGGAGAAAGAGGAGTCATGACAAATAAATATAATCAGGTTACCTTTTCTAGGTAAGAAAATATTAATGCCAATCTTTCCACCCCAATGCTGAGGCGATCAATCA